>VWZV01013957.1:9803-24913 GCA_013397155.1 Irena cyanogastra | reverse complement strand
ACTCTGCATTAACTCTGACGCTAATTTTTCAGCTATAGTAGCTTACCCATACAATTTCATAATT
Organism: Irena cyanogastra; assembly: GCA_013397155.1. Taxonomy (NCBI): domain Eukaryota; kingdom Metazoa; phylum Chordata; class Aves; order Passeriformes; family Irenidae; genus Irena; species Irena cyanogastra. The sequence goes on along the minus strand of VWZV01013957.1, from coordinate 24,849 downwards.
ATATAATGTGACACTTCAAAAAATGCATTAGGTAAACATCATAGACACTTTATTTCAGCATAAGACAGCTTGGACTTGTATTTAAAATTAGTTGCTGTTCCTAATACACTGCTATTCCAGAAGAATTGTTACAGTGAATCTAACTACAAATCAAATTTCCCCAATTACACAAATCAACAAATACACAGAAAAACTCCTATGTAGCACATTTTTAAATAGAGATTTTATTACTCTTTGAATGAAGTAACAAGAGAAATTACTGTTCAGATGTCTAAAAAGTACTTTTTTTTTGCACATTTGCAGCTTCATCACAACTTGCAAACAAACTGCGTTTCGCAGAGCAAACTAGCAGGAACCAATGTAAAATGCTAATATAATTTTGCACTACTTTTCTGACAAGCGTGCATGTAATGCTATGCTATTACTGGGAAAATTGTAAATCCATACAAACGTTTTAAGAACAAGCAATATAGCATTTTAAACAAAACATATTGAATGGATACTTCCAACAGCTGATGAATTCTGACAGAACAGATCTGACTATACTGACTTCAGGCAAAAACTTTGGAAGAGGACATCAGAGAACCAGCTTGTAACAACAAAGTTAAAGAAAAAGAAATTATTAAAAATAGGTGACAAATTATTTCTGACAATATTAACATCAAAAAAGTTTGTTGTGAACATTAATAACAACTTTACTTTTCCTTACGCTGTGTGGACTACATAAACCAGACTCGTTCACAGTTTTTAGAAACTAGGAAATCTGAGCTGCAACTGCCTTGCTTTGCACTAAATTTACACATTAAGCATTTCAGACGTAACAAACTCGATTTTAGCAGCAGAACTTGTTGAGACAAAATTCCCACAGATTTCAGTGAAACTCATCTGCAAGGATTGTAGGGTGGAGCACACACCACCTACTGAGTAATCATTTTAAAATACACCCACTGTGATAATTTAAATTTATTCTGACATTTTATATTCTTTGGTTAACTTTAACCTTTCAGTGCAATGCTGAAACACGAAGACATTAAAGAGCGTAACATAAAACATAGTGCTGCAGGGAACAGACTTGCTCAAATTTGGTGGAGGTTGTAGTCAACACATTACACACTGCCAAGCACCTTGTTCACGGATTTTATTATTGATCACATCAGCACACTGCGTCAATTCTTATTTGGCAATACCAAGTATACTGGTATGAGTCAAACTAATTTTATATATAAGAATAAAAAGGTTTCAAAATAATATATATATGCACAGAGCAGCACAAAATTATGTAACTTACGTGCCAATAAAGTGATGAAATTCAGTAGTTACATTTTCCAACTGTAACACAAAAGGTTTTTAGAAACCAGCAGGAAGCTGCTGTGGAATCTAAACCAAGAGAGCACGTAACCAGTACATAAGAAGCACGTATTATCAAAGCATTTTCTGACATATGTTTTGATCGCTGGAGATCTGCCAAAAAAACCTTGATGAAGTCAATCAACATTAGATGTCTCTAAATACTTTAGAGAAATTATTCGTGGCCATGAAGGCCAACAGACAAATGCTAAGCTTTGACTTCAGCAACTGGAAACAGCAAGATTTGCATAGGAAACTGTGAAAATAGCAATTTGAAAGGCTTAAAAATGACATCTCAGCTCTACCCAAAATGCAATGTACTGTTACAGTAAGCTGTTGCATGAGGAAAATTAGAGGTTTTTATTTATACATACACTTTGAGGCCAGTCCTGACACTTTTACATAGCCATATCTCCAATATTTTTTGTTTGTATAGCAGTGGCAAAATGGCATCTTCTCCACTTCTTGTACTATTCCTTATTGGAATTACGAGCAAATGCAGACAGACAAACAAGACACCCTCCCCCCCATAAGCTGTGTCAATCTTGGCTTCTGAGTTAAAGGAAATATGTTCACAGTGTCCATTCTGTATACTTCCAGCTTTGCAAAAGGGTAAATGTACTTTTGGCATATGATCTTGTATGCAAAAAAAGATTTACCAAATGGGAGAGAGAGGCTTAACTATTCATAGCTTCTTTCTTAAGAAAGGCAACACCAAAACCAAACTGACCAACAAAACAAAAAGATAGCTAGGTGAAATTAGCTCAGTCGCCTTGGTTCAGGCCCTAATGGAAAAGCCACCCATATGGCACAAGCTGCCCTCACAACTATCAACGTTGAAAGACACAGGATTGAATGAGTGTGGAAATTGAATTACACCCTCCTTCCCTGTAGGTGGTCCTTATGGATGAGTGTACCCGATAGAAGTCGGCACCACTTCTGTCCATGATGCATCTGTTCCCTAGACACAATCCTTCAGACTGCAGCTTTCTCAGTATGACTCTATTCAAGGAGACAAATACCATTTTTTAGAAAATCTCCCTTTGAAGCAGCAATTTAAGATAAACATCTATTTGCAACAGACATTTGCAATAGGAACTCTCATTGCAGGCTCCTACTAATCTGATTTGTGCATGATTTTGTTTCCACTCAGGAAGCTTAAATTAATTTAGCTGCTCCTGAACAGTGTTCCTACAGAAAGATGAAGTATCCAGTAGCTCACAACTACAATTCCTAGATCTACAGCCACATTTGCTACATAGTTTGGGTATGCTGAAAATTTGTTTACCTTAGCTTGGAATTACAGAAGGAATTTGTACTATTACACTGGTATCCAATTACATTCAGTTTTAGACTTGTGTAAATTGCCTAGAGATGGAAAAGTGGAAGAATTCAGATCCTCATGTGTGTAAAATTACCCTCTGTGAGAAAATATCTGATGTATTCCCCACACTGATGAGACTCTGCCATTAATGCACTCCAACACTGAGAAGTCTGATGTGTTTTCCCCCTATTGTCTTCTTTCAAGTTCTACATTCAATAGCAGCGACAATAAATATACTAATAATTATTACATGATTATTGCTGTTATGATTCTATCAACTTGCAGTCCAGGACTACTTTTAATTTTTAAAGTAGTAGTTTGTAATTCCTCTTGTGCATAGAAGACTTCATTTTGTGAGTAACAACAGGCAGGACAGAAACTGAGATCAAAAATGTCAAAATAGATAATCTATGAGGCACAGACTGAAGTCTCACAGTATTTTTCAGAGATATTCAAAACAGTTTTTAAATAAAGGCACTTCTTCCCTTCAGCTATTCCATAATTACATGGAGGACTCCTTTAAGACAACTAGAAGATCAAGACACAACTCTGTTAAATTTCCTAATTCTAGGACTTCCACTATTCCTTTCAAAATGAAAGGTAAATACTGACATCCAGATTTAAACAACTAATTAAAATAGTCAAAATCACCAACTGAGGGATGTCTAATTAGATTAATAACTCCATTTGGAGGGTCAAGTCTGTTCCTTTTTGCATGCCACTTCTGCTACACGCGTGTGGGCAGGTATCCCAAGATAACCCACAAACAAACAGTCTACTAGCAGGATACAGAGAGATGCTTTGTTCTTATGAAAAAATTCATGGCATGGCTAGTGCACTGTCAGCACTCTCTTTTCAAGAAAAAACAACTAGATGTTTCTATTACTGAGAAAAATAGTCATGGGGAATGCCCAAGTACCCTCACCATGATCATAATTTTGAGTTGAATTGCTTGCTGTTTCTATACATCCAAGTTCTCCTGGCTGGTGTTTCATTTAAACTCAAAAATTGCTATCTGTGGATGGCAAGCAATGCCACCACACACACACTCCTGAACCACACTCCTTGCTCTCATGTTCTTCACAGCTTTCTCTTTAAAACAAAAATTTAACATAACACACAGCTCAGGAAATACTGTAAGATGAAGCTGGCTGCACTCCTAGAAATAAAAATACTAAGGTTTCAGTAGAAACTGGCATCTCTCTGTAAATTACAGTTTAACCCCCCAAAACAAACAGGAAAAGATACTATTACCTAATGTCTGAAAATTCAGAGAATATATTCATTCATGGAAAATACTTCTTGCAAGTGGCAAGAACTAAAATTACTTCCTCTGCTTATTACACAGCAACCAAGATATCCAGGTATCTTTTCAACCTATGCCTTCCTATAAATAGTGCATTTTTCCTCTTATCAAGGAAAGAGAACATTGTCTTGGTGTAGGTAGTATTACTAACACAAAAACATGTTCAGCAAGACAGAACTGGATGCTGTTTTTACAGAGACATGCTATAGCAGTTTCCAGTGTGATCCCAAAGAGTTCCCGATTTCCAATTAACACAACTAGGCAAATTTGTACAACTAGGTAAAAAAGTCATATTCTGTATGCTTTTAACTGTATTTTCAGAGAAATAACTTTATTTGCAAGCAAGAGATCCAGAATTCATTCACTGCAAATCTCAGTGAGTCATTTAATCCCATGACAATCACATCATCTTTCAGATCATTCATGTGGCCATGACTGTAAATGCAGTGTTTGTGGCCAGACCAAAACACAGACACAATCAAAGGAACTATATAAAAACGGCCCCACCAGGACAACTTTGCATGTTGTGCCTACAAAGATAGCCTACTGCTTCCATGGCTATGGCTTTCTCTCCACGTCAAGTTGTATCAGGCTTCATAACACCTGAATTTAACAGAAGTTCCCTTCTCAGAAGAATAAACCACAATAATTCCAACATCTGCTCAAAGGAAATTATCATGTTGCTTTATGTCACAGTAAAACTATTTTATTTCTAAGACAAGGAGCCGCAGAAACCTTCTGCGCAATGGAAACATGCAGTCAGACCTTCTCCTCGCGCTGCAACACTCTAGTGAAGTGAAGGAAGGGTTTCTGCTCTTGGGAGCCTGTTTACAGGAGAGCTGGCACAGTCACGCACAATCTGTCCACAAGGGATCCTCCTCTGAGAAGCATAATCTGGTGCACAGTATTGACAGTTTGGGCAAAGCCTCAGTCCTAATTTAAAGTTTAAAACTAAATCTGGACCCTAGTGGAAATTAAAATCTCTCTGCTTTGGCTTGTCTTGATCTGACGTTTTTGTGGCTTAACAAATTGGTAACGAGCATTCATTAAGCCCATTAGACACAAGTTTGCAGCAAATAGATGCAAGTGTAGGAAGCACAGACAATCTTTATGTAGTTGAAGATGTCCCTTCCAGGGCAGAAGGCTGTACTAGGTGACATTTAAAGGTCTCTTCCAATCCAAATCATTTGGTGACATTATGATTTTCCAAAGTGCCATGAATCTTACTTAGCACTGTGTTTTAACTCCAACCTTGATACTATAGCCCACTGACTACTGCATTCTAGCTCCCTTTTGTTGCAGCAGCATATTCAGCAGAAATAGAAAGCACAATTATGGCTAGGCCACATTAACTTGCTAAAATTAGGCTCAAAAGCATCTCTTTTTGGATGACTTCAATTCTTGTATGAGTCAGCAGTCAGATAAGTAGGTATTAATTTAGCAACCAAATCACTCCAGAATATGTGAAACCAAGTGCCTGTTTTCTGTTAGCTGAGGCTCAGCTGCCCTTCTGAGCTGTGTATGTGAGCTAAGATTGCACAGAACACAAAATCAGAACAGGTTCTTTAGATGTGGCCATTCCTCTCTACAGTCCTTTCATGCCACCGTTGAACATGGATATGTTCACATGGATATGTTCACATGAACATGACTCTGTATTATCTCTGTGCAAAGATAACCAAACAAAAGCTACATTTATAAGTTCATTCAAATCATAGATTCATATAAAGTTAAGAGACTGGAATGGACCTTAAGGATCATCTAGTCCTCAACGCCTTGTGCAATGGGCAGAAACACCTCTCACTAGACCAGGGTTGCTGAGAGCTCCATCCAACCTGGCCTTAAACACTGCAGGGTTGGGGCATCCACATCCTCCCTAGGATACCTGTTCCAGTGCCTCACCACTCTCACAGCGAAGAATTTCTTCCTACCATCTAACCTAATTTTCCCCTCTTTCAATTTGTATTCATTACTCTTTGTCTTACAATTTTACATCTCTCAAACACAAATCATTCATCCTACATTACACAACTATGCCCTCAGAACACCCCACATTTAGCAAACAGGATTATTTAAGGAATTGTAGATTCAGAAATGCATTGATACATCCAAATACAATCAACGGTAGTCAAAAGCAAAGAAATGTTACTTTCTACATGGGTGTTAGGCTGAGGGAAAAAACACAAACCTGAAACACCTAACAGTTTTAACCTGGGATCCAAAAAATATAACCATAGTGTTCTCTCATTTTACAACACAGTGAGAATATTCTGTGTGGTATTACTATATGCATACAATATTGAAACCAGTGATACTTGTTTCTATCTCTGAAACAGAAGTCTGCTCCTCAGCTCAACAGTCTCATAATGATTAAGAAATCTCTTTAAGGAATGTCCATACCTCAGAGTCTAAAGAGGCTGCAACCTTTATATTTTATGTAATGACAATTCTGCAAGACTTGAAAAAAAATGTTTAAAAATATAAGCAAATCAGGAGCTAAAGAAGACATTTTTAAAATATTCAATAATGCTCTTCCATGACTTGATTTATTTCCAGATTGACTTCTGACCTTTTCAGGGTGCTCAAAGACTTAGGGAGAAGCTTGAAAGAAAAGACAGAAACAAAGAGATTTTAAGCAAGTCCCCTGAAGGCAAATTTACCTTTCCTTTTATTTTCCTTAAATAAACCCTGGCTGCAAACTAGAAACGTAATTTTTAATACCTCTTGAAAGTAGCTGGAAATAAGTTTAGCTTCATGTTTACATGGTGGGAAGAGAGGAAAAAAAATACTATGAGCTACTAAGACTGCCAATAAAACTTTGAAGCTATGGAAACTTTATAATTCTGACTAAATCCAGTTTGGCCATTCAGTAGCTAATAGCAACTACTATTTGTTTGAGTCAGCAGTAAAAAAGCAGGGGTCTGGCCCATTGCAACTGTCACTTCCACAAAAAATAATGAAGAAGTTACTTATATTTTCATACTGACCAGTCTAAGTATGTCCAAAACAAACAATAACACTTCCTTGATGCTGCAGAAGGGGTATCTCATGATGGGGCAACTTTCCTTATCATGAGGCCAACACAAATGTAGTTGCACCTCCCAGTTATGTTGCCATCTCTCAGCGACAAACACACAACCAGCGGATCATCAAGCTCTTGAAGTTCTGGGTGGGCACAAGGACCAACTCCACTGCAGCATCTGCTATAAATGCTGCCTCCTTGCCTTCCTGAAATAGCCACAGGACATGGTGCAGCTTGTGTCCTCTGTAACAGCTGGGTCCATGTGTAAATTATTTTCTTCTAATGAGAGTGAAATGCAGCAACAATTTTGTTTTGATTTGTATGTAAAGGATTAAGAGTTTAGGGAAAACACAAGTGAATTTGTAATTATTTAAAAGTATTCACATCTTCCCAAAGTAGTAAAGTAGTATTTTGAAAGTTGTTAAACACAGCCCTCTCTTCTTTGTTTCTAGAAGAAAATGACTGTATTCAAAGTTATCATACTCAACTATCTAGGAAAGTTGAAGGCCCCTCCCAACAACTTTACAGCAAAAGACTGCTTAGACATAATGATTCAAGTAAGACAGCAACAAAATCAGCAAGTTCTAGGTTTATACCAGTTTCAGATTTGAAAACAGAAAAAGAAGATTCGTGCACAAAGCAAACAATACTCTCCTCTCCTCCCACTCCAAAAGGACACAGCAACAAAATCAGCAAGAAACAAGTCTGTTTTAGTCAATGACGGTGCATAATCTCAGCACTATATTTCATTTAAAAACCAGCAAGTGTTCATACATAATGCAGTCAAGTGTCCTTAAAATTCTTACAACAAAGCACATTGAAGAACACAAGGAGATGGTAATTTCCAGCGTCAACCTGGAATCTACTAACCACTGCAGATGCAAAAGGCTCCACTGTCAACTCTCTTGGGCCACCACTTTTTTCATGGGGTAGAATTTCAGGTGCAACACCCCACACATCATCAAAATCAAACCCCTTTTCGCAAGCAGAAAATAATTTTACAGTTCTATTTACCTGCCACTACCTTACCACTGGGACAGTCACATTTAAATATTTCACAGTGTCAATTGAAGACAGGAGAGAACAAGTTCGGCTTCTGTCCTCAGGTTCTATAGCATGACCATATTCAGAAGAAAAAAAAAAATCCCTCCATTATAAAGGAAGAGTCCAAGAGATTGGGAAAAACCCTGATGTTTTCTGTCAGCCTAAGCAACTGGCCAAGCTGAGGGGGATCCTACATTTGTAGCAAAGAGCTCTGAAGTATGAAATAAAATGGAAGTTATTTCCCAAAGTCATTGCTGATACTAGGGTCATAGGCATAAAACTGCATTTTGTGTTAGTAACATAGCAAGGAACAAAGAAATAGTTCAGTAATGGGTCTTCACAGTTTGATATCAGAACAGAGCTGGAACTATGAAACACTGCTTAGCAGTTTAGCTCTGGACAGGAGTCTTTTCCAGTGCTTAAATTCTAACATTCTAACATTCTAATATTTGAAGGACATTTTCCACACTCTCTTTTACAGACATTCTCTATACAAAAAGAGGTTTGAAGTAATACACACTAGCCAAACCATAACAAGTTACACAAGGAGAAAGAAAAAAGCCATAGAATAAAGTGAGTAATATTGTGCTGCTCAGCCTGTGGGGTAAAGAACACAAGCCATTAAAACACAGTGGCTATCTCACACGAGCAACTAAACCATAAAAACCTTAGGCATTTTTAAAAATTCTAGCACCACACTTGCAAAGTGATCAGTAACAAAACTACAAAACTTTTTTCCTTTCACCTTCATAGAATACTACCACATGAAAAAAGGTCATGGATCATTCATCTACAACTAAGATGCATTTCCAGATGGCATCACTACTCACTGACTCCCTGTGTCACAGAGGATCTCTTATGTTTTGGCATGGCAGAAAGTATACAACTATAAAGAGTTAATTAAAATACCCAGTTGAACATCCTTCAATCAGACTGAACGCACTGGTTCAGCACAGATCCTAAGACCTAAGTGCTCTGACATCAATGCAAAAAGTGTATTATTACAGCTAGTTAAACAGTTGTGTGGTTTGCTGCCTTTTTTTTTATTATTATTTTTAGTTAAAAAAAGAAAAAAGAAAAAATAGATCTCAAAGCAAGAAAATATTGCTCTTTTGGTACATTTTCTGTTAAGAGGACAAAGCCCTTCTCCCAGACTTTAACTTAGATGTAGTATTTCCTTCTGGTTTCCCTCGCCTTAAAGAAACCAGCTAAGAACACAAATAGGGACAATGGTGATGTATACAATGCCTCTAACACTCAGTTAAGCACAGGGGAAACCAAGTCTACCAAATATTCTGCCTGGGAGATGCTGAGGTTGCATAGCACACCCCAATAGTGCAGGCAGGTGCAGACCCCTGGACACTGCTCCTGCAAACACCACTGCTTCACTTCAGTTCAGGCATTCACTGAGGCCACAGGAAAGCAGTCACCTCATCCTGTCCTAGGCCACCAGAATCAAAGTATAATTTTTTTCTGAGTTTTTCCACTCATTTTAATTCTCCTACTCACCCACCCCAGTAATCTCTCTCTAAAATCAAAGTCCCAAACCAAAGTATTGAGCAGAAGTTTTGCCATTTTCCCCAGAGCTTTCTGCTTTGAGCCTTATTACTCAAAACATATGCTAACTACTCTTGAGCATAGTAGCACCATACTTGGAAGGGTAATCTAAATCCCTCCCACAGTACAAATCACATAGAGTTTTCTTGATGTCCCAGCTTGCAGGATGGACATGAGCTGACACAGATTTCACATGTGCCACAGCAATGCCATTCTGCCATGCACATCCGAAATTCTACCACAGAAATCACTGGCTGTTGACTGCAGTTGAAGAGATGTCTGAAGTTTTTTCTGCTGAGCATCAAAGTCCCTGACATCTTGCAAATAGACCATGAAGTTTTAGCAGACAACTGAAACACTGCTTTAGAGTAAAACACAGAGTTGTTGTCTAAATGCATCAGTTAATGTCCAGACCACAGTGTAAACAGACATAGGCATTTTCTGGATATTTATACAAAACAACTCAAGAGTTAGCTTAGATGCCAGAAAAGCTGCGAGGGAAGCCAAAGAATCATGAAAGGATCTACAATTAACAATGACTGTTCTTTGCAGGAGGGATAAAGGGATAATGACAAGGCCATGCAACTTCTACGCAACACACTTTATTTCAAGAAAGTACATGCCTGAGCTTAAGAGATGGTGTGAACATTGAATATATTTAAATACCTACTTGTCTTCTTGGAAGCACTCATGTATTAAAATGCTCAGGGCTGTACTTTATTTCCACCTAAGCCCCAAACCCTTTTCAGGGCTAAAATCAAGCTTATTTGGAAAATGGATACAGCAGATACTTTTTAAAACAAGGTTTATAAATAAATCAATGGATATCTGCATTTTCTACCATTTTTTTTTTCTTAGGAAACCACTGTTTCACATGGAAAAGTTTTATGATTGAGTATAGAATATTGAGCTACTCTATAGGCTGAGCTGTACACCGCTTTCAGCTCCCACTAACTGAAGAATTAAGAACAGATTCTCAGTACATGAAAAACTTTGGATTACCTGAACACAAAAGGAAACACTGACACCACTGCTACTGCGGTCAGGCAAAGCAATTTTTCCCAGCCTACATTTGCAATACTGGCTATAAATTTGGCACCAATCCAAGCCAACATGGTTAGGATGTAGTGAAATAGGTGCACCGCACAAGGGTATGTTGTGAAATGTCTTAATAGGGACTGTAAAATTTCTTTCATTCCTGCTGAAACTTTTCAGAAATTAAGACAGGAGTATATTAACATCTCCTATCCTAAACCTTCTATTTTGATATAGTTTCATTGTGATATTCAAAAGCAGCTAACACAAGACAGAGTCTTTCATATTAGATGTGTAACTTCGAAGAAAATAAATTCTTCACATCTGATCAACACAAATTCTAAGATGTGCACTGCAAAGCAGAGTGTGGAGAGGCGTATACTTCCCAATAGCAAATACACTGGCACTGTCTCACTTCTAAATAATACCCAATCTCAGTATTTTACAACACCAAATAAAAAGTTACTTGTTACTTTGCATTTACCTAATGGCTCTCTCTACTAGATAGTTCAGGCTTCTCTCACAACCCCCACCAGAGATCCAACTAATTTTCAGACGATCACTTGAACACATTCAACAGGAATTGAGTAAATATTATAAAATTTAGGTTCAAGATTGATTTTATTCTATGTACTTTACTTTTAGAGGCTATTACAGATCACTTCTTGTGATATGGAAAATACTGCCAAAGTACATGGTCAAAGCTGAAAATCTTCCAGTGCAGAGTGCATCACACCATGACATACAATAGCTCTTACAACAGATGCAGCTACTCCATAAAACAGCATCAAGCATTACCAAGATTCTTCCTGCACTCCTGCAGAAGCACTCTCTCCCCTCATTTGCAAGGAGAATCATCTCTGGCCTCCTTTTTCCCCCTCAACTGACTTTAGAAATCAGAGCCTGATCTTTGATGGACACACCATCAGCTGACGTGGCACACAGGGTGTAAAATGAAACAACACAGACCACCATGATTGCACAATTTCTTGGCCTGCAAAGCAATAAAGCATTCTGCACTCAGAATCTGCCAGCTGACATCACTACAGAGTGCTTCTGTGATGAATGCAAGGATTGACTTAAAGAAGCCATTCTTCACATCCTATGCGCATATTACAAGGGAGAAGAATATGAGGATAGAGAGACAGAGACAAAAAAAAGTAAGAGAACAAAAGAAAAGGGCCAGCAGAAACAAATAGAGGGACAGATGACAGCAAACCTCGCATTTTTGTTACGTTTCCTGTGCCTGTCAGATCCCCAGAGAATGAAAGGATTGGAGAAGAGACATAACACCTCCTTTCTGATGCTCCTTTCTCCCTTGTTCTAAAGAGCTTATTGGTTCATATTGTGGAAGACCACAGTTCTGTAAGGCAACTTCGAAGGAGGATTCATACTCATGAAAGAATGGCCTGTAAACTCTGAAAATTCGCTAACATGGAAAATACCATGAAAAATTACCCACAGGGCAGGTAACCAAATGAGTTCAGCTTACTTAAATGGCCAGTGATCTACTCTTGCTGACAGCTGCAGCATCCATGATAGCCAGAGATGTGCATCTTNTGCAAGACTTCTACATTGCAGCTGTGATGGGATGTCAGTTGACTTACCCAAAGTCCCTAAGAATATTGTCTTGGCTCTCTTGCTTCTTTTTCATCATATACCAAAGTTCATGGCAGAGAAAGAGACTAGTAAAATCTAATAAGATTAATATTGAAATATTCCTGTCTGATCAGGCTTCTCGCAAAGAGGAAATTAAGTAAAATACACATTTGTCACAGTGTTTTAAAGCTATACATCAGCAAACTAGGTGAATCAAGAATATATTGAAATATAAATTATTTCTGTTTACTTTTAGGCAAGTTTAAAAAACTGGTTCTTCATTACCAAAGTGTAATTCATCTTATCGAATGATGCACACACAGAGCATATTTGATTACTGCCAGCTACTAGACTATGAGAGAAGTAATGTACCCAAACAAGCTGGGATGAGTTTCCACCTGTATTTTAAATTGGTCTGTAAGGCAGTCTGAAAAAAATACTTCTATCTAGTTAATAGTGTTATGCACATGCACTCTGTGTGAGAGGCCAAGCAGTATCTTTTGAAATTAGCTCAGGAGTCTGAGTCCAGCTTTGGAGAAAGCATGACTACTAAAATGACTGGACAACCTGAGTGGAGTTCATCGCTAACTTTGTCCAAATGAATACACAGTCAGCGTAAGTTAACTTGGAGTAAAACAAAAGACAAAACCAGTCTTTTTCAGAATGTTGAAAGAACAGTCTGCATGCCTCTGATACGACTTTCCTTAAGACTTTTATCCACAAATAAAAACTAAGAAACACCTACTGGCAGATTTTGTATTCTTTTCAATCCCCTCACAAGATATTTCAACAGTTAGCCCTAGAGCTTAATTAATCTAAAAACCTCATCAGAATATATTTACTACCTTTGCATTTGTCCTATCATACACAGCCTTGCCTGATCACATTATGTTATCCTATTTGAAAGTGTGAAAATGCAAGATACATCAGGAAGTCTTGTTCATGCCACACTGCAGTGAAACAAGAGCACCGAGTGGCTAACATCACAACAAATACAACTGTATGTTGGGCATGCAGTAACTGCAGTGCAATACCAGGATTATAACACCAAGAATTTTGAATTATCTCCAATACTCCTCCTTGAAAAAAGTTCTTTATTTTTATGCTCATGTAAGTAATTCCTGAAAAAGTACTACAGAGTGCAGAGGAGAATAGATAGATCTTCGAGGCTGGAAGATAAAACCACTTAATGTATGGCCAACTAGCCCATTCAGGGGCAGAGGTCTACAGATCATACACTAGAAATGAGCACACTGTTTATGTTGAGTCATTTGTAGAAAACCTAACGGGAATTAGTTTGCCTAAAGGCATTCAGCTCATCAGCATGAAAAGGAGAAAATGACTTACACATCCTGTTTCCTGCTTATGAGTTGCACCCAACATCCTACTTGTCCCTTTGACACTACTATCTGAGAGTGATACAAGCTCACACAAGCAAGAGCTTTATTCCACCCCAATGAAGCATAATGCAGCCAAACTGTGTTGTTCCCAGAAGGATAGGAATCTATGAAGCCCATGTTTCCCCTCAGAGTGGTTGACTGTCAACTCTGAAATTTATTCAGAAACTTCTCGAATCTTTTTACAGAGAGAGATCCCCTGCATCTAACAAATCACACGCTCTATTTCAATGTCATATCCTTCCTCTGTTAGGCTAGTGTTTACTGGTTGTCTTTCACATCGGTCTTTCTCCCACACCTGATTAAAACAAGCCAGGTTACAAGAGAAAACATATGGGGGTAAACATAAGTACATTGAAATTAGCCTTATGTGAGCATATGTTATAGTAAACAAGACTAAAACAGTCTTGATTCCTTCAGGAGGTGAAAGACAGCATCCATAAAATCTCTGAGGAGCAACTATTAATACCACAATATCACAAGCTCTGCCCCTGCAGTTACCAAAGAATTTCCTGGAAGCTGATCAGCTTTCTTCCTCTTCTCTGAAATTAGATGGGAATGTCCTTGAAGCAAATATATCATTATAGGGAATTATAACTAAGGAAAAGGATAAAGGGTAAGAAAGAATGACATGTAGTTTAGATAAAAGCCTCTGTGTAAGTGACCTATATTGTCATTCAAAGCAACATAATGGTAGAGGACTCAATTTTCATACCTAACCTCTTCTCTGGTAGCTGTGCTAGAGAAGTGTGATGATAGCCCAGGGCCTGGATTTTAGTAGAAAGAAGAGAAAAACCTGTGTGGCACTAGGGTAACTTCTCAAGCCAACTGAACCACAAACTACCAGCTATTCACATTTCTATGCCTTAGAAGATCTTGAGCTAAAGAATTCAGCCTAGCCTGAAGATAGACAGCAACTCCAGGGGCTGTAAGATCATGCTTTGACATACTGTACTGTGCATGCAATGCCATCCTGCCTTAAAAGGAGAGGAATACAAAATGTGGAAAATTAGCTGGCAGTTAGTATTCAGCAGCTCAAAAGAAAAGAATTGGACTAAGTCACCCCGAATAACAAGATTACTACACAATGCATGCAAATCTTTCTAACAATAAGTTAAAAAAAAAGACAAAAAAAATCCCCAAAACCCCAGAAAACCCCTGTGAACAAAAACCCCACGACCTATCCATTGGTAATATACAAATGAGATTGTACTAGGTAAAATAAAAAAAAAAGAATAAAAATACTAATATGTCAGCGTACATTAATAGTTTTAGAGGAAGTAGGTCCTTTTAGATTTCATTCTCTACAAACTCGGTAAAATATCTTGGCTAACAGTCAGTGGGGAACCATCAGACATATTTGTAGAGAGGATGTGTGAGGACATTCGCACAACTCTTCTGTTCAGGAGTGGGAA
>VWZV01013951.1:0-17065 GCA_013397155.1 Irena cyanogastra | reverse complement strand
TCATCTCTCTTTAGCCAGACATTAACTCACTCCATTGGCATGAAATTGGACTTCAAAACAAAACAGCCAAAGCAAGCCATCTGTCAAGGAAGGAGGAAAGAAATATGCACAACAGTATTGATAGCTCTTAATTATCCCACTTCTGGGAAATTTACAAGTAGCAACAGTGTAAGAGCCATTATCAAAATATCAAAATATAACAAAAAACGGCCAGAAAATGTAGGCGTAGTTAAGTACATGGAGGTTTCTTTCAGGCTTTATCCGCTTTCTCTTTCCTACTCCTTTCACCTCTTTATCTCTCCTTGAACACCGTGATCCACATCCTCATTTCCTGCATTCAAATATAGCACATTTCCTTCATATTTTTTCCTTGCCAGTCTGTGTTTGCTGCAACTGCTGGTGAAAACTTGAAGAATCCAAGGAAGAAAATTC
This sequence comes from Irena cyanogastra, assembly GCA_013397155.1. NCBI lineage: Eukaryota > Metazoa > Chordata > Aves > Passeriformes > Irenidae > Irena > Irena cyanogastra. Next base: position 16,633 of record VWZV01013951.1, on the reverse strand, counting down.
CTGAGGCTGAATTTTGGGAACACCAGGAATGTTACTGGAAGTGCTTGCACGACAGGAGAAGTAACACATATCATTGTTTCATCAGCACTGTGAAATGTGACAAGACACAAAGTGCTCACTGAATAACTGCATCAGCTACACAGATCATTGTAGAACTTGCAAAACATTGTCACTTTCAGAAACACAGTTCTGTGTTACTATCATTAGTACCTCTAGCCTTGTTTTCACTCCTTTTTTTTTTTTCTTTTTGATAATGGACAGTTATTTCCATTATTTCAGTTAAATTCTCAAAGCTAATTGTTGGATCTACTACATACTGTCCTTCAGACATGTATCAGCATAATAAACTCCTATAAGGTAGATCCATCATTATCACCATCACTGGAGGCAGAGGTACTGAAAGTCAGTGTCTTGACAGCATTGGTGGAAATTCCACCTGAATTCTGAGCAATGGAAAATGAAGAGAGCCACTGTGAACTACAAGACTTACAGGACTCAAGCTTTGGGTCTGGATTCCAGTAACATGTTGGGTTGTCTGGATGAGGAGGAAGGCTTCCCAGATAATTGTTCATCATAGTATTCTAGCCACGTCACAGCTCTCATTGGTGGAGAATAAGGATAAAACAGAAACATTCAGAACAAAAATCTCTAGTAAGTTGTTGAGACTACATATATAACTGAGGACCAGCAATATCTGGGATTTGACCTATATGTCAGGGAGTGAAAAAGCACTTCCTGCATATGCTAGAATTTTTTTTTCCTTCAGACACTCCTGGTAGTGCATAGTTTTTTCTTTACTTACAGGTTGTTTCTGAATGTATTCGATATCATCCAGTTCGGATCTTGAGAAATGAATGCAACAAAATATAAATTATGCTGTTGTATATGGTGTGGAGAATGTCTCTAAAGATAATCATTGCAAATATATGAGAGCTGGCTTCATTGATAAGAATTGTTTTCCAATTGTATCATAGCTCCTTTCCCTAGTTCTTAACTTTTTGCAGAGATATGGCTGGCAGAATGGTAGAATATCTTCTCCCTATTCCTTTGTTGCAATGTTGTCTCTGAATGAATGCCTGAGACAGTCATGAACATTGCAAAGTATTTGCTGCAGCCTAGAATCTCCTCACAGAATTGCCAGTCTTCTTTAATTGGGTGGAAGGTCTCCTGGTACAAACTTTTTCAGACTCACAGAGTCAGATCTGTTTCTCTTCACACAGGTGAATCTGAGGTTCAGCTGTTACACTGCTGAAGTTTGGCAAGAAACTTGTGACCCCAGAAATGACTGGGGTTTTGTGATGGTGGCTTACTCCAGAAAGCATCAGTGTGGGCTAAGTCTGGGCACACTCTGCCACTTCTATGCACTGCATCAGATAGTTTACTTGGACCTCCCTGATGGCACATTTATCCATTTCACAAGGCCTTTTTCCTTTGATTCTCTCTAGGACTTAGTCTTCTCAGGTTTGACAGAATGATGCTGCTGATACACACTGCAGTAGAGCTACACCAGTTTACCTAAAATCACATCTATTCATTTCTGCAAGGTAGCAAGTGCCATTTGAATTCCAGAAATGGGCAGAAAGAAATTTACAAACCTCTACCTGTCCTCAAGGTAGTCCTTTCTTGAGTTGTCTGTCTGACTGTTCCTCAGGTCACCCGAGTTTGTATTTTCAGTGGTTTTGATTTTGGACAGGTGTATGTCATTGCCAAGCATAGCATTTCCAAAGGAAAGAGGGACATGTCCAATCAGTACAAAACCAATTCCTCAAAGGTTTGCATGCCCCATAAAAAGAGGCACTGCCTTTTTTTAGTCTAGCACTGCCCACACTTTCATTTTCTGCTAGTGTGGGCACACTCATGTCTAGCAAACTAGCAAGAAAGGCAACTGGAATGACAAGCTCTGAAATTTTGGTTCATTGAGGTAACCGGATACAGAAGTTCTGTGTATTCCTTCTATCAACAGGATCTTAAAAAGACCCTTTTCTCTGCAGGAGTCTATCAAAGGAAGATACACGAATGATGATATACAAAGACAAGTGAAAACTAGTGGAATACAAAGAGACTTGTGCCAAAAAAAGATAAAGAAAGAAAAAAGTACTGATAAAGTTCTTTACATCTTCATACAGTTGAATAGAAATTCAATTCAATAGATCTAAGACTGAGGAATTAACTTGCAGATAAAGAAAACTCAACATTTGTGCCAACAGAAGCTTTCAGATCTTAATGCTATTTTTAAAGAACCATCATCTCTGGAAGTCAAAAATCAAAGCAATCTAAATTCTGGGCCTCTAGTTGTAAAATGAATCTCACAAACTATATATTCTGAAAACTTAAAGATCACAATAGAGAGAGCACTTGTTTGAAAAAAATTTAGGGTTTACCCAAAACCAGTATTCCAGTATTTGGAGAATATGACTTCCAGGTCCTGATTTATCAGATCTGGTATTAATTTTCCAGCAATATTCACTTCTCTACTTCACTGAAAATTTTGAAGAGCTTCAAGCGTATCACAAGTTGTGAAGAGGTTTTCAGACTAAGTATATTAACACTTAAATATTTATTGATATGCTTCAATTCGTCACATTTTCACAATCAGACCTTAGTTTGTTATAATTGCATGCTTAAACAGAATTAACTCTCTTTCAGGTAAATGCATTTTTTCATCCTCAGACAACAGTACAAGTAGCTTCTTACTGGTGGCAGATAAGAAAAACAAATTACAGCATAACACTAGAAATACACTATTTGCACAGCAGCTAACATACTGATTCTGCTTCTTCCCACCATAAATAGCTCTCTCATTTTCTCTTTACTCACATGCAAAGCTGAATACTTTATTCTGATGTTCACCACCCACTTCTAACTTATTTCTGAATACTTAGATAATATCAGAGCTTCTCCAGTGAATATAGTTTCTTTTCAGAGCTAGAGAGAAAGTAGGTTTTGGTCAAGAGTTCACCTAATGAATGGCTATTTCATTAATGCACTATTTCATTCTTCCACTGAAAATCAGCTTTGTCCAGATTTTATAACTTCTGTATGTCTTAATTCCCCAAACTCTGAAAACCAAGTTATAGAGCATGTTTGTACTAGGTCTGGCTAACATCTGTCTCATGGGCAATGAACCTGTGCAAAGAACCATCATCCATTAAGAAAATAAACCTTTCAAATTCAAGATAGGATGATTACTAGTTTGTAAAATGACAGGATGATTACTAGTTTATTAAAAAAAATAGGCTGGTTTTCTGTTCTGCAGAACATCATAGTCCAGTAACAAAAGTAACCTAAAAAACACTCTTTCCTACATGTTGAGTTTGAAATCAGCTGATATTTTCTTTGATACCTCTGACCTGTCATAGAGCTTCATATTCTGAATCCTGCCAACAAGCAGACAATGCTCAGATGGCAACTGTATAGCACTTCAATTGTGGATGCTAAACCCTCTTTTTCATCTGTACTTAGTGCTGTAACATCCTGAAAAGAGCGTAATAATATTATTAAAAAGTACTGATTGCTACTGTCAGGCATTCCAGAGTAAGTATTAACTTCTTTCCATTCCCTCCTACAAGTCTGTAAGATGAAGAAATACAAAGAAAAAAATGTACGTCTTTGATCTTGCAAGTTTGTAACTGAATCAGTGACCCAAAGTTCAAGAGGTCATTGAAACAAAAGAGAGAAAAGAAGGAAAACAAAAGCCTGTTCTCATGAAACTCCAATTCCACACTTTCTTAATGAGTTCTCAGAAGAGCCTTAACATCGTTATTGAATTGTGAAAAAACCCCTCCAAATTATAATGACAACTGAAAACATAATAGACTAATTGCAGCTAAAGTAATGACTCCTTAGTATTCATACGGCATATTACCAGAGGACCTTAAATTCACAAATAGAAACTATTTTTTCTTAAACTTGATTTGATTCCTACTAATTAAATTTTTTGGGGGAATTTAGAGTTAATTTGGTTCTGATTTGCTCCTATGAAGAAAAGGAAAAATGCTATTATGTTATGCATTAGGATATCTTCATTTATTTTTAACATATTAACTAATGGATTATAAGTGAAGTTTAAAATGCTACAAGTTCGTAAATTTAATCATGTCAATACAATTTTTTTTAAAATCATTTCTGATCAGATCCCGTTCTCTTTAAATAGACTAATTATATGTGATAAAGGAAGTCTCAGATTGTTTCTACATTCTTTATCAACACAGGATTCTTTTTTTTTATGAAATACTTTATGTGCATTGTTTCTTTTGTCAAATGCAAGTTCTTGTGAATCTTTAAAAAAAATGGAATCCTAAAGTAGTCTGTATCATCTAATTAGTTACTGCTTTGCAGTTTCTAGTTCAAATAATGACTTAGAGACATGAAAAAGTTCTGTATATTTCCTTTTGACATGGATGTGTAGTGGTGCATTTTATTTCTGCCTGGGCTCTCAGAGGAACTGAGGAACCCCTACATTAGGTCCTGCACAAATGTCAGCACAGAATAGTGTCTTTCAGGAAAAACCTCCCCGGATTGAGAAGCTGTTATACCAAGACCACTGTCATAGAGAGATAACTGAGCTAACTTTTATTACTGTGGGGAGCAGCATAGCAGTGGTACCATGGTGAGTGTCACTGAAAGCCATTTATGTTGCTACAATGCAGATAGCAACTGAATATGGTGGAAGTTGAAATTATACTTGAAGTGTGAAAGGAGAAAAGTCAGCAAACAAAATGTGAATCCATCAAGAACACCCCATGGAAGCATACAGAGTGCTGTAAAACAGCACAGACAAGAAATGCAGGGCATACGGGGTGGAATGTAATAAACTAAAAAGATACAGCAGCAGAGTGTGTACAACATGCACAAAAAGAAAACACTAGCTCCATGAGCAGCTCATGGAAGATCAATGGGTAAAACAGCAGCAGATGAATGCTATTTTTATTATTATTAAAGTCTTGCAGCAATAGGTAGTAGCTACTGCAAAACCAAAAACTATGAAAGGTTCTTTAGTGAATGAACGTTTACTAGCAGAACTTCCAATTACTCAAAAAATCCAAGTCTCCTAAAGGCAACGTCACACACTTATTTCCAAATTATCTGAGTTTAGATGAATTAACAAACCATGCTTTCAATGTTTTAAAAATCATGCTAAAATTGAAAATCCAAGCAGAAATCCAAAGGCTAGGTTTTTACCAGATGCATTAGTCACACATTACCATTGATTCAACTCTTTATCGAGTGACATCCAACTGGGCAAAGCTTCCTTCCAAATGATGGTTGCTGCTAAACTCTATAAAATTAACTTAAGTAGTGTCAGATCCTAGTGGACAAACATCCAAATAAGATACTATCATTGCAACAGAGTCTATTATTGGAAGTTTCAGTGAAGAGGCCAAGAACAGGTTTGCCAACAGCACTGAATCGTATTTTAAGTGGGAAGGTGATGTTTCCAGCATAGACCTCTGACCAGTTACTGATCAGAACAATCCCATGCCCCAAAACCCATGTTGTTTTGCACACAGATAGACACGTCTATCTCTCTTTTTTAAGGGGGGGAACCTTAATTTCACATTCTCTAAATCTTTTACCACTCTGACCATTATGAATTGTCCAGAATTATGTCCATTTTTCTAGCAATTCATGTGTCTCTTCAGGCATTTGTTACATACCCAAGATGTAAAAGCAAATGATTTTTTACACTGGACACTGCACTACTAGCTACTGTTCCCTTAAGGACACCTCTAATCTCTCACTACTTTTCAGCAGCAACTAACATAAATCAGGAATGATTTAGTATAGTGAATAGTTTGCAGCTTCGTCACACTGTACAGAGTCAGTCAGATAAAAGAAGCACTGTACATTTGTGGAATGTTGTTTAATAAGTGCTGCACATACAAAAACATGTCTGTGAAGCACTCCTGGCACAGTCTGCCAAAACTCAGACCAGCATTTTAGCAAAGTAAAAGTTAGCACATGTATTTTGAGAAATGCTGTATGGATTTTTATAGAGCACAGAGTAGTGTGCTCAACACCATCCAGAAGGCAAAGGTGATTTTATTGCTTGTATCACCTCATAGGAAGCAGTGCATTTCATGCTTAAAGCAGGTATTTTTGGCAATACATTCAGAATAAAGGAAAGCTAATATTTCATCCTCAGGGAATAGGATAAAAGTTTTACAACTACTACCATATTTACTTCAGTCTTGCAACAACATGCACTTTGGGATTTAAACTAATTGAATGTGCTTTGACTTATCAGCTACCAAAATAAACTTGTTTCCTTATTAAACTGAATTAATTTACCATGTTACATTATGCCTTTTCATAAACAAATAAACTTATTTCTTTCACTCCTTACACAGAAAATAATCAGCTTTATGTCCATCTTAAGAATCTTATTTCCAGGAAAGCTTAGTTCAAGTGTCCGGGCATAAAAGGGTGTCTTTTTAGAGCTGCGCTGTGCAGGTAGCAATAGTGTTTTGTTACCAAAAAAAATTTTGAGCTGCTATTTTCTGTGTTCCTGGGTCTCTGATCCTTGGCTTGAAGACAGTCAGTTCTTTGTACTCTGTTATTACAATGAAGTAACCAAAGAAAGAGAGTCTTGGTTTGAGACTGTCAGCTGTTACTAATCACTGCTCCATGGCTTGCTGTGAATCCCTGCTTGCATCTCCCTCCTGCTCTGCTTAGCACACATAAAGAAGATAAATTACTCCCCAGTTTCCCTTCAAAAAGCATATTGTTTGTCACATTCCAATACTGTGAGCAAAAGATGGAATAATGCGAAGAGTTAAATGAGTATCTCAACAGCCCCACAGCAGGGTCCTTCTCAGGCAGATGTGTTTCAGGAAATGTACTTTCCTACTGGTTCTTCAAATGTATCCTGTTATATTGCAGACCTAAAAAGCAAGCCAACTACACTTTTCAGAACAGAAGAGCTGTAACTCCTGTAGGAGTTTTCATGTACTAATGTAAGCATCATTGACACTCGGCAGATGCATCAAGTGTTTCATATTGGCATATTTCATTTTACCAGGAGATGTTATACTTCATTGTTTATAAATACTCTAGCAACAACAAGCAGAGTCTGGGGAGGTTTACGAAATTCTTCCCTGCCCTCAGTAACTCATACTGACAGAGAGAAGAATTTTAAAGGAAGAAATGTAGAGCAGTTTGCATTGGAAGGGGCCTTTAAGATCATCTAGTCCAACCCCTTGCAATCAGCTGGGACAGCTTCAGCTAGATCAGGGTACTCAGCCTGACCTTCACAATTTCCATGGATGAGAGATACACCATCTCTCTGGCCGAGAGTGTTTCAACTCCCTCATTGTAGAAGAATTCTTCTTCATGTCCAACCTCAATCTACCCTCTTTAAAACCATTACCCCTTTTCCCAGAATAATAGACTTTACTAAAAAGTCTGTCCCCATCTTTCTTACAGGCCTCCTTTATGTACTAGAAGGTGCTAAAAGATCTCTCAAGAGCCTTCTGCTCTCTAGACTGATCAACCCGAACTTTCTCAGCTTGTCCATAAATAAGGCGTGCCCCATCCCTCTGATATCTTTGTGGCCCCTGGACCTGATCTAACAGGTCCATGTCTTTCCTGTGCTGAGGACCCAAGAAGTGGATGCAGTGCTCCACTCCCATGCAGGTGGAGTCTCATGAGAACAGAGTAGAGGTAGAAAAACACCTCTCTTGACCTGCTGGTTATGCTTCTTTTGCTGGCTCATGTGCAGCCTCTCACCCACCAGTCCTCCTGGGCAGGGCTGCTCTGGGGCTGCTCATGCCCAGCCTGTGCTGGTTCCAGGGGTTGCCCTGACCCAGATGCAGCACCTTGCACATGGTCTTGTCTAAACTTCATGATGTTCACCTGGGCCCCCTCCTTGAGCTTGCCCAGGTCCCTCTGGATGACATCTTGTTCCTCAGGCATGTCAAACCTCTCCTTGGTGTCATCTGCAAAGCTACTGAGGTTGCGCTCCATCCCACTGTCTGTGTCATTGATGAAAATATCAAACAGTGCTGATACCAGCACAGACTCCTGAGGGACACCATCCATCATGGGTCTCCATCTGCATACTGGGCCATTGGCCAATCAAATTATTTTTGCACTGAAACAAGCAAACTAAGAAGAGAGTAAGGCTGTGGAATATCCAAACATGGAAATTGTTGGGATAGAAATTGCTATTGGTTTGAACCTCAAGCTCAATGAGTTTTTAACCAATACTGTGGAATGTATTTCCCTGCTGTATCAGAAGGCTAAACTTGATGGCCCAAGAAATATTTTTAAGCAGGGATTACTATCATTTTTTTTTAACTATTAAAATGGACTGACACCAAAGAGTAAGTTTCGTGAAGTGAAACTATTTTACTGAAAGAGTGTTAACCAGTGATGAACCACAACAAAACATTCTTTTATTATTCATGGTTAACTGAAAGATAAAACTCACTGTAAAGCCACTAGAGATTATTTGTGCCTCTTCCATTTACAAAACTCAGTGATGTTCAGACATTATTGTGCCATGGTTTCACAAACATTCTCCTCATAAAGAATAAACTGTGGCTAAAAAAGCAGGTGCTTGCTAGTTTTCTGCCCCAGACACTCTTTCCTTCTGTTTCCCTTGCAAAAGTTCTGGTGTTCACGTGACACAATCCTGGGGTGATTCAAAATAACAAACTGTCAGAAAAAACTGACCCTACAAAGCCCAAAGCTGACTGTTTTCTGGCAAGGATGGGGCAGGACAACAAAGCTGTGGGGCAAGGCTGGTCATTTCAGAGCCAGTCTTTGCCACTTAATTGGCTCTTTGAATTGCATTACTATATCCCAGCCATGGGTTTCATTAGTCAGCTTGGCTTAATCACGGTCACATAATTTTGGATCAAATACAACCGCTAATTTTCTTTTATTTGCCCACTGTCGTTAACAGAACTGGAAAAAATAATGTAATATCTAATTTCATTATCTAAAAATTCATATCTAAACAAAGATAGGTTAAATTGAGATTTGGGAGCAACTTGTCTCATCAGCTCATGTAAAAAGGCTGTATTTCAGACATGTATTTTAAATGGCTTCAGGCAGCCATTAGCCGTATTGATTTAATATTCCTCGGTTTCATATATACATATAGTTCTTTGAAAATGTTATTGTATTTTTTCTTTGCAATTTTATTATTTTAGTGTTACTATTATTAAAAACTGTAATATAGAGATTGGGTAAAATTTGTACCTGATCTTGTGAAGGGCCTAAGTGTCAAAGCCTAAATTTGACTTTTTTTTTTTTCTGGGAATGCTCAGCACCACAGAGGACATGTTCAGCTGCTAATAGAATAAAGCTCTAGTGCTTAGTCATGCTAATTAAACTTGGGCAATACCTCCACTGTCTTTACCTAACTATTGCTTTTCCTTACAAATTTTTTGTCAGCATATTTTACCGTGACCTTGCACAGTGTTCTTCATTTCCACAAATCCTCATCAACATACACAAAAGGGATTGTTCTCATGGTCTCACACTGAGAGTTTACTCATCACACAGTGCTTAGTGGATGCAGGGGGTGGGAGTAGCCCATTTGAGATTGCTTCATTAGGAGAGTGAAAGACAACCTTAAAGAAACAAAATTAGGGCAACACTCCTGAGTCAACAGTTGCCATTATTGCTGCTCCACCATAGGAGTCCTTAACAAGCAACCGCAATTTCCTAATGAAGAGACCATAAAAAGTAAACAGGAAAATAATTAGGAATAAAAAGATGCTCTGTTTATAATGTTTTGTGTATAAAGACTTAGTTCAAAACATCTAAAGAGAATTTATATAAAAGTCTCCATTGGCAAGGAAGTGCCATCAATTCAGTTCTTGTATGCTGAGAAGGGAAATAAATCATCACGTCATAGGAATCTTCTTTTTTTGTTTCAAGAAGTCAATATGTATAAGCACCAGAATGGGCAGTTTTCTCTACTCATTCAGAACTGCTTCATTATTTTATGCATTTTTATCAACATGCTGCTACATCTTAGTAGAATTCTGACCTGGAGGTGTTCAGTCCTATGCCCACAGATGGGAACATCATGGCAGTGACTGCTCAGCCAAGAGCCTGCAGCTGGGCTCTGAGCACACAATCTCTCCCCTACTGAGAAGAATTACCACTATCCTGTGAGGAGTGGCTGAGGACTTTGGGCATGTCCAGTTTGGAGAAAAGGAGGCTGAGGGGGTGACCTCTCTGCTCTCCTGAGGAGGGGGTGTGGAGACAGTAATGCTGATCTTGCCTCCCTGGATCAAGCGGCAGGACCAGTGGGAATGGTTCAGACTGCAGCAGGAGAGGTTCAGACTGGTCTTAAGAAGTACTTCTTTCCAGAGAGGGAGGTAGCACACTGGAACAGGCTTCCCAGAGAGGTGGCCAATAACCCCTACCTGTCAGTGCTGAAGAAGTCAATGCCATTAATAACTTCAATTTTTGGTCAGTCCTGAAATCTACTTGGCCTAGATGGTCATTTCAGCCCCAACTGAAGTGTTCTATGTTTTAAATGCTCATCATTATGCATCAAAAGGGATTTTAAAGAAACAGAAATTCTAAAACACTGGGGGGAAAAACCTTGAAACCACAATAATTTTAGTGTAGGAAAGCCAACACATAAACTATTGATTTTTTTCAAAAGTTTTTAAAGGGCAGCAAAAATAGTCAGAAACAGGGACTTCTAATACGATAAGCAATGGCTGAGCATTTTAATAGTTTTCAACCTGAAATTATAGGCATGCACAAACGTATATGCTCTCATGCACACCCTCTATTCCAAGGAAAGAAAAAATCATCCAAGGTACTAGAATCAATCCTACATAATGACTGTTTTTCCTCAGAGGGTTGCTATTTACTTGGAGTGTAAGAAAAGAGATCCTATTTAAAAGCTACTATTTATGGGCTCTCATTTGTTAGTTAGTGATTAATTTTGGAGCCAGATATAAACCCAAGGATGCTTTGTGGACTAGGAGTTTACACACAGAAACAGGGCTTCAGGTGTAACAGCTGGTGACCAGTTACTGTTGTGGGAAAAAATCGTTTTGCATCTAGTTGTGTAACATGTATATTTCTTCTTTCTGAAAAAAAATACTACAGGTAGAAACTTTCAAGTAGTGTAATAGGGAAAATTAGGCATAAACTCAAATCTCAGACTGAAATAGCTCATTGAGGACATTGGACTGTTCTGCACAAAGCAGTTTATTCCATTGATTCTATTGTTCTAAATAAAGGGAGAAAGTATCCTGAAGCTGTAGGACTTTTAGCACAGGTTCTCCATTTCAGCTTTTAAAACAATTTCTTGGAATTCATTCTTGAACAAGAAGATTCAAAGCTCTTTGGCTTAAACATTATCTAAAGAAAACTTGCTCAGTGTATTTTATGTTTGATCTTCCAGGAGTACAATATCATCCCTCTGCATAACTGTGCCCTGCTACAATACAAGATTATGCATAGATTATGTGCAGCATGTTGTCAAGATCTAGAAAATTTAAAATAGCAGCAACTCTGGATTTGGTAAATTCTAGAATTCTGTATAATATAAAATCATAAGTAAAATATAAATAAATATATTTGACATAAAACTAGTCATAATATTGTAACTATTCGTAATGTAGTAGCTATTCATGATGATTCATAGAATCAATAGTTCATGCTAATTCCAGAACAGTGATCAAGTCAGGTGAGCAATCAGAACTACCAGATTAACAATCCAGAATTAACAAGTCGTCCTAACTAGATTTTTTTCTCCTTTTTCCTGCATCTTTTCTCTCTCTTTCTCCTCTTCCAATTATGTATTTACCTTCTCCTTGCCTTTCCTATATTCTAAAATATTTTCATTTCTTCTCTAATATCTTTGTTAAAGAACAAAACAGTGCTTTGTTTTGTGACACTCTAGAGAACTCCTTCTCATGTCTTTACTTCTCACACAGTGTTACTTCTCAAGAGAGGGAAGGGGTAGGTGAAGGAAGAAGACAGGGGTAAAAGCCGGGGGGGGGCGGGGTTTGCAATTTTACAGACCTACGCCTACCCCCTTCTTTCTTTTCTTTGTTTCCTTCTCCCCAGCCTCCCTCCCTCCCCATCAGTACTTAAAAAATCATTCCCATTCATGTTGTGTGAGCGCACACGCTGGGAGAAATTACAGGGGCTCCGCTCCAGATCGCCTTGACAACTTCAAGGCATCCCTGTGCGTGGGGACTGGTGGCACGGCAAAGTTTCCCAGGCCCCCTGGGGAAGGGGAGGGGAGAGGAAGAGAGGAGGCAGAGGTGCCGGAGCCAGTAGCGAGGAGGAGAGAGCAGCGAGCAGGATGAAAGGGGCACATACATCTCCCGCGGGACAATGGGGGCTTTGCTGGCTGCCTGTGAAAAGACACACTGAGGATACAATGCTTTGTGACACATGAAAGCTCCGGGGACCTTTCCAGAGCCCCATTCAGTTCTAAGAAGCCTTGTCAACATCTTAAAATGCAAAGAAAACAACCCCTTTCATTTTCTCGTGTTTTAAAAACAGATTTTAAATATTATTTTAGACAATTGTTGGTGTTGGTATGCTGAAAACTTTTGCAGTTTGCTGAGTTCCCATTAATTGCGGTGGGAGGGGAGACTGCCCAGCAGGTCTCCAGCAAGGGCTCTCAGAGGTGAGAGCTTGTTTCCTCCTCATAAAGCTTTTGTTTGTGCTTAGGCCTGTCATCCCTGTGCTTTGAATGCTTTCTGCTATACTTGTGTATAGCATATATGCTCGTGTATATGCCACGAGCAGTTACAGCTCAAGAAGAGAGGAATTGCTGTTCCCTATGTCCGAGCTGAGAAATAAATTATATGGTAGCAAAAACAGGAATGAGACTAAGCAACCTAAAACAAGGAGCAAGGTAGTCCCAGCCAGAGTGCACCCCAGGAAGGCAGGCTGGAAAGCAGCTTACAAAGACAAGACCATGACTCTTGCTCCCTGACATACTGCTTTCACATGGTCCAACACTCAATCCTAGAAAAAGCCCAAGGAAAAAAATAGGATCAAAATATCTAATCCTTCAAAACAGCAATCTTTACTGCTAAGGTATGCCCTACACTGACTCCTAGGGATTTTTGGAATGTAGGAGGTTCAACCTTCTGTAAAGGGCCAAGTACAAAAAAAATCAGGCTTGGTTAAAGCACAGGCAGGTGTGCCTGCAAATCCTCTAAGAACAGTGCTCAGCCTCTGGTCTTGAATCTATTATCTGTGAAGGGCAGAATACTGTGAACTAACTGATTCTAAGTATTTGCATTTCCAAATATTCCTACTAAACTGTACAGGCTAACTTTTTGTGCTCAGGTTGTAAAGCAAGTTTAAAAATTGTCTTATCCAAAATGAAAAAATAGGTAGACCATTGTTGCTACTTCAGAAAGAAAAAGTAAAAACGGGAAAAAAAACCCAATAAAAATATACAAAAATAAAATTGACTGAACTAGTATGTAAATATTCATTTTTTCACTCTGTAGGTTATGTTTTATTTTAAGTTTCATATTAATACTTTAAAAATAAAATTTGTAACAAATACTGTCTGAGACATGTGAGGTGCAGTTCCATAGCAGATCTGAGATTCTCAAAAAATTCTTGACTTTGTTTCTTTTATTGGCTAACAGTATTTGCATTATTTCATATTTACATTACTCAAGGACTCAAAAAAAATCCAATCCTCCATCCACAAATAAGAGGGTTATAGGATTTCCCATTTGTAAAGTTAAAAAAGCTATTTGTAACTTGCTAGTGTTTACCATTTTCCTCACAGCATTTCAAATCATAAATGTAAACATACAATGAACATAATAATCCAGTTTTGCAGATGGAAAAGCCGAGTAGAGAAATGAAGGATCAAGCGTTTCAAATGTTGGATTTCCATGTCAGTTTCTTGCTATACACTTTGTTCTTCTGCCACGATGGCACACACAAAAACCAAGCAATTCAGTATGTGAATCTAGTGATGTCCTCCTTGCCTGTAACTCCTTTTGTGGGTACAGATCTTACTGACTCTAATGGCTTCTGCCAAAAGGGCATAAAACAAAAAAAGCTGGACTGAAAGGGTAAGTATGAAGATGTGCTTGTTTCTATACTTTGAAGATTTGATCAGAGCCTGGGACACACCCTTGATCTCAGCTACATCAGCGACCAGAGTGCTTTCACTGTAGCTCCAAGAGAATGTATCTCCTCCTTTAGAAGACAGACAGAAGTACAATATATCCACAATAATTTAAAAAACTTTTAGTTTTGCCAGGCCATGATTTGAGTTTCCACATTATTTACATTCCTGCACTTCTCTTGCCTTATTTTAATTGCTTTCTCCTCTGAGACAGACACCCAGAGCGTTAAGTTGGTCAACTTTTTTTTATATTTTACATGTTCAAAGGTGGCATCCATATAAATGTGTAGGCAGTCTTTGGCAGTACAGATTAGGCAATTCCATATAGGAGGAGATAGTAAAGCTAAAAGATCCTTTCCAAAGCCCTTTTTTCATTCTGCACTTTGAAAGCTTGATTGCAAGGAGAAGCACGAGCACTGCTTTGAGGCAGATGACACAGCCCTCCTGATGGGCAAATACCGAGGAGAAGGAGGAGTGGGACATTTTAAGGAGAAGAACTATCAGACTTAGCTGCATCTGCTGGAAAGAGAAAGAGCATTTCCATTTCTGACAGCCCTCATGAGACATTCCTTCTCAGAGAGTCAGAACTCTTTCCCTGGCAGAACTGCACCTTCTATTAAAAAACACATTGCAGCCATTCATCAGTGCAATCTGATGAACAAACACTATAGAAGATGCCCTAGGGAGCTCTCTAATATTCACAGTAGATTCAAATAGAGCCAAGAATTAGGATTAATGTTGCAAGTCCTGCAAAGTTTATGAAAGACTGTAAAGGCTTATTCATGCAATGGTGAGGATTTTCTGAAACAGGCTAGCAGCATTTAATCTGTTTTAAACTCCCGTGGCTCAAGACCAAGGTAATCTGAGGTTGCCCATTGGGGATTAAAGAAAACTCTTCATATGTGTTAATTGTTGCAAACATTATCAACATTACCTAAGAGTACTCTCTTTTCTATCTTACAATTACAAATTATGTGCAGCACATTTTTCAGACTATGGTAATTACATTAATCAAAAACCATGAATTGCCTCGCTGGACTACAGAGAGTGACACACTGAATCAGACCAATAATTTTTACTTTTAATGAAGTGTTAAGAAAGCACAGAAGGCTGTAACTCTTAACAGAAAATTATATAACGAAGGGTGAGATCAGAAGACAGTGGCAGTATGAGATGCAAAAGAGGAATGTCTTGCCTTGGGTAACTTTAAGTGTGGTCATCAAAACTTTTCCCACAGAACTATTTTCACTGTGCTTATTACTCACAACTGTATCAGGTGAATGTCATTGTGCTTAAATTTACTAGGAATTGCTGCCCTGGATAGTAAAGCCTCGGGGAAGATGGGAGTCCGAGCAGTAGTCTACTACATGAGCACTACAATCATTGCTGTACTGATTGGCATAATCATTGTGGTCATCATCCACCCCGGGAAAGGTACGAAGGAAAACATGCACAGAGAAGGGAAAATTGTGCAAGTGACAGCAGCAGATGCCTTTCTTGATTTAATCAGGTATGGCTATGATATTGCACATTTTCTATACCAATAGCTATGGCAGTAATCTTAGATTCACAGAGAATGAAAGTAGAGAATTTTAAACAGTGATGAAGTTGCCAAATTTCTTTCAACTGTGTGATATCAATATCTCTAACCCGTACAACGCTAAAAAGGGATACATGGATTTATTTCCAAATCAAACTGTTGCATGGGAAGAAACTGCTTTTAATACTAGAAGAAAGACTCTCTCTTTCTTTCTCTTTCTTTCTTTCCTTCTTTCCTTCTTTTCTTCTTTCCTTCTTTCCTTCTATTGTTCCTTCTTTCCTTCCATCGGTCCTTCTTTCCTTCTTTTCTTCCTTCTTTCTTTCTTTCCTTCTTTTCTTCTTTCTCCTCCTCTCTTTCTCTCTCAAAAGAAAGACCTCTGTTCTGCTGTCTGCATGGGTCTTTTGTCCTCCTTCCGTAGCACAGATCTTATTATGAAATTCCTCTACTTTTCTTCCAGCTTGCAACCGTTTTCTCACTTCACTTGAACCCCTGATTTAGTTATTTATTTTACTTTTGAATTGTAGCCACTAATCTGGGTGCATCTACTCAATTTATTCAGTTGTATGAATGGGAATAACTTCCAGGAACAGGCAAGCAAAATGGCTGAGATAGAGGGCACAGGTGTAAAATCTTGTTTCTTCCTTGCTCAGAGACTCTGCAGTACCTCTTTTACAGAGCTAACATGTCACAGATATATTCCAGGGAATAGGGAAGCTGAGGTTTTGAACTCAGGAGCTTTTCCACAGGTAAAACCACCAAAATTTTGTGTTCAACTAACCCATTTGGAGAATCCGGAGACATGGAGAAAGGCCTCCAAGGATCACGCTGCCAGAAAGGGGGACTACAGAAACCTCCATGAAGAGGTTTGCACTCAGATTCCTCAAGATTTATTCAGTTAGGCTGCTTCTAAATCCCTCAGAAATGCACAAAACAAAGCAAAGCAAAGAGACAAACTCCTGTCTGCAACAAATGTACACACACATGTATGTATGTAT
>VWZV01013950.1:0-31516 GCA_013397155.1 Irena cyanogastra | reverse complement strand
TAGTGTATATAATAATTTGCTTCCTAAAAAACAATTGATAGAAAGCTGAAATTCTACAGTGGCTAATATGCCTCTTAATTCTGTACCCTTTTCTAAGTACAATCTATTGTGTACTAGTCATTACAGACCCCCATCAAGGTACTTTTTTACTTTCTACAGTTATTTCTGTAATTAACTTTTAAAAATATTAATTTTCTTTGTTCCTTAAACAATAAGATATTAAATATCTTGCAATGATTTTCTTTAATATAATAGTATTTGTCCTTGTCTTCATGTCTTCATTTATTTCAGTGAGAAAACTTACACGTTTTCTGCTGGAGGCTTTCAGTGCCAGTTGCAAAACAAACTAGTAGAATTTTCGTGGATTTGACACACATATTTGAAGGTGAAATTTAACTTATAGTGAAATGATGTGAAGAATACAGACATGTACAATAAATGTACAATAAAACAATCAGGAACATAAACACAGGATTATTTCGTATATAATATCGCAGGCATGATGAACTTCACAACTGTCAGGATGAAGACCCTTCTTTAGTGAAGAAAAAATAAATGGAAATGGAAGACAGTGAACTTGAGAAATTTACCTATATTTTAGTATAGCTGCAATTTGAGTTACCATAAGCTTTCATGCAACCAAAATCGAGACTAAAAATAAATACACAGAGCACAAGTCTGAAAACTTTATGTGAGAGCAATAGCTTCAAGTTTACATTCCAAATTTTGTTGATTCTGTGCCTTTTTATTCTAGACCAGCACACTTAATATTGGTACAATCGCCCACTCTCCAAAATATGTATGTGAAGAAAAAGTGTGATAATATGAAACTGACATTGCTTAGGAATTGCTTTACCACATAGGTTTGGACAACAACAGATATCTTTTTTCAAGTCATTTTCATATTAATCATAAATATTTTTACACTTTTAATGGAAAGAACAAATCATGATTTGTCAATCAACAAATATTAGTTGAAAGTACACTGTTAAAGCAATGAGATTTCATTCTATCTCCCTCTCCTCCTGCATCTCCACCAAGAATTTGCTTGGAGAAATTAGAAGTTTCAAGGGGACAATCCCAAACCACTGACATTTTAGTTGTTACTCATATTGGTAAATAAGCATGTATATATATGACCTTTACAAACTGAAAAGAAATACAATAAATATCACTGAACTCCTTGCACATAAATAAAGGCTTTATTTTAACAGATGTAGCAGTTTATTGTCTGTGTCCCAATACAATTCAGATTCTGCTACACTACCCTGACTCTAATATGACTCAACTTGTTCTTTAACTTCACATACACATAAGAGTTTAAATTGTGTAAGGCAGATTAATGGTTGGGGTAGTAATGAAAGGTTCTCAAATGTATTTATCCAACAAAACTTTCTAATTCTGTTATTCTGAAATATAACATCAATAGCATCCTAGGGGTGCTGTATGTTTTTTTTCCAGCTGCCTCTAGCTTTTTATCTCACAGAAAACTAGGACTGTAAACTAGACTAATGTTATTCTTACTTTCTAGTGCATGAGATACAGAAACTTTTGTTCTGTTGCAAAGAATGGAAGCAGGCTGGAGATCTGAACAGAAATACTGCAAGCTGTTTGAATATGCTCTAGGCTAGAGAGATAGAAAAGATAAAGAAATATGTTTTTTACCTTCCTGACCTCTCTGCACCTTCCTAAAAATATGTAAGTGACAATTTTAGGTAGAAACAACTTCCCCATCACTTAAAGGTCCCTCACATTACAATACATCTTCACACCTTTCTCAGTCAGAATGCTGACTTTAGAGACTGACCTATGACCTCTGTCTATATTTTTATGCTCTTGTGAAAGTCAGCCTATTCTAACCTGAAACATATCTTAACTTCTATGAAGACTTATATAGAAAGATTTAAGATTTATATAGAAAATAGGTTTCCAGTGTAATGTTTCTGGTTGATTTTCCCCTAAATTTGTTGAGTAGATGGAAAAAATTTTGTAAGTTTTCAAGCAAGAATCCATACTAGATGAGTAAAGGAAAAATACCGGCAGACATCAGCATTACTAAGAAAAGCAGTATGTTAAAGATATAAGGATAATAAGGATTTAAGGACATAATGATGTAAGAATATAAGGAAAAGGGAAGCAACTCTTTAGTTATAAGATGGTCAATATTAAAAAAATATCCACTATTAGTATAAACATTTCTAAATAATTATTTGTTAAACAAAAGAGTTGGTATGTACGTATGAAGATTTCAATTACTTATTTTGAAAGACAGGTGGCAAAGTTTTCACAGGAACATTCCACCAACATTTCTATGAGCATAAGGACCATTGAAAGAAATTTTGTAATTGTTGCCATTTCCTGATAGTCTTCAAAACATTGTCATATATATTGTTACACAGCTACTTTTGTTGCAAAATCTTAATGTGTAACTATACAGAAATTAGTATTTCTATATATTGTATAACATACTTAGAAATAACTTTTATCTTTCATAAATTTGCTACTTTTCTTCCAAAACTGAATGACATTTCTTACAGCTGATTATGATTAGTCCAATTTTGTCATTACTATATATTTGATACAAAAAGGAAATAGACATTTCAGGTGAATATGAGCTCTGTGCAAATCCCACATGCAATATATCTAAATTGTGCAAACCACCTGGGAAGGCATGGCAAAATAGTTTCTATTTACAGCAAAGACGGCAAATTTCAGGATTTGAATCTGACTCTCATATGCTAAATACACCAGCAACTTTTCAACAGCATTTACAGTTCCCGAGTGCTCTGCACTAGATAAAAATGTGCAATGCAATCTTCTTGGATATACCTGTCACAACCCTTGGTATTTCTGTCTGCATTGCACCTGTAAATTGACTTACTACCCTGTCTCACTGAGTCTAAACATTGTGCCTGATACCAGGTATTCTGTGCCACTCCAGACACAAATACCAGCTGTTACAAATACCAGTTCAAGAAGGAAATAAAATGTTTTAGCCTTTACCTTGGTCCATATTATGCTCCCATACCACCTCTATGCTGCTGACTACTTTTCAGTGTCATGATAAAAAAAATATGCAAATGAAAATATCTATACATTCAATTTGTGTCACTCTGAGTTCCAACCATGGCTCGCTCACAGGCTTCCACACAGAGCAGAGTCCTCTGGTCAAGGAACTTTTCATCTTCCAGTGCTACTTATACTATCTCTGCCTGAGGGTATGACATCAGCAACAGCAAACTGTCTGGAGAAAAGGAGGTGCTCTCTGGTGGCATTACTAGAATTCTGCAGTACTGGAGTTGGGCAGGAATAAACGCTGTTCAACCAAATGAAAATTAAATTCTGTTCGCTAGATTAGGGCAGAGACCTCGTCTTTGTCTATCTATTAACTTCTCACTAAAACAGTAAGAAAAAATATAGACCAGAAGCAGTTCTCTGTATGTATGTATGTATGTATGTATGTATGTATGTATGTATGTATGTATGTGTCTATCTATCTATCTATCTATCTATCTATCTATCTATCTAATTTTACCCTGGAGCAGACTAAAGATGCAAATACTCTCGGTCAGGCAAAAAAGTTTTAGCAAGTCTTTCAGCTTCATCTGGCCTTGTAACCAGGCCCATAAGTGAGTTCTTAATGAATTAATTAATATATGTCATAAATAAAATAGTATCTATTTCACACCATGATCAAAATGTATTCAATATTTCATATAACTCCTCTTTAATTTACTGAGGTCCAGATTCTGCCAGTCTAATTCAAATTGATGGTTTTCAAAGGCTTACCCTATTTTTACTTTATTTTGAAAATAGTTGTAGCTAAAATTTATTCTGAAATAGAATCACAACTTATATGAATTCTGTAGCTCGTAGTTTTCTAATATGCATTTTATTTTCTTGCTTTTCTTACTGAAGATATACAGACCGTGATCCTTCTATTTAACTTTTTTCTTCTCCTCTCAAAAAATTTTACTGTTAAAATAGAAAGCATGCATAACTGTGCAGTCTTAGAAACTTAATTCCTCTTTCTTTCAAAACTTCCCAAGTGATCTGTTATATTTGTGATACAGCAGAGAAATTCACCACTGATATCCAAACGCCTTAACACCCTTAATGACATCAAATGTAATATTTACCTCTTCAGCCACAAGTGTGTGGGCTATATTATTGGCCTGCAAATGGCCAAAAAACTCTTCTTAAGGCCTTCTTAAATTTCATGGCTTTCAGATGCAAAACCAAGATATTTGTCATTAGAATTACTATGGTATATTTATTATTTTATTAGTAGGGTGTCAAAGTGTTTTAAATTAAGTAAATATATGCACAGGACAATCCACTGAACTGGTCTAAGCAGGAATCTACAGAAAACAATCATGAGTTAAGAAAGATAAAAGTCAAAACATGAGCATACAGTCCTATGCAATTATGCAATACAATACCTATAAAAGAGAACAGAATACACAGTGTCAATCTTTTTAACTACAAGTGGCTTAGATCATGAAAATGAAAACTAAGCAGTTTGAAATTGTGAAAATTGATCCAGTTGATACCAATTTGTTAAAACAGTGTGTTAGGTGGCAATTGAAAGAAATGGACTTTCTTGAAAAAATGCTTTTGCCAAAACCACTGCAAATGGATTTGTTCAGAAAATGCAAGCCATTATTAGCATGGGTGAGGATAACTTGGAGGTGATTGACCACTAACATGGGTATTGATCTTAGTCCAAAGCATTTTCATTATTCTCTGAAGAATCACTTACTGACGTAGAGACTTTCAAAAGTCAAATATAAGTACTGTGTGTAACTGCCACATGCAGTCAAAAAAGGAGAGAAACAATCTCCAAAGGAATGTGAGAATTTTTGAGAATATTGCCCATTTCTAACCAAAAATCAGTGCAATGTACCTAAAAATTAAGCTATTTATATAGACTTGAAACTAGTATGCTTAATAACCAAAGAAATCCCTTTAATGTATGTATCACATGTAGTGGGAACCAAGAGAGTATGTGTAGTATGTTCATGAAAGGAAAACCTTGTTCTATTTCAATCAACTACCAACTGCTTTGTGCCCTAAAGCTTGATGTTTTATTCCTATTATCTTAATTTCTCTGTGGGAAAAAAATACCTGTCCATCTATATTTATGTTAACCATTTTGGCTAAAAATTTCCCAAGAGCCTAAGGGAGTTGAATTCAGTCAGAGATGGGTGTCTAAAGCTTTTAAATCCTATTGGAAATCCTATTTTTAAATGTCTAATCTTCTTGTTCAATAGAACCCTTGACTTACCGGTATCCTTTGGCAAAAATTTTTCATAGTTTCCTTTCTTCACTATCTTTCTCAAAATATTGTAACACACCTATGCATTTATGCTATGCGCATGTATTAAATTCTAGGGGAAGAGGAAGATTAAAACATTTCCATGGCAAATAAAAGGAAAAAAAAAGAAATTTGGTACCAGATATTTGCTGTTTATACTTGCGCCTAATGCATAGTGTTTCCCTTATTAAGTCAAGAAAAAAAAAAAGCTAAGAAAATATATGAAGGCAAAATGATCTATGTTTTGCTCCATCTTATTAAGTTTAGGGATACAAAGTTGCCATGGCAACCTCTTTACTTTTGCATAAAGTGTGATAGAGTTGGATGTAACAGAAAGTAGATGACAACAGCCAAAGCAATTGTCAGGTATTCAGGTGAGGTAGCCTGATTTAGAAAGAGTTGCTGTATATAGCACAGATACATACTTCATTCCTCCTGACAAGAACTGCTGACGGGAACAACCCATCCTTCGACTGACAAACTGGAACAGAGCGCTGTTTCCCAGCCTTAGAGCTGATATGACAGCGTGCCTTTTTAATAAGAGCATAAAGAACATGCACAATTTAAGAGGTTTCACATGGATACGTACATCCGTATACAGGCATAAAGACTTTCCAACTCCAGAGCACACTGTCACTTATCAAATTGGCATGCCAAATTAGCTTCTGTTTTGACCTTGTTCATTCTTATTAGCTGGGTATTAGACAAGAATCCCACACCACCTTGACAAGGGCTTTTGTTTCTATTAGACTGTTATTCAATCCTATACAAGTCATGGAGGAGAATGGGGCATGTTTGAATAAGCAGAGGGAATCACCCTAATGAATTGTCTTCTGCATTGCAATACAGCACGGATGAAATGACTTATCCATTCAGTATTAACTGATATGACTGCTTCATCTCAACTACTTTTCATAGCTGCTATCACTCAGAAAGGCTGGTGTTTACAGCTCTCACAGGAGGAATATTTATCTGACAAACTGCGTTAGAGGTATGAAACCTAATGGTAGCAAAGCAGAGCCATAAGAATGTGCACATCAGTAAAATACAGCCCTGGGATCCTATTAAGATTCCAACTTCTCTTTACACTCAAATTTATTTATTTATTTTGTACATTTCCTTAGGTCAAGTCATCTCTCTGCAGCATTTTATTAACCATCAGAGCCTATTATATTTAGTCAGATAGTCTAATTGGACTAATTCTTAATCTCCCAAAGATTTTCAGGTCTGGTCTTAAGACTGAGGCTTATTTTGTCACGTATTATAAGTATAGAACTATAAACAAGCTTGTGAGGGGTTTTTGGGTTTTGTTTGTTTTGTTTTTTCTTTAAAATCATGTTTGTTTACGTGCAAATTATTCTGCAGACACATTTTGTTTCCTGTGATCTAAGCCTAGCTTTCCCTGTGTGTTTGCAGTCTGTTTTTCAATATGCTGTTCCTGTTTGCACATTTCCATCTTTGTTGACAATTAACTTTGTTGTCAACAATGCAGAATAGTTCTTTTGAAGTAAATTATTTACAAATCTCAGTTAAACCCAAAATAATCATTCATGGCTTGTCAAAGTGTATGTGGTTCAGAAGAAGAAAATTATTTGAAAATTATTCTGAAAAAAAATAAAACGGAACACAAATGGGTTTTAAATAGAGGGAAATCGTGATTTTTGGAATTATTTGTGTATTTAATGAACAGTTGGACATAATAAGAAAAAATGGCAATATGCCCTAGATTATGTATGTGTGTAGCCATTTTATAATAATTTAGATCTCACCAGAGTCTTGTGAAGCATCCTTGAGGTAGGCTGTCCCCAGTAATACTGGAGACAAAACAGCCAAAAACAGATGAGGAAGTCATTAGTCAAACCCACAGCTGATGTAAGATAGCACGGCTCCATTGACTTTGATGAAACTTCACCTTTCACATTGACTAAACTTTCAGTGTACTTGAGTCAATCATCTCTGGACAAGAAGGAATACAATATTCAGTTCTTACGTGTGGTCACCATTTCCTTTGGTGAACGGTTTGATTGAAAGCATAAAGCAGGAATGAAGTCAATGCATTCTTACAGGTAATGTTTTAAAACATTATATCCAAGGACAAGGAGTTTTGGTGTAGGTTTTTTTGAAGATCCAGAAAACATTCTATACTAGGAAATCCACTCTCTCTGTGATAAGAAGTTGATAAAAAAACCCCAAAACATTCCAAACATTTTTTTAGGAATTCTGTAGAATTGCTATTCGTGGGACACGTCATAAGAATATTGTGGACATTAACATTGCCCAGGCATATCATTCATCCAGCTAGTCATAATTACAGTCAGAAGCTGTAGTCACTTCTCATCTCCTATCAATGGGGAAAAGAATTCTTGGCACCAGGGAGTAAGTTTTATTTGTTCTCCTTTTTTTGTTATGTACTATTTTCTTTTTATCACTTTTATTCAGTGCAACAAGAGAAAATGAATCATCTCATGAATTTGCTATTTCACTTTTATTTCTTGTAAGAAAAGGAGTGCTGCTTCTAGGCCAGTATTTTATGTTTTGAACTTGAATTGATCCTTGGCTATTTTACACTCACATATGTTTCAGTGTTGTGAAAAACCGTGTGGGTAAGTAACTCTGGCTTATGTTTAAACAGTAGGAGAGTTCTTTAAGTGCATTCATTAGGAAAGTTCTTGGATTTAAGCATCTCACCATTTTACTAGATACAGCCTACCTTGAAATCCCTCTTTTTTCACGTGTTCGGTGTTAAAAACCAGGTGAAAGCTTTTAACATCTCTCTGATGTTAATGTGTGTCTGATTGCCTGATGAGTTAGAAAGGCTTTCATAGAATAGTCAAGATTGTAGAATTATTCATCTAACAATGACCTGACATGTAAATAAAATAGCCCAGTAGGAAGAATTCTAGTTCTGATTCATTGAAAAACCTAATATTACCAGTTACACCTAATTTTTAAAACCTATATCCATTCAATTGAGAAAAGACTTAAGTGATATCACAATAAGTATAAAACTATAATGGAGGCATAAATGCCCTTATCTGAACTTCCTTTATAAGTGAGAAAGTAGAAACCAATAACTCTGTCACTATTAGATAAAGTATTGCAGAAGGTGAAATTACAGTACTGAATTGGAGAGAAAATGCAGTTATGAGTAGATTCAGTTTTGATACCTGCTGTTATGGCAGTGCTCTTACAGGAATTTGTTGTTGGCTGCCTAGTACAAAAAACACTAAGGATTTAGATTCTGTCCTCTCCTGCAGGCTACTGTGGAGTAATAGAAAGGAAATGAAAATGCTCTAATTGCTTAAAAGATATATGACTGGAATAAAAAAAAAGACTAGTTAGAATCTGAAAACAAAATAGCAATATCATTCATAGGCAATGATAGCCAGTATGAAAGTATATTGTAGAAAAATTAACTAATATTCATGAGGATTTGAGCACTTTGTCATCCATGTATTTTGGAAACATGTCCATTTCTCAACTTTGTGCCCTCAATTTCTTGAAAATTAATCTGTTTCCCAAGCTATGTATTCTATGAACGCTATGTCATGCTCTACATCAGCCACACACCGTGAAATTGTATTACAATGGTGAAAATGTCAAAAATCAGATACTGATTACGGGTGAGCACCAGTAAAATACTACAATTCACTTTTTCTTAATGTATTATTACAAAGTCCTTCAATTTTCACACAACTCCTTCCTAGTTAGTTAGGTTTGGAGAGCTATTATAGCCCGATAATAAAATATTATCAGGATAATTTACTGTTCTCCTCTCTCCGACTTCTTGCTTGTCTTCCTGCTGGGAACAGAGAACAACTTCAAAACCAACACACAGTACAGAAATGGAAGACTGACAAATCTTAAATCTTGGGGATAAAAAGTAAGTAACAGTAAGAGAGACAATATTTTAAATTGACTTGAGAAGGAATTTTGCTTTGATATTGCTGATTTCTCAAGTATTTAGAAATTATTCCTTAATTAAAATGTAAATGGGTGTTTCTAGGGTTTTTAATGTCTATATTGAATTAAATTAGAATTTAAACAGGGTTTTAAAAAGGGAAATTTGACTTCCTAGTAGGAAGATCATATTTGCTAATATTTTAGCTTTAAATAGAAATTAATATTGGCATGTGCTTAAAGGCAGATTTGTCCATTTTAAGTTTATTGATTTCAGCTTAGCATGGATTGGCTTTCATATGACCTGAAAGAACAAGAGGAGGACAAGCTATGGTAGCAGTTTTAAGTTACCTCTGTCTTTCTTCATAGCAGCTAATATGTATGCTATTTCATAGGAAGTAACATCACAGCTGTAATGTAATCACCAGATGTAATCTCTTAGTGCTATTATGATTATTTTTAGTCGACTAAAGGCTGAAGTGAAGCATTGCATGGGCACATACCTATGTTTTTAATATGTCTGTACAGTGCAATTGTAGAATTAATATTTACTTATGCTGACAGTCTAGTGCATGTGTTGACAATTTGACTTAGATGGCTTGTGTTGTGAGAACTGAAATCTTCGAGCAATGGCTGTGTTTTGAATATCCACTGGCAAAACCCCCAAAAACTAAAGCAAACCCTCCCCCCACGTCCCCTAAAAAAAAAAAAAAAAGTCAGTGAAGGGCCACCTGCTCTCTTGGTAAACCATTCACAGGAGGAAGAAGGCAGCCAGTCAGGAATAATCAACTTTTCAACTATTGATCTTTTTGACTAAATGAGTGGGGATACAGCTGCAGAAATGGAGAAAAACACAACTTCTAAACTAAGAGGTTAAAAATAAACTTTTTTCTCTAAAAATCTCTTCTTCTCTATACCTGATCTCCCTTGACTGCCCAATATTCTCTTTTCCTATTACCTTTGCAGCAACACAGGAGAAGCACAACAATCCAGGGAAGACACAGCCATGGAGATTTCCACTTAATTTTCTGATTCTACTATTCTGATATCAGGCTAGGCTTATGTTGCAAAACAGATACAAATTTTACTCAGTCATGTGCATTCCCCTAGCCCTGAGCAAATGATTTTGTGATAGAGTTTCCTGCAAAAGAAGAACTCGTCTCAAAATTCTGCACTTCCCTGTTTGCAATTGTCAGGGCTTTTGTATCTCATAATTCTTTCCCTTGAATTCCATGGGATATGGGCAAAGGTTCCAGCTACAATGGTGATTACCATAATTTGTCTAAAAAGATTGGCTCTTCCTGTTGTGTCAAAGGGCATCTCCTCTCAGTGAAAGTTTGTAAGAAAATGAAAAGATACTTGGCGAGATGAGGGAAAGCAGTACATTTATCTTACATGTTAAACTCAAGTGTTCTTTGAAAGAAATTTAAGTGCAGGAAAAAGTCATCCAAGACTGAATTGCAAACATTATCTATTATTACATGCTTTATGTTCATATGAATTAATTATTTTCAGCTTAATCTGTGAGCTAATTCCAGAATCAAATCACTAGGGAAATATGATATTAATGTGCACATGTGAATAGACATATTTAATCAATTACTTGGTGAGTGTTTTATTACAAGTATAAGCTTGAAAACAAAATGTTCTACAGGACCAAGCTGTTCTGAACTAACACTTTAAAAAGTGATGCAAATGTAAATCTGTCTGCCTTTGGCTAGCAATACATTTTTCCCCTTTTTTTTCTGCTTTGTTGTACTTTTTATAAACCAAGAAATCAAATTTCAATTCAGAATGGCTTCATCAAGCATGAGTTATTCTGAAATTCTTTTCAGTAATATAAGGTAATATAAAGACAATATATTTTACAGCAAGAAGACATAACTTTTCAGAAAAACTACTGTGTAGCTAAACCCAGAAAATTTGTCTTAGTTCTTTTGGGTTTTCATATTTTTTTTTTTAATATTTCTCAACTACTTTTAGAAAATGCTTAATAAAGTATATGCTCTGTAGGTCTAGGGAATACAAAATAAGCCTACATTCTTTCATTTTGTCACCTTATCTATTCATGCCAGGAGTAGTACTCTCAGCATAGTCAGGAGCTTTTCATGTAATATTTCTCTANGTCAGTGATATGAGGTTTAACAATACCAAGTGCCAGGCCCTGCATTTTGGCCACAATAACCCCCTGCAGCAGCACAGGCTGGGGACAGAGTGGCTGGACAGCGCCCAGGCAGAAAGGGACCTGGGGGTACTGGTTGACAGCTGGCTGAATGCGAGCCAGCAGCGTGCCCTGGGCCAACGGCATCCTGGCCTGTATCAGGAACACTGTGGCCAGCAGGAGCAGGGAGGTCATTCTTCCCCTGTACTCAGCACTGGTGAGGCCACACCTTGAGTGCTGTGTCCAGTCCTGGGCCCCTCAGTATGGGAAGGATGTTGAGACGCTCGAGCGTGTCCAGAGGAGGGCAACAAAGCTGGTGAAAGGTCTGGAAAACAAGTCCTTTAAGGGGCAGCTGATGGAGCTGGGGTGGTTGAGCCTGGAGAAGGGGGGGCTCAGAGGAGACCTTATCACTTTACATGGCCCTGAAAGGAGAATGTAGAAAATTTCTGTCAATTTTCTTTATATCGGAGGCTCAAAAGGAGAAAAAAGGTAAAACTTCAATTTTTGCACTGTATTCATCAATGTAAGATTTTGCTTAACAACATTAAGGCCCAGACCTTGTAGTAAAGACAGCTGCTTTTACTATTTTAGTTTTTGAATTGCCATTTCATCTCACTCTGTTCTGCTTTCTATTCTGAGATAACGTGCACTGTGCTGCTGTGAGATTGCCTGGCATTTCTCAACTAACAACTCCATTCATATAAAGGTAATACTTTTGTTAGTTTGGATGGGGTTTCTGTTCTGTGTTTACAAATTACTGTGGTTTAACAGGGATAGACAGCTCAGCCCCACAGAGATGGTCGCTCACTCCATCCATGGGATGGAGAAGAGAATTATAAGGATAAAAGTAAGAAAACTTATGGATTGAGACTAAGACAGTTTAGTAGGTAAAGTAAAACCCACGTGTGGAAGCAAATACAAGGGATTCATTCACCTCTTCCCATTGACAGACAACTGTTCAGCCATTCCCAGGAAAGCCAGGCTCCATCACTTGTCATGGTTACTCGGGAAAAGAAGCATCATCACTTCAAATATCCCCTTTCTCTTTCTTTTCCACAGCTTTTATTGCCATATGGTGTGGAATGTCCCCCTGGCTGCACTCAGATCTCCTGGCTGTCCCCTCCTTGTGCACCTCCAGCCACCTTGCTGTAAAGTCAGTCTGAGAATGAGAAAAGTCCTTGACTCTGTGTATACACCAACAGGCAATAACTAAACCACTATCTTCATTACAAAGACAAAGCATAGCACCATAAGAGCTACTATAGAAAATTTAATTCTATCCCAGCCAGAACCAGTGGGCAAGTACAGTCGTGTTTAAAATGCCATGTGAAATAATGCATTGCATTTTCCTTTTGCTTTTCTGTTTAATAGCAGATATCAAAATAAATGTGATAGTTGTGTGTGGGAAAGCATAGTGCATGATGCTAGGTTGAGCATGTATCCATTTAGCACATGTTGTCCCACCGCCCTAACATCTCATAAAATCTCACATATCTTTGGAATTTAATCTATAAATAATTCTCTACAGTACTTTATTCACCCAGGAACTAAAACAGTCTCTCTTAGAGCCAATACTGACCCTCTTCCAAGCCCCAAGAGAAATGATTATTTACACTTTTCTTTCTAATTCTGGCACTAGATGGCAGTAAAAGCGCAATTCTGAACATTTCATCCAACACGGATAAATATACCGAGAACTCTGAGGCAGGAGATCGGCTATCACTGTAAGTCAGCTTGCCTTCAAAGATTAACTAGAAGCAGGATATGGAATATCGTGCACAATCACCAGAAAATACCAAAAAAAAAATATAAAAATCCAAGAGCGAAAAAAAAAAAAAGCAGCATTAAAGAGGGCAGAATAACAGGAAGCTTTAAATAATTTGAAATACCAGGAAAAACTGACTTCATATGGTTTGCTAAAATCTGCCAAAACAGCAGATCAGTGATCTGCAAAAGTAAGATATAAAGGCAAGTGTCCTACCAGTGTGCCAAAAATATGATTCATCTTCATGAAAAGCTCTAAGAAAGGAGGAGAAAAGCAATCTGCACAAGATTTTTTATTCATTACTAAATTGAATTTTATTAAATCTCTGAAATTAATGAAGTTGTATTTCTTTGCTTTTAAAGTCACTGAGACCACATACCCAGTAAGAATGCACTGCTAAAAAGAGGAACAAATTTTCTGCCTTCCTTTGTTTTCAGATTGAAAAATTTTATGCCCTCCAGCAGAATGTATATTCTGTGGCATCAACTTGACAGTACCTACTCACAGAGTCTAGCTTCTTGCTGCAGAGCTGTAATAGTTGAAACCTTGTAATAGCCCTACCTTTGTAAACACCTGCATCTGTAATGAACAGAGAGGAAAGAAACCTAAAATTAGAATTATACAGAAAGATTTATGTTTAAGATCTTCTTATGAGGACACTTTCAAACTATTTATTGGATATATTTCAAAGAAATCTCGAGCAGTGACATCAAATTCAAGCTTAAGCTGAAGGTTTAATGGCTTTCATGTTGTTGCACATTAAATCAACAGAGTGAATTGGATTTAAAACTGCAAACTAAAACTGATTCAGGCTTTTATAACAGTTTTACAATAGTTATTTTTAGTCACCTAAGTGGCTGGATTCTATTCTGGGATACTTAGAAAGAGAAGCACATTTTCCACTCTCAACCTTATTCAAGATATACAAAATCTCATAGAAGACATTCCAAAGCATTTATTACTTCAGGATGCAGATAAAATCCATCTTTCTTAGAGGCTGAAGGTATGAAGAACTTCTTGATATCATGCTGACTGTAAAAAAATAAAGCCATAGATAAAATTCAGAGAGCTCAAAATTAAATCCTCATAGGAGAGTTAGGTTTATTTTTGTTCTGTAAATCTTATTGTCTTAGAAACTTCTATTAAAGCAAGTACCACTTTTTATTCCTTCAGTTAAAAATACTCCTTCTTTGAATATAATGTCAAAATTTTGTTAGAATATATTCACACTCTGTAACAATACATAGCTCTGGGTTTCATAGAAGCAAACATGCATAACATAAAGTATAGAAGCTTTTAGGTATTGAATTCTTTAGGGCCTAAACACAAGTAGGTGCACTGCATATTTGTGTCACCTCTTTCTGGAAGAAAAGCTCCTTGATCTACCAGGGGTTAGACAATGGAAGTTGTGCTATCAACATGCTTTTAATCACCTTTTCCACCTTTGTCTTGCACATCATTCCTCTATGATGCCAAAAGTAATGCCACAGGAAAGGACTTGTGGTATTTTATACCCTGCCCTCAACACCTAGTGTTTCCTTAAGGGAATACCCTAAGTAGCCGAAGAGAACACCAGCTTTCTCTGTTGCCTATCACCAAATTGATGTACAACCTTCGGATCTTGCTGGATACACCCTCACCCCAGTCACAAAAACAACAATATTGGTGAAAATATCTTCTTTCATCATTTCTAGGTCGGGGAATGGAACCATTCATTTCTGAGAGCAGAACTTAAGTGACTCATCCATCACCACCAAATCACTTCTATGTATTCTGTGTGGTGAAAGCTAAGTAAATGTATGTGCTAAAGGACTTTTTGGACAAGAAGGGCTAAAAAAAAAAAAAAAAAAAAAAAAAGTTTATTCTGCATCTAGAAATTCTTCCCTCTATTTTATTTTATTCTTTGTGGTTTAGGGAGGGGCAATGTTCCACAAATACTGTAAAATCAGATAACTCTCAAAAGGCAGGGAAGGGCAGGGGCTTCTCATTTATGCTCTCCTGTTGCTACAAAAAAAGTCTTCCAAATAGTCTAGTCCAAGAGAATTATTGATTAGTGTTAAGTTGCAAACATGTATCCTAAACATTTGGGTTTTTTAAGGCAGTGAGTCTATGAGCATTTTTTAGCATTAAGAGCTCATTATTGCTATTTACCTATTATTATGTCTCCTCATCCGTGTATAAAATCAAAGTAAGACTTTATCCTGTGTATAAAATCTAAGTATTACCACTATGTATTGAAAATATACACTATTTTCAAACAACCCTCAACACTTAAATCTACTGGTTTGTTTGTTAATTTACCTTCTACATCTAGAATAATTAGTAAAAAAAAAATCAACTTATCATTTGGGAAACTGGAAATTTTGTCCTTGAAGCAGAGTTTTTTTACAGAAGGATGTCAGCCCTTCTCTTGGTTTCTTCTCCAAGACCGAGTGAAATAACAAATATAAATGCTGAACTTTGACTTTTAGAGCACTAACTTTTGATTACTAAATCCAAGCTTCAGACCTCCTCCAAATTAGTCTTCTCTTTCTTATCCGACTTCTCTTCCTCTATCTTCCTGTCATCCGTGGCATTTTGTTGTTTTTTCCAATGCGCAATATCCTCATTTCAAAGCTTTGCATTACCCAGGTATTGTGATCTTTGATTACATTTGCTGGAGTAATCAAAAACATAAAATAAATCTGTAATTAGACAGGGACACCCTTACCCTGTGCAGAAAAAACTGGAGGATTTTCATGGCACACTTCCTATGGTGAGATATAATTCCTGTCACAGGAGATCGTTTTCCATTGAATGCAGTTTACAAAAGCAAAGTAAGCACAGATGACCCAAATGACTGCCATCCTTGTGTGTTCAATAAATTACCGCCTTTACTGACTGGATTAACATAAGCCTGCAAGTACAGAAAAAGAGTCCTTGAATCTCCCTGAAAATCTGGCCTGGCAGGAATTTTACATTTGAACCTAGGATCCTATGCAAAAGTTTGTTATCCTTTATGGAGTGAGAACTTTTTACTCGTTTTAGTGGATGTATAGTCTATCTCGCTATAGAAAGGCACTCTTGATCTTCACAGAATTCTGAATATCACCTGCAGTTTTTACTTTTATTCTTCATTGACCTTCATGGACTATCTTCATCCAAGCCACTTCAAAGCCTGTATTAACAATGAACCCCTATCTGTAGATAACTATGAATATTAATAATAATTACTTAGGCTAAAAAAGTGATTTTCTTGATTTTTTGTGGTTTTCTTTGGTTATTTTGTTGTTGGCTGTGGGGTTTTTTTGTGTTTGTGAAGCTACACTCTGGCAGAAAAGGGTTTGGCTGACACGGCTTTGGAATTAGGATTTTCTTACTTCAAAAATATCACTTGTACATAGCAGAGCAGAATGAACAACTGGTATATTATTTATTTGAACCTCTGCATTATTCCAGATAACTGTTAACTTCACATTTGAAGTGAATATGATTTATCTGGTGAATAAAATATGATTTATCTGGTAAAGTTTTAGCTATGACACTATGGCAATGAAAACATTTTGAATAAGGCATCTTCGTCAACACAGATTTTCACATGTATTGCAGATCTGCTTAAACAGATCTAAGATCTGCCATTATTCTAAGATTTTCTAGTGTAAGATGTTTACTCAGCTACAGTAGACCAGATGACGGGCATCATATACCTCTATGTCTAGAGCACTCAGGCAGCAGTACATCCAGAATATATAAAAAATAAGGATGGAATGCAGTCAGTGTGCTCAGATATTTCAAACTTTAGCCTACTTTTAAGGTGCGTATAGGGATTTTTTTTTTACTGTTTGAAAAGCTGAGATGTAGTCATCAGTACCAATTTTGAAATGCCTTCAGTCTGACTGAACTGCCAAGGCCAAAAAGGTCGTTAAGAATATGTAAATATGTAGAAACTGCTACAATGAATCAAGACTCTCTCTATTTATTTAATCTTCAATAGTCAGGATTGAATACATCAGAAAAAGATACTAAAATATCTTTTGAAATATCTGCCTAAAGGAAAAATTTCTTCTGAATTCTTATTAGATAGTTCCAAGCTGAATGCAAGAAGATTTATAGCCCTCACTTTTTAATCCAAACTGATGTAAGTTGACTCCTACTCAAGTCTTGGCTTTGCCTATGCCTTGGAGCAATAAGAGCAATTGGTTTATTTTGCACTAGGTAAAATTTTTTCCCCTTTTATTATTTTTAGATCTTTTTAAATAGAAAATGAAAGTGATTTTATGAATTCTCACTTTTCCTGCTCTGAGACTTCCCCAGTTTTACACTAATGCGGTCACTAGCTTGTTTTACTGTAATGTTATTTGTGCAAAAATATAAATTTTATAAATTTCATAACTCTATATTGAATAATGAAATATTATTTATCTATAATCTTCCTTCATTATATTTAAGGTGGCTCAATGCTGAAGAAAAGTGGCATCACTATAAAAAGAAGTGTGATAACATCTTTTCTCTGTAGGTTCAAAACTCAGAACTAAACCTGGTTCAAAACTTGAAAGACTAAAGGGACAAGTGAGTGGCTCCATAATTAAGACCATGCCCCAGCTCTAATGCAGGCTTATTAGTTAGTCTGTCTTTAAGGTTAATTTAAAGACCAGAAATATGACATTAAAAACATTATGTTTCCCAAAGGAGCTAAGAAAATCTGTGCACAGTGTTCTTAAATTAATACTTACTGACAGTTTGAAGGGTTGTCATATACAAATCCAGGTACATAGTTTCTCTCTAATAATTCCAAATATTTTAGAGATCCTTTAACTTTTTCTAAAAGAAATTTAGAAAGCTTAAACAATAATTAAGAAGATTTGCTTCTGCTTCACTATCTGGAAAATCCACTAGTTACCCTTCCATGAATAATGTGTGTGTTATATCACTCTCTGGCTCAAATTTCAGAAAAGGTTCACAAGTCTCCTTTAAAGAAAGATGACACCATTTCTTTGCGCAATTGATTTATTGAATGGAAAAAAACTAGCAATATACTCTTTCAAAGCCTACAAATAACAAAAACTTCCCCAGTCAAGTTCAGTACTAACTTCTCCCCACTTTTCCTAGACATCATCACGTCTTTGTCTCTATGACACGTACATCACTTTTGAATTCTCTGAGTTTTCTGCTTTCTGATATTTCAAGGAAGACAAATGTCAGTCAAACACTGCTGTTGTACATTTTATCTACTGCATGTCAGTAGTTACCAAAGCAATATGTAAATAATTTTATTTTTGTTTCAATGCTGAAAATTTAGGATATGCTTATGTCACAGCCAAACATAAGAACAATATGTTGTTTCTGAGTATATTCATCTGCTGTTTTTTCTTGAATTGTTGTCTTTTCACTAAAACATCCTTGATTTGTTTGTACAACTGTAGCAAAGAGAGATCTTAATGACTGCAGTAAGACAAACTAAGAATATAATTGATACACAAGTCAGTGCAGGATAAAAAAATTACTTCCTAGCTTTTGTTGCTCCATTGCTGAGTATATGATGAGGTGTAGCATAAACACTATTAATAAGTATTTAATATTTTAATTATGAATACTATTGACCCCAATGGATCATAAAACCAGGAGTAGTAGCATTGTTCAATAAGCCAAATGCATGTTTAATGTCCTTCAAAACCAGACTTTTATATGTAATTTTTTTCCCATTTACTTTCACGTGTCTTCATTCACTTCAGCTTACATATATGCATACGCATGTGCATTTAGTTACCAAACACAGAAAGCCCAACATGGGGTGATTGTTGAAAATAAGGTTTTTTTCTACCTTTTACCAGAAGCTGTGGCAGGTGGTGCAATAATTTGCAATACTTTTGCTCCTGTCTCTGATGGAGTAGATTAATTAGCTCATCTGTACAACACTTTGAAAGTAGTCAGTGATATATAATTAGTCCTATGTATTACTAGAATAGCCTCGAATATATTCAGTGACTCTGCACCAACAAGTTCCCTTATGTCACTCTCTAATTGACCTTGGTCTTCAAAGAATTTTCTTAATGTCTAATTTAATTTTCACATTTTATGGATTTTGTCCCCAACACAATGTTTGGCTGATAATTGTCACCTGTT
This sequence comes from Irena cyanogastra, assembly GCA_013397155.1. Lineage (NCBI taxonomy): Eukaryota > Metazoa > Chordata > Aves > Passeriformes > Irenidae > Irena > Irena cyanogastra. The sequence continues at coordinate 12,271 of VWZV01013950.1, read as the reverse complement.
TGAAAGATATTTTTCCAATGAGAAATACCTGCAGAAAAACTCGCTAGCCTTTGCTAGTAGGAACTTAAATAGCAATGTAAGAATTTTCCTAGTATAACAAGCATCAAAATCATCACAAATATATACTTTAGGGCATAGACACAGGAGATACTGTATAGAATTTATCAAAAATATAACAATCAGATGCTATTCAAGGTTTATCATGCTTTTAGCAAACTGTTTGCAAGTTAGAGAAGGTTAGCTTCAAATTCATACTTTGACACACTTCCTCAATGATTTTTTTTTTCTTTTCTCAATGTACTTGTTAATCCTCTTACTATGTAAGTATTTAATCACCTTCACCTTACTTTTTTGATAACTTGACACATTCTTTTTGTGGGAATGTCTTTGTGAGCCTTACATATATAGCATATTCATATGAAAATATGAACATAAATATTTATATGGTCAAATAGCATTGGATTAAAGAAATGTGACAATTTTTTCATGAAAATGTGACTGGCAGTGAAATGAGATATCTAAAAACAAGAGACCCAGACTGACATGTAAGATATAGAAGAGGCAAAGACATGGCTTCCACCTTTATTTCCATCTTGTCCTTGGTGCAAAGGTGTGTAAAAGGGTTCTCCATTGGCATATCTGTGAACACAAGAAGCAGCAGACAGAATATCCACTGCTCTCTGGTCTATTTTCAGGCCATCCAGTCCAGGAAGGTATCTTCCTCTGTTTCCAAGGTGAAGAGTTTCTGGGGCCAGCAGGGGAAGAAGGCCAGAGGTTTTTTTTTGATGGACATGCAGTCTGACAGTGGAGCTGTCACTTGAGTATTTATTTCCTCCTACTTGCTGACTGCTGGTCTGATAAAAAATCCTCTGCATGAGCTTTTTCTGCCTGTGTAGCCTGATGCTTTCTACAATCCTGTACTCTCACCTCAGCTTTCCCCCTAGCAATATTTCCTGTCAATCTTTTCTATTTTTCTTCAACTAACCACTTCCTGTCAAAATCTCGATAGGAAATAAAGAGAAAATTAGTAAACAGAAGTATTAACACATTTTCCCCCTATGTGATTAACGTGCTTTCTCTTTTTGCTCATTTATCTTTACTTTTAGTATAATTTTTTAGTTCATGTTTCCACAGACTTCTTATTTTGCCACATTTGTAATCATGCATACCACAAGGAGGGAGGAATTTCATCACTAGCCTCAAGCAAATTGAAAGTAGAAATGTTAAAGAACTGCAATGTGGTACAATCATCAATTGTATATAAACATGGAGAAACATTTGAGCTAACTACAATTATGAGGTAAAAGTCAATACTTTGATCTAGGTAACATACCACAATCTTCCATGAATTTTGGCACATCCTTCTTCATTTCAACAAAGTTCTAAAAAATACTGCAGAAAATGGTGCAATAATCCTAAGCCTTTTTCTAGTCCGTGAAATGACATACACCAAACAAAAAAAAAAAAATATTTTTAGCTCAATTCAGCTAAAAGTTTCTACTGAAAACGCAAATAGCGTGTCTCATATTATAGACAATCTGTGTGTCCCAGTAATTAGGTTTCTTACAAGTTTTTGAGATTGTGGGTAGAGAAAAGATCTAGTTGCTTCTAATCGAGCAGCTGTTCAAAGGTACTGCCTTATTTCTGTACTTTCTCTAGTGCTTCTGAGATAGAAAGCCAGTGAAACTGTAACAGATAAGTTAATAAATTTATCAAATTTGATGGGGCTTTTCAAAAGATAACGAAACTAAAAATGCTACCACAAATTTATACTCTAAATTGGGAAAAAAAAGTACAACAGTGTTTTCTTTTCCTATTTTCAGAAATTACTTGATGTGCGATCTAGTGTTCATAAATGCAAGGAGCTGATTTTGCTAAATTACACCTCCCTAATCTAAGAGATTTTGCTGTTGCGGGGTTTGTTTGGTTTTGGGGGTTTTTTTTCACAAAAAATTCATTTTAGTGTTTTCCTCTTTCTTTCTTTTTTTTTTTTTCCCAGGTGCTTTGATTCTGGTGAAGTTTTGATTTATAGTCTCAGAGAATCATCATATCAATTGCAGGAGAGCTGGCTCTCAACTTGACATCTTCCAGGTACTCATTCCTTTCTCTGCCTCTCAGTGTTCATCTTGCGCTCTAGCACGCTGACACAGTTTCTTTATTGTTTTATTGTTTCAGATATTTGAAGTCACTTGGAAAGTCATGTGGAGTATTGTATCTTCTCTGTTTCAGACAGCTACACAAGTGTCCATCTTTAAACTTAGATATGAACTCCCAGACACTGCATCCTTAGGAGTTCCTTTAACAGAAATTATGTTTGCTTAGTTGTAAACAGAGGGTTTTCTTGTAGCCATGAATGCTTGCAAGCTCTTTTTCCCATGCTCGGTCATGTGCCCCCTTCCAAAAAATGTATTCAGTATGATCTCAGATAGATCAAGCTCATAAATCACTTTAGTAGAAAAATGGTATTAGAAAAATATATATTTTCTCATGAAAAAATAACACAAAAATCATGACACAGAACCAAAACCAAGCATACTTTGGATAAGAGCTTACTTTGAAATATTTTCCTCTGAAAATATCCTTTGAATAAATGGGGAGGGAAAGGAGCAGGGATTATATGGAGTTATGCATGTATTTAACGGCTGTGGTGAACCACTACCAGAAGGATTTCAGAGACCTGTGGAAATAAGAGTCACTACTGGATTTCCCAGCAGGGCGAGAACACTCCCTAGAGTACACCGTCTACTGCTTTCCTCAGATAAGTTTTATATTTTCTGAGAGAATGTCAGACTGTGGCACTAAGCTTCATCTAATTATGTCTATAAAGTGGCAGTTTGCAGCATCTAGCTCAAAAGTTGGAAGAGACCCAGGTGGGCATATTGCTTCCAAGCAGTATAATGTTTGGAGGTAGATTCCCCCATGATCGATGAACTTGTCCAGCCCCTCTCCACTCCTACTTCCAGGGCACTTTGGCTGTGCCCAGTGCAATGGCATATGCCTTCAGACCTACCCAAAGTTATCCATCCTCAGCAGCTATGACAGGGAAAAGGTGCCATTTTCCATTCTTGCCTGAATGTCTCATCTCAGTGTCCATTTGTGTCAGGATTGATGGCTTCGAGAATGAACGCGAAGATCAAGCTGTTTCAGTAGTGCTGTGTCAGCCAGTCCTCAAACTTCAGCACTATCCTCTATCCTTAGCTGAGGATGTGCCCTTGGTGAGTGTCCCCACTCAAATAAAAGCCAAACAGGAGTACACCGGGCCCTACACATTCCTCCACTGTTTGCTGCAACCTTCTCTGTAGAGGAAAAGAAACAGAGATGGATTGTCTTAAAATCTTCTCTGAATTCAGCATCTTTAAAATTTAAGCTGCTGACGGATGATGTAACTACTAAAATGTTACATTGTCAGGTAAGATTTGTTTCTTTAGTTTTTAGACATTTAACATTCCATATAGGAAACTGTAATTAGAGCAAAGGTGGCCTCTAGTCCCATGAGAAGATGTTGGCTGTCCCACAACCAATAGTGTTGCCAAGCAAAGATTGTGGTTATTTATTGAACTTCTTTCTGTTTTCAGTAGGGTTTTACTCAATAAAATTAACAAAATCACTTTTCCCAGTATGTATTTTGCATCTGGAAATAAATTAAGTGAAAATACACGGTAAGTTGTCTGCCTAAGACTTTCTTACCCTGAAGTATATATTCTGCATTGCAGTGTGCTGAGATTGTTTAAATATGTTGCTTACCCTGCAATACTGCTTAACCAAAAATCACTTGGGACCTAAGAGTAGGAGAAAGGGCTAATTATATACAAATTTATTGCCCACTGATTGAATGCTGGTTCTCAAGCCTTTCTTTTGAGCATACTGTGCAGTTTTTTGCAGAGGGTGGAAGTGGAAGGAGGGGAGATGAAAGGTTGTTTGATAAAAATTGTGCTCAAACATGGGCAAACAAGCACTTTTATCTTTTACTGTTTACCTGTGTGAGACCACTCTGGTGTATCACATCTTTTGGGGTTGTCATTAATTTTCCATATGGTTATGGTTATTTATGTTTATTTCATTAATTTTCCATATCTCAGTATAGTCATGTGTAAAATACATAGATTTTGATGATGCTCTTCTGGAGATACCCTTGCAGCGGTACCCATGAAACGCAGTCCAAGAAATTTATATTTGCTGATTTAGAAGTGCAAACTCCATTTGCTGTGTGTGGACCCATGGAAAAAAACCCAAACACACAGCATCCAAAATGTGACATTATTAAATACTACAGGTTAGCTGAAAAAATTATTGCCAGGTATGATGTTCTTTTGACATCAGCTGAACTTTTTAAATTTTCTGATTTTCTGCCAGGTGGCAATAAGATGAACAACATCCAAAGATTTTGGACTCGAGGACTCATTTTTGCTCTAAAGTATTTATCAGCCAGATTGGTGTGTTTTAGTTGGTTGCTAATTTTGAGAAGATAAATAACATGGAAACTTCCAGCAATTTAAAGTCAATATATTTAATAAAGATATATGTGGCGTAAAATCAAAGAAATTCAGCATAGCAATATTTGAAACAGCATAAACACTCAGAACATTTTAAAGTGGTTGTCAGTCATAGTGTGTTTGGAAATGTTTCAATTATTTATACTTTCATTTCACTGATGTTGCGACAAATCAAGGAATATACTTCAACATTTGTAATTATTATTTCTTCTTTTAAAATGTATTTTTATAGCGTCAATCTAGGTGAGAGGGAAGGATCCATCTGCACGTATATAAAATTTCTTTGCTGTTGTAAGCTAAATTTCACAGAAAATTTCAATATTCATATGATGAAAAGATTTCAAAGTTCAATTCAGGTCCAACATACTGAATGAAGAAATTCTACTGCTGCTAGAAGTTACCAAGCTGTAGGTTAACTAAGTTTGTATTTTCTGTTGCTTACAATTTCAGGAAAGAAATGAAAATGTAAGTGTTTTGTAACTGCCTCTAATAAAAACCAAAATATGTAAGAAAAAAGTGGCGAAAAAATGAAGTAAAAAAAGTATAACTGCTGAGCACTGTCAATTTCCATCAGAAAGTTAACACACTTATTCCAAAAACCTGTCTGTTCAGTGCACAGAATTGAGCCAGTTCTTGGTGCAGAATGAAGTAATTTGGTCATGCACAGCAGTGTTATTCTTCTTTAATAGTGCCGTAATGGATTGGAATAAAACCATAAAATATTAATCTAATAAGAGTTATCAATCATCTATTCCTGTAAAAAGTAAGGATAAATATTATTCATTCTTGGAAATAAAACTAAGAGTAAATTAACATGTTTTAATTAGAAAATAAATCAAGACCCAGTCCAAAATAATAAAGCCTATCTATAGGTATCCATCTATTTCTTTTTTAATATGTCTTATTTGAATTCCATACTTGTTAAAGAACTTCAGTTTTCTAACATTCACAAAGAAAAAAATGCTTTTGTTGTAGTTTATAATTTACACTCAAACAAAAATATCTTTTTTCATTACAGGCAATAGCTCGCTAGCTAGCTAGCTAGATACTACTATTAATTCCCCCTTGCCCAAGTATATAATGTAGAAATACCCCCACATATATTATAAATTTCTCTATTTATATTAAAGCATACTAAAAGATAATATTCAATTCCTGAACAGGGTTCTGAATTGAAAGTATTCAGGTTTTCACACCATTTTTCTAACAAGAGTATCTGTAACAGCTGTTAAACCACTGGAGTACACAACAGAATGTTCCTACAAACAATCTAAGATGTTTATTTTAAAAGGCAAAAAAATGACAATGAAAATCCCTACAATAAATTACAAATAGGTCAGTCAGTTCTGACTTAATCCAGTGATATATGGACAGCAAAATAAATATTCATTTCAAATTAATTTCTAATTATAAATATTACCTGCACATCACAGATACCTGGATCACTAACCTGTAAACTAATTAAGTAGCAGCATCTACATACAAATGAGGAGGCATGCTGTAGAAAACAAGGAAATAAAGCATTAGCCAATTTCTGTAGCATTCAGTGAATAAATACAGAATTATGAAAGTCTTATGTGATATTTATTTTCAGATCAGCATACAATTGTCCATTTATGAACACTTATGTTGATAAATCTCTACAAGACAGTGGAAATAACATTCATATGTTTGTTTAAAAAAATGTGGTATGTCTCATATTCTTGATGTGGCATACAAATAAGTCACATATTGGGAAACTCAGAGATACTGCATAACCAGACTACAGGGAGGATTAATTCACCAAGCAATACTCCCACAAATTTTGAGAATTTGATCATGCCTGTGGAGGAAGTTACTGAATTTTTTTGGTTTTGAAGTAGGAACTCCAAAATAGATATTCATGGATGTGCTCTCTGGTTCTACATATATTTTTACTTATGCACAAATAAATAAAATTTCACCTAACTAAAACATATAGATTAATTGACTTTCAGCAAAGTCCCATTACTTAATAATTACTTAAAGATCAATCAATAGTAAAGAAAACCAAAATCATAGCTATCCAGTGACACATCTTCCTCTACTTTAACTATTTGTCTAGTGGAAACTCCCAAGTGACTAGAGGGAATTATCAGCCACACATTCAACTCAATCAAACTTTAATGACAGACACATCTATTAGATACAAGCGCAGCACTCCTCATGGAACATAGGCCATTTTTAAGAAGCAATTAATTTCCTTCAGTGACTATCATGGAGATGGCCCAAAACTTGGCTGATTTAATATATTCATGACTATGAGACTTTCCTTTGTGTTTTCATGAATTTCGAAATAAACATGCAATTTTTTAATGGCTTCAAAAAGCCAATTTCTACAGAATTTTAACTTTGATGTAGTTTGGAAGGTTTTGTTTGTTTTATTTTCTTCTGTTTTGTTTTTATTTAGATGTGAACCAGTCATCATTTGTTGAAACTATGCTTTCAGATGTCAAACTGGATAAATATACTGTATGGCCTTTTAAATCTTTATGAAGGTTATCCTTCCCTGTTCCAAGAAATTATGTCTATCATTCAAATACACTTCTGTCTCCAGTAAGCAACTGTGACATCCTGCTTATTCTCTTTTGAGAGCTATTGTTGAGGCACACTGTTTTATTCTTGTGGGAGAAACCACATGTAATGAAACTCTATATCAAAAAAAGAGTTGATGTTTCTGTCCAGTTCCACATAAGAAGAGGTGGTATTACTCTTGCTCACACATTTGTCACAAAATTATGTATTTGCACTACGTAAATAGGTATGCTTAGAACAAGTTAAGAATGTTGCTGAATCCTTCTAAGCTAAGTATGTCGCTGAACAATTTTGCTCCTTTCCAGTATCTGTAGGAGCAACATTGCACATATGTAGAGCTCTACCCAACAGCACCTGAAACTCTCTCACATGAGGAGTTATTTACAGAGGATACAGGAGTCAATTAGCTGAGTCATTAAAGCTGACAGGAACACAAAATCCTATGTACAAACTAATACTCCATGGAATGGTGATGATGAAAGCCATCATCTATTCAGGCAAAAATTTGTACTTTGAAGGACTGAAGCTAGCTTTAAGTAACAGTTCAGACTTTCTTTGAGAGTCATCCTGGACCTTCACCTCAAGCTTCTAAGTCAAAATTATACTGGAGAAAGACCAATTCAGATGATATTTTTTGCAATATTTCTCTGTTCGGTATCCTATTTGTTACACTGTGCCTTCTAATATAAATATTATTTATATTTTTCTTAAAATAAGTCATACGCATGATTGGCAGTGCCTCGATATGCCTACCCTAAGTAAGGTACTCCCTAAAATTACCTAAATTCTCCTTTGCTCTGCTAGAAGACACGTTTTGGAAATTGAGAATGCACATCATTATTCAGAGGAAGAAGTTAGGCAGATAATGGTGGGAGCAGATGTCAGCCGTAGCTTCTTAGCATGCATCAAGGATTTGAGGGAGAAATCTGTGACTCTGGGGCCTGCTGGGAACAGAGTCCTCAAGGGAGAATCGCCGGAGCATTTTTTCAGTGCATTGACAGTTAGAAAGCTTCTATGTCGATCGCAAATACCAACTCACATAGTTTTTATGCTATTCAAAGGCCACAATGGTCTATTTTCTCCAGGCCCACGATGCTTTCTGTAAACTTGTTTATGACTGCCTCAGATTTTCCCATTCACAAATTTCCTTTTGCAGTGTATCAGTTCCGCACACTGAGGCAGGTGATGTCCTCCTGTCCAGTCTTACTGTCATGGTTATCTTGACCTGTAAACTTCATTTTGTAATGGAAATTTGAAAGCTATTACATTTGAGATTTTAATGAAGTCATTATGGTCAGAAAGGGCTTTAGAGACTTATTAAGTATGATGGCTAGTTTTCAATTATTTAAAGAGGAGTAAATAATTTGGATATGTCAGAATATTTTATTCACATCACTTAAACTTGTTTTTAGTTTTATATGAAACCAGTCATATTATGAAATAATATTTCTGCTGTTCTCTGAGCAGGAATAATGATTAAAAAGTTTTGAAACACTTTGTTAAGCTTGGGTTCATCCATGTTCTTTGAGTGGATTGAAAATTATATATTTTTGCATTTTTTTTGAATTTCATGAAAAGTAGTCATTCCTGATTACCCTTTACTGCCTTTTTTTGGGTTAGACAAAGAGTATCTATTTTTTTGTATGTATGCTCAAAACATTTATGACACTTCATGCATAGTCTGTGAAGTACAATAACAAAATAGTGGCCAAGATCAGCATTCACAATTCCACTCTCCTATTGAAACCTTCCACAAAATCTAGGAAAGATCTGTAGGCATACGTTGCAAACCATTAAAATCAAAGAAAAGATACTGAAAAATTATTGCCAGTGTAGATTTTTCCCAGGGTTGAAGGAATTTGTTTTTCCACTTTCAAATGGTTTTATACATCAAGTACACATACAAATAACACAAGGATAAATGCAGATTTATTAAAAACTATTTAAAAAACAATCCTGCAATTTAATTCTTCCCATTGTAAAATATATATTTAACATATATATACATTTATGTGTATTTAAAAATATATTTATTTCTATTTGAAGGGATGTGTAATTTCTAGATTTTATTGAGCTGGTTTGAGTTCTTCAACTTTAAATTCAGCTTAGCTTTGAGTCTATCCCATAGGAATTCTTTTTTTCTTTATGTCTTGTCTTTAACAGAGTCCAACTTCATTCTATTAGTTAGATATTGTAAATTAATTTTATCAATATTTTAGGTTTAAAATTATAACAACTAATAATAGTTTCTATTCTAGCTTAATTTACCACTTTTACTGTCACTTAAAAAAACTCTCAACATCAGAACCCAAAACCAATTTGCAGAGAGAAAGTAGCCATTTTTCAGGTATTCAGTCCCCTTTGTTTCTCATTAAACACTCTGTGGGACTGTTTTTATTTATGAAAGAGTGTTTGTTTGTTCTCAGATTTTTACACACTTTCCAGCTGGTAAATGCTTCTAATTATTGTCGTGGTATAAGCCATAAATAAACGTAAAGAGACATTGACGTGATCTTTAAAGAATTTAAGTATTCTGACTTTGTAGTTGAGAGCTATTTGATCACTCACTGAATGACACCTGTCAAACATCAGCATTTTCTACAGGACTTTTGCCTGTACTCCTATTTCCCCTCTTTCCCATTAAGCTCCTCAAGACTTAAATTATCCTGTAGGATAATTTGAGGAAGGGACTTTTTTCTATTCCCTCCAAAATCACTGAATGGCAGCACTAAAGAAAGGGATTACTGATCTGTCAATTACTATCCATGTCAATTTGGGTATAATTTTATTTAATTTCTATCCAGTCTTTCCACCTCTGAGACTTTTGGGCCCAGGATCTTTGCTCTGCTATTCGAGTAGAAGAATCTTATTGATAAACCAGTGTTGTGGTAGGGCTGGTGCCTAATGAGATAAGGTCTCAGTGAGACAGAGGAACACTTTGTTACAGCTGGTTTTAGGAGCATTGGACACATAGTCTGGGGTGATCACTGGTGGGCAAAGGACCTGAAGAGTTCCGATAATGGCCAGTAGGAAACAGATCTGGAAAAGTTCAGATAATGTGTATAATTCACTATCTCACAAAGGAGAAAGAAATCTTTCATGGAGTAGATTTATTTTCAATCATAGTCCTGCAAAGATGAAAGTCCAGCAGGAGTTCTTCAGGAAGGTAGTAGTTTTTGCTTTATTTCCAGATTAACGTATGCCTGGTTTGGTAAACCTTCTCACTTCCTTCCCTCAATCTCTCAAGATGCAGCTAGTGCTCATAGTTAGATTTTGAGACGAGAACCTAAAAAAGGGCCAAAAAAGCAGACACTTACAATCCTTAACAATTTTTTTGTTTGTCTTGCACATTAACAATAAATTGTAACTAAACCTGGAAAATCATACAGCTCTAATTGGAAAAGAAGATATGGTGCAATTATTTGCTGACTTCAAGGTCACAGAATATGAAAACTAAAAATAATTCTTTTTAGTCAATGTGAAAAGCCATGGTAAACCACGCCTGGTTTACCGGATAACTAATCTGAAATTATTTACAATAATATCTGTAATAGAATATACTACAACTTGGATGATTCTGGTGTTAACATCCAACAATAGAAGTACATTCTTCAAGCAGCTACTGAGCTTAAAATATCGATCTGTTCTTTCAAAAGAAAACTTACTTCTTGATAACTTATCAAGATAATTTAAAGATCATCAATTAGTTTACTAATTGATAACAGATATTCCTCAGCAGTTTTTAAAAAAATATTATGTATAAGCATATGCAAATTTTGCAGTGATTTCCCTTACATTTTCTGAATTCTGACCATGTTGCACAATTACATACAGATGCCTCCAGTTTGAGGTTTCTGTAAATACCCTTTCCTCTTATTGGTTGGAGTTTTTTAATTTGTTTGGGTTTTTTTTTGTTTGGGGTTGTTTGGGGTTTTTTTGCTGTTTCTTAAGTTTTTTTTGTGTAAGATATATCTTATGCAGAGTCTAAAGACTCTGTGTCACAAGAAAAAAATATTCTAATAATACATTGCTATCTCTTAATTATACATTTGTTCAAGTCTGAATTTTGCCGGTTTATGATAACAAGGCTCTGCCATAGAAAATGAAAAAAACAATTTGGGAAATGAATGCTCAGAAATGCCAGCTGGGAAAAATCCCGTAGACTTCACTAGTGTAGATGAGAACAAAGCATGGGATTCAGGTGATTTATAGGAATATTGGCATTTATGCATTGTCTGCTAAGGTAGGTGGTTTACTTCTCCAAAGCAAATAGTGCACAATTATTGTTCTGCTTGCTTTCTAATGAGGAGAAATATTTCTTAATCAGGAGCAGCTCTGCAGTAGATTGTCACAGCACCACCATGGAGAAAGAAATACTCTCACAGCAAGAGATTCCAGAGCTGTTTCTAAAAAAGAACTGTTCTCAGGGGTGTCATGGATGAGTTGTGTGAGGAATGATGATGAATATGAAGACGAGCCATGCAGCTGAAGAAGAACAGTGCCTTTCAGCAGGTTACTTTTACTGTTTGAGGTAACTGACGGAACAGCTTCTAAAGTCTCTGAAAAAATGTTGTAGCTCTGCTTATTCAATGGACTAGATGACATGTAAGCACATAAAGAGACATGTGAACTCTTTAAATTCTGTGATTTTCTACAAGAGAAGTATTTTGATTATTGCTTCAGTTGCTTTACCTCTACATGTTTGGATATAATTTGAAGCCAAATTATAGCAATTAAAAATATTTTTTAATTAAGAAAGTATGCATAAGCTTATACTATGTAAAATTATATTTTCAGTCTTTTTCGCGCAAAGTTGAATCTTTGTTTGCCAACATCTGCCCAACCAAAACAATGAGTCTGAGAAACACTATCTGAGTTATATTATGGTATAATCCACCTCAACTAAATACAAAGTTGATTTATGCTTCGGTTGTCACAGTCCTTTTGCATATGCTATGACTCTGCAAAATTACTTTAAAAGTTACCTATGTAATCATATCTATCGTGATAATACAGAAAATAAACTAAAATTATAATAATTAACCCCCCAAAAAATCCCCTGATGATTGCTTTTTCATAAACCTGTCTCTGATGTCTTTTTGCTACTCAGCACCTTAGCTTCCTTTCTCTAAAATGAGTACTAAACTCCTTTGTAAAGTATTCTGCAATCTCCTACAATTGTTCTATAAGAGTGTGAAATTATATTGTTGTTTTTCTTTTCTTTT
>VWZV01013949.1:104542-155006 GCA_013397155.1 Irena cyanogastra | reverse complement strand
GTTACTAAGTTCCCTCTCACATCTGATAGGGAACAAAGGTTGGCACCCTTCGTTTTACCATTAATATAGTTGCAAAAACATTTTTATTGTCCTTTTCAGAAGTTGCCAAATTAAGTTCAAACCGAGCTTTGGCCTTCCTAATTTTTTTCCTACATGCCCTAGCAACCGCCTTAAATACTTTCTGAGAAACCTGATCCTCCTTCCAAGGATGATACATCCTCTTTTTATTCCTAAGTTCCCTCAAAACCTGGTTTGTTGCCCATCCAGGCTGATTGTTTTCGTCAGCAACTCATCTTTTGGCACACAGGGACAGCCTTTGTCTGTGCCCTCAAGATCTCTGTTTTGAAGCACGGCCATCTTTCCTGGACTCCTTCGTTTTTAAGGACTACTTCCCAAGGAACTCTCTGAATAAGTCTCCTAAACAGGCCAAAGTCTGCCCTCCGGAAATCTAATATAAAAGTCCGATTGATGTTCCTCCTGATTTCACCAAACATTGAGAACTCTATAATTTCATGATCACTCTGCCCCAAGCAGCCTCCAACCACCACATCTCCCACAAACCCATCTCTATTTGCAAAGAACAGGTCCAACATAGTCCCCTTCCCTGGTGGGCTCACTCACCAACTGTGACAAAAAGTTGTCCTCCACACACTCTAAAAACTCCCTGGACTGCCTTTTTTCTCCTGTATTGAGCTCCCAACAGATGTCTGGTAGGTTAAAGTCACCTACAGGAACAAGGGCTGGTGATCCTGAAACATTCTCCAGCTGCTTATAGAATAAGTTGTCCACCTCTTCTTCCTGGTTGGGTGGTCAATAGCAGACTCCAGCAGGATGTCAGCCCTGTTGGCCTTCCCCTTAATTCTTACCCATAGGCACTGTTGTCATTAGTTTCAATACCTATGGCATCAAAAGCCTCCCTAACATAAAGGGCCACCCCTCCACCTCTTCTCCCTTTCCTGTTTCTCCTGAAGAGCTTGTAGCCATCCAGTGCAGTGCTCCAGCCATGTGAGTCGTCCCACCACGTTTCTGTGATGGCAATTACATCATAGCTCTGCTGGCCCCCAGCTCTTCTTGTTTGTTACCCATGCTGTGTGCACTGGTATGCATGCACCTCAGCTGGGCTGCTGATTTCACCCCTAACTCAGGCTTATCACCCTTGAGCCTGCTTCCAGACAGCCCAGCTGCATCCCCTTTCCCCTTCAAAGCTAGTTTAAAGCCCTTTCAATAAGTTCTGCCAGTTCATGAACTAAGAACCTTCTGCCCTTAACAGAGAGATGGAACCCATCCAGCTCCAGCAGGCCAGGTGCCAAAAAAGTTGTCCCATGATCAAAGAAATCAAAATTCTGCTGATGACGCCAGCCTTTGAGCCACTTATTAATAGCATGGGTTCTCCTGTTCCTTTCAACATTTTTCTCTGCTACCAAAGGGACTGAGCAAAACACTACCGGAGCCCCTGTTCTATCAACCCCTTGACCCAGTGCCCTAAAGTCCCTTTTTATTTCCCTTATGTTTCTCTTCTTGATCTCATCACTGCCAGCCTGGAGTACCAGCAGTGAGTAATAATCAGAGGGCTGAATCAGCCCAGGAAGTCTCTCAGCGATATCCTGTACCCAGGCCCCAGGGAGGCAGCAGACCTCCCTGTGGGGTGGCTCTGGTCTACATATGGGGCCCTCTGCTCCCCTCAGAAAGGAATCATCCACTATGATTACTCTTCTTTTCTTTTTAATGTCAGAGGTGGTGTTCTGTCCGACAGACAAAGTGAAACTGGGAGGCTCACTGGGCAGATCATCTTCTTCTATGTCCTCTGGCTGACCCTCTAGATGCAAGGCCTCGTACCTGTTCTGAAGTGGCACCTGGGTGGGTGATGGGGGTCAGGAGGAGTTTTTATTACCGCCACAGTAGGAGGTAATTGCATTTCCACTCCCCTTCATGCACCAGGTGTCCCCTACTGCCTGACAGTGGGAGACATAGGAGTCCTCTGATTCCTGACAGGTCTCCCTCAAGGATGGAAAGGTGTAACTCCACCAATTTATTGCCCTTTCACTTTCCCTAATATTTCTTAGTCTTTCAACTTCCTCCCTAAGCTCAGCCACCACCAAAAGGAGATCATTCACCTGTTCACACCTCAGGCAGGCTTCTTCTGCAATACCCCCTAGAACCACTGATAAGCTCAAACACTCCGCACAGGAATGGGTCTGGACAGACACATCCTTTTTAGAGGGTTCTACTTGGCTACAAAAACTTTTACTAATTGCCATTTTTGATTGTATAAAAACCATTACTAACAAAACAAAACCAAACCAACCAACCAAAAGAAATAACAAACAAGAACCCTCACTAGCGGGAGGAAACCTGCAATCCTGCCTGCACGAAGGACCTGCTGTGCCACGCCCCAGTCCTCTTCACCACAGTCCCTAGAGCCCTCTTTTAATTACCCCACACCTCACAGGAAGAAAACCCCGCCCTACGCCTGCGTGGCTAACAAGAATGAGCAGGTGCTACCCGTAAGAGTCAATAGAAAGCCTGCTACCACAGTCTTGCTCTGCCCTTTCCATAGTTTGGCATTGCATTTACCCCAGGGAGAAGGCAAGTCTGCAAGGAGGAACAGGTGTGTGAGTATCCCGTGCCTCAGCTGGCTCAGCCTGGTCTGCGATCAATGTGCATCCCTGCCACTGCAGCTGGGTATGGCCTCAGTGGACCCTGAACACAAACTTCTCCTGTGGAATGGGCACCTGTGACCAGCGGATGTTCTAGTCTAAGTTAAAGGCTCTCGAGGAGAAGTGAAAACTTGTATCCCATTTTCACGGTGGATAAAGCTATGGGGGTTTTCTTATGCACAGGACAAGAGTTGCAAACCTACTCCTGTTGCAGTACAAATGAATACCACAGTTTATAATTTATCATTTATAATTCGTCACTCATAATTGCTCATAGTGAATGGGACAAATATTGTAGATTAATAGTGACATTTTTCATATTGCAGCCTGAAAGGATCTTCTACTCTGCAATTTCCTAATTAAAGAGGATGTGTGCAATCACAGAATGAAAGAAAAGCTCTGATTATCTTAGCCTATGTCAAGCCGACACATTTTCCAGTGAAACTACAATGTTGAGGGTTAATGAGCAGCATTAGTGTAAAATAATGTTAATTCTGCATATTAGCACCAGCAGATAGCATTATTTCTCAACTACGAGCACAGTCTCACAACTGAGTATTTCATTCTCTGAATCACACTGTGCTGTCATTTCAAAAGAAAAATCTCCTGGAATTTCACATCCTACGCAGAAAGGATATGTTAAAATACACTGAACCATGCAAAAGATCAATGGTCATCAAATAATACTATAGAGGTGCATAGCAGAAGTAGCAGATGGGGAAAGAAGGCAGAAAAGTGCATGGATTGAACTGATTATCAGTTCTGTGATCACTTTGCAACAAGCCAAGACAATTTTTCCAGCCTGCAGTCTCCTTCCTGATGCCATTTTTCCTGAGGACTCTTTGGAAGCAAGTCACAAGGTGCACGAATTGACACGTAATTTTCACCTAGCTTGCACCTAGCTGCCTCCCTTCAAAGGATCCCTCAAGACTTGTCCCTGATTATTCCACGTTCTAGGAAGCCTCAGGTCTACCATTTAAGCAGAACAGAACTGTACTATATTCATAACTGCTTTTCTGGTTAGAGAACAAGTAGGGCCCACTGCCACCATTAGGTAAAACAAGACTGCTCACAAACTAGAAAAATTGGTCATCAGGCAAACATAGATATGTGTTAAAATAATCTTAAAAGGGGACCACTTTTTCTTTATTAGTCCAAATTAGGTAACTTCTAAGCACATCAGGACTCTGAACTTCTAGCAGGGACACAGAACTGTCAGATCACCACAGAAAAGGCCAGATGACAGACGTCAGTAGTTAACTTTTTGGGAGGTGGCCATTTTTAAGTATCCCTCTCACCACAAACTTCATGTGTGTGTCAGCACATCTCTCTCCTTCCAGTTCCCCGGCTTCCCAGTGACCCAGAGACACGGTGATTTACAAGATACATCATTTGTATACAGACAGCAGCACTTACAGTAATGGTATGCCAGCACCCTTTTCAGAGTGAGAAATGCTGGCAACACAGTCAGTGCACAGGGAATTGTTACAGCTTCTTAACCTATACAGAATTAAAAGCTGGAACAGTGATGCATCACTCTGCAACACAGCCATGGGCTCCATTCTTACAAAGCCAGAGGAGTTGCAACTACAGAACATTTTTACAAAGAAAATGTATTGGTAATTTAAGTACCTAGGTGACAGCTCTTAATTATCTGGACAAGAATAAACAAGCCTTTTTCTGTATAACAAATGTTGTTGGATCTCTTCTACTCCTTTCCACTAGAAATTAAAGAACAGAGAACAAGGAAAGAGCCTGGGACCTATCCAAGGGACTCTGGAAAGAGAACACACCCTGAAGAAAAGCAAGGATACTGTAATCCTTGTCACTGTTGTTCTGCCCATTTCCACAGGACTAAAAGAACTTTGTTCCATGAAACTGAAAAAATTATTCAAACTAGACCTAGACACCATATTCAAAAGTGCCCAGTGTCAAATTAACTGAACATGCTACTCCTGGCTAATGTGCAAAGTGCCATAACAAGACTGAACTTCCAGTGGAAAGAAAAAAACTACTTTCACAACCCACCCTAAAAAACTACCAGCACTACCAGTAGTGCATGCTGGTAATTTAGACAAACAAATAGTCACCATTTTTACTCCCTGCCCACCTTGACTGTGCTTCTCAACAACAAATAAACAGTTCAAACCCTTAACAATGATGGAAAGACTGAGGGGGTGTGTTTACATTAACTAATGTTTTGAAAATAAAAGCTATTTCTAGAATATTTGAATGTACCAGGAATTAGAGTTAATTTTTCCAAAACAAGTGTAGTGTATATACCATATACAGTGCAAGACAGTGCCAACACACGTACAAAAACATCTTGCTTTGAAAATAATCAGTCCACCAACTCAAAAATTAAAATTGTTTGACTTAACAAAGGAGAAATTCTCACTATCAGAATCTGGGACAGGTTCATCCACCATCCCCACAGAGCAGCCGAGCAGCTCATATCTACTGAGCAGAGCTGTGGACACTATGCCAAGGACTAACGTGTCATTTTCCTGCACCAGTTTCAAGTCTTCTTCTTAATTCAAAAGGAAATAAATATATGCTGCTGGGCAGATCTCTGCACCAAGCAGTTCCCATACTGATTTTCTGTGGCTTTTACAATAACTGTGAGAATTATTTATACAGTAATGAAAACATGTTATCCTAAAAGTATATGTAAGGGAGCAGTCAGTTATTTGCTACTGATGCCCAGATTTACACATTAGTAAATGAGTTCTCTTTTGGGGATACTCAGGTGCATGAAGATCTGCTTTACTAACTGATATACCTGAGCCTGAATACTTATTTCTACCAAATACTCAGTCCTAGAACTACCACAAAATAAAGAGTCAGTTGCTGGATTTATATCACAGGGGGAAAAGACACTTGCTCAAAACACTTTTTATGTCCAGGATAACCTAGCCTATTGTCTTGTTAGTAGTGATAAAAATCACAGAACAGGTAGGAAAAGCCCTTCACTCTGGCAAGCCAGCTTCAAATGCAAGGCACCAGATGAAGAGACCTGTGATGCAGAGTGGCTACAAAAAATTTCTGCACAGAAAAAATTTTTACACATTTAACAAAATTCTTAGTGTGCCAGTATTTTAGTGGGTTTTATAATTTAACATACTTAGCAAGTGAGGCCACTAACAGAAGCAAATAGCCTGCACAAATCAGCTGAATAGGGAAATACAGTGGCAAACAAAGTCAGTAACAACAAATAAAAAGGAGGAAAAAAATTACACTAAAGAGTCCCAAAATGTTTTCCATTAATATTATAACTTTTTAAGGAAACGGACATGTCATTGTAGTCCAGTGAGAAGCCTTATTCAATGAACGAGTGTTGCCAGAAAAGGAAGGGAATGAGCTATTGAGACAAGAGCTTAACAAGATTAGGCCGTTCTTTGGCTCTCCAGAATATCTGAAAAGCTGCTAATTGACATTAACACTCTTTGAAAGATACACCCAGCTTCATGCATCTGAAGGCTTGTCAGCCTCTGACAAGCTCACCATCTACAGGTGACTTCACACTGACTTACTGCCAGCTTCACACCGTTTCCCTAATTCAGCTGGTGCTGACAAAAGACAAGGTACGGTGTTGACAGATCGCTGCTGCGCTCCTATAACCCCAGCAACCCGCAGGAACTCGGCATCACTGTCCTGGCCGTGTTGCTCGCCATTCTTGGCATTACACTGACCTCTGGTGGGTTGCAGGAAAATAAGACGCCGAGAAATAAAGCTAACAAAAAGCCAAGGAAATCTTACCCTGCAACTTCGGTGGGAGTCCAGCGAGGGCACGCAGAAAGTCTGACTTTGGAAGTGCCTCAAGACAGCCCGACAGGAACAACGCCACACTAATGCCTCGCTGCTCACAAAAACACTTTAGAGATATTTCAGCTTTTACACACGATGCTCCCTCCAAATACTCTACTGTGTTGTGTTAGGATCTCCTGTAACACCACTAAAACATGGTACACACAGCAGCCCCTTAATCTTGATGAAGAAAAGGAAGCAAAGAATAGGTGGATCTGCAAGCTTTCTCTGCAACATACATCTCAAACTAAAGTGCATATGTTTAACCTTTCTTGACTCTTTTCAGGCTATATTTACTGGTTTTGTTTATATTATTATCTTCTATTGCACATTTTAATGTGCCTGAAGGCAAATAGCATGTTTTTAGGAGTCTGACCGTTTCAGTGACCGGTTTTGTGGCATGCTGCCAGAAATACCAGCACTGACAAAACTCATGGAGCAGTTAATTGATGTTGGGAACTGAAATGAGGCCACAAGCCAGGAAGGGCAGGAACTGGTTTTCTTTCTGAAGAAAGCACAACAGGGAATTTTAGCCTTACAAGTTATTGTTGGAATTCACTCAGGAAAAACGAAGGACACACCCAGAGAGAGTGGAACAAAGCAAGATGTTTATTGCAGATTCAGATTTTGACTGCTTATTAGCAGTCACAGGAAATCAATGACTACTGAAAAGGATGAGGAGCCAGAACGGTGCTCACTGCACTTGTAGGGTAAGACTGAATATTCACTGTCCCTTGCACACAGTGATAAATTTATAAAAAACTAACTTAGTTCGACATTATATTTCCTGGAGAGTGGTGATGCGGGGAGCCCCCTTCTGACTATGTCAGTGTCCAGCTGTTGAATTCTACTTTGAAAATAAGAAATAAGGGTGAATGAAGAGATAAGTTCTGATATGCAGTAATTTTTAGAACTAAAGTTAATGTCATTTAAAGCCTAAATAGGCTCTTTCAGTACTAACTTGTCAGAAATATTCTCAGGTCTGACAAAATACATCAGTGATAAGAAAAAGCCTTTTGTGCATACTCAGGAAGTGCCCAAGAATATTTTAACAGAAAGGAAAACATCTCAGCTTATGTAGCTATTAATAGCAGAATCATTTAAGTGCTGGGTTCAAAGCACCTCAGCAGACCTCGAAAACACAAATGCTGTCCACGAGTATTCAGAGACACAGGTACCTTGCTGCTGGAAGTCTGCAGTGCCACTTGCAAGCTGGTTTAATAGATTGAAAAGAAATTTGTGGAAAAGAACGAATACACCAGTGAGTGTAGACATTATCACTGCTCCCTCCCATGCTTTCTCCATTTGGCAGGAGGACAAGTAGTGCACATAGCACTTTCAGCCAGCCAAATGATGACTTCTCAGAAAACCTTCAAGAACTTAATATTCTTTAGCTCTTTTACAATTTGGCTTAAAAAAATATTGCCAACTGACACTGAAATAATTCCAGTGTTTAAATAATTGACCACAAGTTTAGGAAACAAAAGATAAAGTAGTATCTCACCATTAAGTTCAAAGACAAGGCTGAGTGTCTTATGCTTTTGACTAGGTAGGTTCAGCTTTTCTTTCTTAATCACTGTAGGGTCAAAGTTGTTCTCTTGTGCCTTGTGGCTATGTTGACAAACTGGAATATATCAAGCACTGCATGCTACTGGACAGTGGTTGAGCTCGGATTCCACATGAGGTCACAAAGCTACAACAGGGCTTTGTATCAGAGCAGATAATTCACAGCTGCTAACCCTGCAAAATATACAATAAATAATCTGAACAACAGGGCCAGCTGCTGGGACAGAAGTGTCCTGACCTGGCAAAGCAGGACTCACACTTTAACGTTCTGTTAAACCATATTTAAATGTGGTATCTGTTTCCGTCTCAGGAGGTTGTTCTTATCTACTAGATAATAAGAATTATTGTTAGTTATGCCTTCAATTTATCATGTCCTGGTTTTGTGGGAGTATTTGTAACAAATAAAATGGTCACAGATTCAGAGATTATGAATTCAGATTCATTGTGACCATTTAGAAAAGAGGTCACATTAAGTCATTCCAATTTGAATTATGTTGCCATTTTCCAGAAAATTCTAACCCTGATAGGACTAAATTAATCAGTTTGAAAAAGTAAATAAATCCAGCTGTGCAGTACCATCTCCTGTCCTTTGTAAATTGTGCCACTGATTATTTTTACTGTCTTGAAGGCTGTTCAGTAAGAAAAGAAGCACAGGGTGTGTGATCAATGTCCCTAACCTACGTTTATGATCTGAAAAGCTTTGATCACTGTTTTCTCATGGTATATGATTGGTGAGCAGGTTTGCAGATGACACCAAACTGAAAGGCTTGTGGGAAGAGATTCTCTTCAGAGAGACCTCAACAGGTTTGAGGAGTGGGTTTGTAAGATTTGGTGTTTTTCAGCCTGGAGAAGAGAAGGCTACAGGAAGACCTTAAAACAGCCTTTCAATACTTAAAGGGGGTTTATAAGAAAGGTATAGACAGGCTTTTTACCAGGGCTTGTAGTTACAGAACAATGAACAATGGTCTGAAACTAAAAGAGGAGAAATTTAGATTGGACATAAGGAAGAAATTCTTTACTCTGAGGAGGGTGAGATTCTGGGTCAGATTGCCCAGAGAAGCTGTGAATGTCCCCATTACTGGAAGTCTTCAAAGCCAGGTTGGTGGGGCAGCTTTGTGGAACCTGGTCTAGTGAAAGACGCCCTTGCCAATGGCAGGGAGTTTGGACTAGCAGGTCCCTTCCAACCCAGACCATTCTGTGACTCTGTGACTCAGTAACAACTTCTGGGTTCACCTGAATTGACCATGTCTTTCATACAGTCAATTAGTGTTCTATAGATGGAACATTTTCTCATTTAGCTAGTTCTCCTGTATCCCCAGGCATAAATAATAAATGTCACAGACATTTAAAGCTTTTTCCTCACTATACTGTTCACTTAGATAATCAAAACCTAGTTACATTTGACTTAAACTTCTGTCCAGCCAGCTGTCCCTGAGCTGCAAATCAACACCTGACTGTATCAGCAACACAGAGTAACAAATCTCCACTGATTTAATAGCTTGACTGTCAGCAACAATCTCATCCGTGTCCCTCCAAGATCACTACTTGTGAATTATAAGTATCACTTTACTCAAAGTGCTGACCTTTATACATGCATAAGTTTGGCTTGAGGCAATGCCTAAAACAAATCTTCCTCATGCGGAAAACAGAATTTCAAATGACAAGCCAAAGCTATCACAGGTGAATATGCTTAAAAAGTTGATGTTATTTTAGTTTGTGCTATAAACAGAGCACTAATATACCCTGTCTTAGGCATGTCTAAGCATAATGACACAAAAACTAATTTCTGTAAAGCAAACTAATGTTGCACCCCTGTAAGTATGTAGACTTTCCCAGAAGCTCTAAGTGGTGACATCTGCTTGCCCCTTAACTTTTTATTTTATTTATCTTTATTCCGCCTAACTATCTAGGCTGCAATGAATCATGCTTCTTTGGCTGGGCATTAGGAAGCCTTCTAATAACCTCCTGCTATTTAGCTAAGGTATCACACTCCAGGCTGTTCTGCAGGTGACTTGGCAACTCCGCCTTATGGACACTGTGTAGGTGCTTCCTCTGATATTCCCAGGTAAGGAGAAGCCAAAAGAAGCAAGCAGACCACAGCAGCCCCAAGAAGCAGAGCAACATGAGTAGGAGAGCTGTACAGGTTTCCCTATAGCTGGCAGCAGCCTCATCCTGTTCTTCCCTAGAAATGGTGCCAGTTTATCCTCCTGGTGTACCTGTCTGCTCTCATTCCCCCTTCTCACAGGATTTCGAATGTGTGAACACTGCCACTTGCAGGGCCAGGAAATGTGGAAACTGTGCACTCAGAGCTGAGCTCCTGCCAGTGCTCAAGCCTTAAATATCGAGGACTGTCACAAACTTGCAATGTGAACTGAGGCCAGTTCCTCTCTCCGTGTGCGCCTGGTGGAGCAAACAGCGGGACACTGCTGGGATGGATGTGGCCCATTTCGGCTCCCTGAACACAGACGCAGAGCCAGGTTTAGAAAAGAAACATTGCATATTCTGCGAGAGAGCAACGTGGAGATTTCTACAAATCAAGCACACCAAAGGGTAAAAGGTCACAGCTTTCACACAGCAAAACATTCTCGGCCCACCTAACGCATGTTTATTTCTGTGATATATCCTTGCGCAATTCTTGAAACACAGCCCTTTTCTTTATTAAGCAACTTCTACTGTGTAAGTTATCTGACGGCACTGGTTATGTTTACAAAAGGCGAGGGGAGTTCAGCCCGGGGACAGACAATTCAACCCGAAGGTACCCGACCACGAGCGAGCGGCACACGAGACGGGGGCCTTTACGTGCAGTCACCCCACCGTGAGCTGCCCCCGTAAAGACAAAGGGAACGCCGGGAACTTGCCCGCCGCAGCCTCCTCACCGCGGGGGCACATGGAACACAGGGACCCCCAGAAAAACCCGGGAAACACCGGGAGCTTCCCCAAGGAACAGGAAACACCGGCAACTCCCCCTCCACCGCCTCACACGCCTCGGCGGGCGCGGCACTGCGCATGCGCAGGCAGCGGGTTGCGACATTGTCTCCCTCTCTGAGGCGCCTACATCGCCGAGTTGAGACAGAGGGGAGCGCCGATGCTGGTCCGCACCTTGACGCCTTTCCGCGGCGGAGTCGCCTGTTCAGAACTCCTTCTGCGTGGATGGCAGAGTGTGTAGCCTCGCATCTGCGGCAGACTCAGTACGCGGCCGCTACGGTGCGGGACGAGGAGGCGGCGCAGGGCGTATCCCCCTCCCTTTCGGGAGGGATGGTTCACCCCGCGGGAGGCACGCCGGGAGCAGCGGGGCGGCCGCGGCCGCGGAGGGACCTGGGCTGTGAGGATGTGTGGTTGTTGGGGCTAGGTATCTTCGAAATCGGGCACTTACCTCTTGTACGTCTTTTTAGACTCCTTGTAGTACTCTTCGTGTGTCTTTGTCGCTCTTCCAAATATGTCTTCTCCTTTTTTTTTCTTTTTTTTTCCCCCCAGATGAAAACAATGGAAGTTGGTCAGTGGCCGAAGCACGCACCAACATGACCAAAAGATGTCCCAAGACCATGGTATTCCTGGCTTTTCTTACTAAATGTTTGCTCTGTATGAAATATTACTATATTGTGAATTTTGAAAGATTTTTCAACTGATTAATTGCTCTTTTTCGTAAGCTGTGAATTTAATTTTGCAGAGATAAAGAGTTCCCATACTTAAGTTTTGGCCTTTGTGTTGCCCATTCATTCCTGTCCAGAATGGATGTGGTGTCAAAAAAGGCAAACAGGAATTCTTGCTCAAACTGGTTTAGGGAGCTGGTTATGTACCTTCCTCCTTTCTGTTTTTGCAAGGACAAAAAATCCCAAACAACCTGTAGAAATAGTGTGGCTGAGCAGCTCCGTAGTAGATTTTATTCTTCAGTCTTTTAAAGTGGGTAATCTGATAGTTATTAGAACAGGAAGAGTTAAATTACAATGGCCACTTTTAGCATTGTTCAGCTCTCCTGTCTATCATGATCTTTACTTCTCCAATTAACTAGTACATAACCTTCCAGGTTTCCAGCTGTGGCCTATAGTTTTTCTATTGCAAGAAGATACTTACAGCTTAATACTCAGGTATAGCAAATATTAAAGTCTTCTTAAAAGGGAAAAAATGCGGGGGTTTTTTTGTAGGTTTGTGGGTCTATTGCTCAGTATTGAATAATATGTTGTCTGCTCTTCTGCTGGGCTTTCCTTGATGCCCTTTTGAGAGTGTAAAGTGTACTTTGATATTGTCAGATTTCTGACAGAATGCTTATGCTAGGAATGCTTCTCACAGGTTTCTAGTGTGTTCTGCTGGAAGTTCAGTATCTCCCAGAGATAGCCCTGTGTGGTGAAGGCCTCTGAGCCTGAGAAGGGCATTTGGAGAGAAGCCACCAAGTGCACAGCAGTGAGTAACAATAAGTCCTTGTGCACCTCTGTCCTGTAGCCTGCTCTTAAAATGAAGCAGGCTTTCTGCTGAGGAGGAGGTTTGACTCAATGACTTCAGAGCAGAAATTAGAAGTGAAACAGTGAGAGTGAGATCAACCCGATGGCTATATTCTTACCAACAAGAGCAAAGTGGAAGCTATAAAATGAGAGGTTTGGTGTGGGTGGCTTGTTAAATCAGTATGTGGCTGCTAGTGTGTCCAAGACAAGGGCATGTTTTCGCTTTTTAGGGGTGTGATATTGTGGAGAAGTGCAGAACACAAGAATTAAAAATGTTAAAAAGGCTGGCAAAACATGAAGGTTTGGAATCCCATGTGCCAGATACTGCTTCACTGTAAAGTCTTGGAAAAGCCATGGCTATTGAAAAGCTGAGTAGGGCAAGTCAGCCCAAAATTCAGTACTACAAACAAGATATTAATAAAAATTGCATGCACTACCAAGTCTGTCTTTGTTGCTGAGACTGTGATTTGTGTAATCTACAAACCCAAGGGTGTGACATGTAATCCAAGCCTCTGAAGCTGGGAACTTCTAGGTCAATGCTGGAAGTCTGGTGTAAGAATGATCCTGTACTACATCACTGTAACTTTTGTTTGGGTTGGGGTTTCTTTCAGGAGAAAATATAACTAATCTTCAGTAAAGTGATGAGACTCCTTCAGGTTGGCCATGATGCTCTTGAAAAAAAATCAGAAAGTTTCATCAATGAAATGTGAAAATCTGCTTGAGCAACACAGATGCACTGAATCTTTCACCACTGCTGCTGGTAGGAAATGAGCCTGTGAAATCCATCCACACCTTCTGCACCCCAGGCACTGGGGACTTTTGCAGAGCTGAAGAGTAAGGTGGGTGTTCTGTGTGTGAATCTCTCTCTGCGAAGAGGAAAGTTTGTGTAATCCATTATTAGTAATATGTCCAGTAACAGGGCTGCTGCTTGTTTTCCAACATAAAATTATTAAATCATGTATTATTGGCTTACTGTTGGCAGAATGTTTTCTAATGCACAGTTGTATGCATGAGTTAGTACTGCAGAAATTCCTGTTAGTTCTCACTAGCCAGAAAGTTTTATTACTCCCACCATCTTATAGTTACCATCTGCATTCTTGCTTAAGTGAGCAAAAGGCCTCTCTTGCAGGCAGGTTTCTAAAAAATGAGATTTGCAAATTTTTTCTTTTTGCCTGAGGGATGAGGGGAAGCTCATCTTTGTAATTTTGAATTAGTGTTGGGGATTTAGAGGATGTTACTGAAAAGAGCTGTGTGCTACATGTGTCCAGTCTCACATTGTGTGTTTATTTTTTTCCTTAGGAAGAATTGTTAGAACCAGCCTGAGAGCAATGCCTGTCTATTGAAAAATTCCTTCCTGTGAAACAAAAAACTGTTTAACAAATGGACTATTAAGTCTTCAAGTAGTAAGATAAAGTGCATTTAATTGCATTGTGGCAGTGTCTGCTAATGTTTATATAGATAAAAAAATAAAAATTTATGTTTCTGTTCTCAGAATTTCTGTCTTTCCCAAGCTTTAGTAACAATTGCTTCTGTATCAGAGTTCAGACTTCATTTGTTTTATTGTTGGGATACCAGTGCACCCCTTTAGATGAAACAAAGCCTAGGGGCTGCCGAGTGGCTGGGATGTGATGACTTAAACCATGGTCTCCTTTAGTATTTGGAGATAGGATTGGCTGAGATTTGTATTGTGGTGAGCAAAGATAGAAATTTAAAAAGTAGAAATTCAGCAAACCTGGGTTTAAAAATAGTGGGAAAGGTGTTTATCCTACATGGAGAATGCAAGCTTGGTTTATTATCACCTTGAACAGCTACATCGTTTGGTATTTCAGCATAACTTGGAGTGAAATACTCTTGAGATAATTGGGATTGCTGCTTATTTTTCTAGGAAGACTTAGCATGATTTATCAGAAGAACAAATGCTTAAATTGGGTACCTTGCAATGTGTGATTTTTCAGTACTGAATGTAAGCAAGTTACTAGTTCTAAGTGTAAGGTTGTTTTTAGTTTTCAAGAGAGAAGAAGATTTAGACAAGAGTAATTAATTTTTAGAGATCCAGCTTGTAATTATGGGATGTACTTGAAAGTTTAGAGTTTTTATTAGGGATTACATTCCCTGTAGATACCATCTGTTCAGGAGTTCTGCTCGTGGGCTTTGTTCTTGAAGTGTTAAGTCCAACAGGAGTAGCTTTTTAAAACTTTAAAAAATATCTCAAAAGCAACAGCTAGTGACAGGATTTGATGATTGGTATCTAAAATGCTAATTACCTTTCAACTAAAAAAGATGTAGAACCTCAAGCTTTAGTGTGTAATACAGGTATTATAATGGGGTAGAACAAGGGAAAAGTGAGGTAGAGGGAGCAGTAAGTGGGTTCAAGGGTCACAGATTACTTAAATAATAATGCTGGTAAATGTGAAGTACAATGTTAAACATTAGGACTGCCTTTCATTTTGTATGACTGGCTAACTGAATTACACCCTTGAAAAAAACATCAGACCATAAAAAAATCTGTTCAGCAATAAAATCTGAAGAGAAAGGATAAGGAATTTGTATTCTGGAACAGCCTAATACATGTACTGAAGCCCTACTTTGCAGGAACGGGGTGGACACCGTGTGCTCCTGGGAGGTAAAAAAGTAAACTTCTGGAGTTCGGGGTTTTTTTTTGCTTTTGCTTCTGCTTTATTAAACTAATTTATCGTCACCCACAAGGATTTTTTCCATCTAATTCCCTTGCCCATCCTGTTAAGGAAGGGAATGATAGAGCAGCTTGGTGGGCACCTGAAGTCCAGCCAAGGTCAACGCACCACAGCTCTTACTCAGGAGAACAAATACAGGAAAAAAAGCACACATTGAGGAGAGAGTGTCTGCCACACTGGCTCTGTATCTGTGTGTTTGGTTTGACAGCTTACATAGTCTGCTGTTGCCCTCTGGTGATTTTTAGGTGAGAAAGCAAACTGGTATAGATGTGCACTGGAAATGCAAAGCTTACACTGATAACTTCCTGCAACAAGATAAAATACTTAATCTGGAGAAGCTGTATCCTCGAGTGGATTTTAATTGGTACTACACCTGTTTTTACCAGATGGTGGTGTCAAATGAATCTGTGTTTCTGAAGGCTTTGCTCCTTAGTGTAATGTAAATAAGACACACAGGCAACCATGCAATGCCCTAAAAATTCCAAGTTTTACTTGACTTTTAAATAACCTGGACACAAGTATTGACACAGCCATTTATCAAACTCATTTTGAAATAAAGCACACGGTTGCTTCGTGAATACCTAATGTACATGGAACAAATGTATCACATTGGTATGGTCATGTATGTTGTCTTCAAACACCATTCTAGGGAGTTCGGAATTCAACAAGACTTCCCAAAAGAAAACATGCTATCTCTTCAGTTCAATATCCACCTGAATAAAGGGAATGAATTTGGCAACTTAAATGATAATGACTTTGCAACAAACACCATCAACATCATGAGCTTGATTGGAATACAGGTTGCAGAGTTAGATACTGGTAAGAGGCACAGTGTAGAAAACAGCCGGTCAAGGCTAGTTCCTACTGAAAGAAACCAGCCAACTGAGCAAGGGAGCCAGTACAGGATATACAACGGTGCTTTTGTGCTGTGGTTAGCAAGCCCTCTTTATTGTACAAAATACAGGTTTTGCAAAAGGTTGTACAAATAATGTTGTAATTGTTGCTAATTAGTAAGAGTTCTGTAACTTACCAATGCTTAGCACTTACGGAAGTCTCAGAAGAGGTAAAAGCAGAGGCACAAAGTTAAAATCGTTGGCCTGAGATCAATTCAGGAGAATTGGGATTAGAATGCCTCAAATACCAGTCCTTTGTCCAAGCGAGCAGGGGTCTGTATGGCATTCAACCCCAGGGTAAACTTCCTGCCACTGTTACATATCTCATGTCTTTTCCCTGAGTCATCAGGGTGTACAAGTCTGGACTGACATCCAGGCTCCAGATCTGAAAATGCAACTGCCTCTAGGCAGGGAATGGCCCAGGAGAGCTGAGGAAGGGTAGCAACAGTGGAGAGGGCAAGGTGTAGCTCAGAGCTGTAAGAGGCTGGTCACTTAGACATGTAGAGCTGGTTTAGGTGTAGAAGGCATAGCTGTGACACAATAAGTGTTTTCAGTGATGGACCACTTGTGTGTATCTCACAAAAATAAAAAGATCATTACAAAAGGTGCTTTTCCTCAAATGATTGAGGAAAATAAGCTTGAAGGGAACGGACGATCACATACATGAAAGAAATTTGCTTTTCTGTACTATTAGCTGACAGTGATGCCCTTGTTGCAAGGTTTGCCTTGTTTTGGCACAACAAAACATTTGGAAAATGCGTAATAGAGGCATTAAATCTTTAGTCTTTTGTGGTCACAAAGCTGGATTGTAGTGGCCCAGGCTAACATCAGACTTGCTAAAAACCTGCTTCCTACAAAGTCTCGTAAGGGAGAAGATCACTAACTCAAATCTAGGGCTCATTCCTTAGATTTCTCATTTAAATGCAAAAAAGTTGGCTTGATTACGAAAAAACTCTCCAGTGACTTGAGAACTGAAACCTTTCACTACTAGACTTGACAGAAGCCTGTTTTCTGATGTAGTGCAGTAAGTAAAATACCACACACTTGGCTGATGGTATTCAGCAGTAACACAGGAAGATGAAAGCATACAGGAAAACATAAGGTTGGATACAAACCTTCTTGACCAATATTTAAAGACTGGCAAGATAGGTACACTATGTGCAGATAATTCTCAAATAATAACACAAATCCTCCTGCAGTAGTAGATATGTGCTACTTACCTGTGCCTGGGCAAGGATAGGAAACTAATGGTAATGATTAGAAAGCAGCAAACTATAAGCAAGTGTGTAATGCTCTGAGCTGGAACACCTCAAAGGAACAAGGAGCAGCTTTCATTGCTGACACTAACCAGTTCTTGTACAGTTTGTCATTTTCCAGTTGTTTTCCAAAAAATTGTGATGCTCTCCATTAAGCCATTTTTTTGGCTGGTGATTTTTTTTTTCCCTTGGGGTTGGTCAGGGTTTTTTGTTGTGGTTTGGGTTTGGATTTTTTTGTTGTTGTTTTTTGGGGTTTTTTTGGTTTGGTTTTTTTTGTTACTTTTTTTTTTTTAGTTTAGTTTTGGGTTTTTTTGTTTTGTTTGGGCTTTTTTAAACTGTTGTTCATGACAGTACTACACAAGGTCATAAACAGATCCTAAAGGATCACTTTAAATTGGAGCAATGACAAACCACTTAACAAATTTACAAAACTCAGCAAATACTTTAAGCCAAGCCCAACAATGTCCTAGAATTAAATCTGTAGTAAATTCTAAAAATCCTGAAGAACCTCCATGAAAACTGAATTTTTACTACAGAGGGGTTCTTACTCTTTCCTTCCCTTAGATTTGTTCACTGAGACTGTAGAAGCAGAGCTGTCCCAAGTAAATGACCAAAGAAAAGTATTTGTTAAGTGAATCTGCCTTCCCTGGCAGGATGCAGCACTTCCAACCTTCCACTTCATACTGTGGTGGGAATATATAAACTGTATGGCTGCCACACTAGCTAGTGACATCCACCTGACCACCTCAGATCATGAAACAATGAAGAATCAAAAAATGAAGTGGAAAATAAAACACATTGTACAACATTTCGCTTACCAGTTTGGTCAGTTAAAATGTGTATTAGTAATCCCATGCCCCTTGTAAAGTGTAACTTGAACACCTTGTGCTACCTCCAGTTCTCAAGCCATGTTGCTTTTCTGACAGGGCTGCAATTCCCTGGTGTTGCTTGGACTGGAAGACACAGGATCACTGCAAATCTCTCTGGGTTGTGAGGGTTGAGTGTAGAGAGGACAGATGTAGGAAGGCACGTGAGCTGCTACAGCTGTTTGACAAGTTCAGTACTTAGTTCAATGATTACACTTAGCAAAAATTACTTCCACAACACAAAGACTTTGCTATGCTCCCTAGCAAGTCAGCAACACCTGAAGGCTCATCCATGTGCTGACTGTAGGCAAACAGGAAGCAGAGAAGTGATTTTCAGATGTTTGTAACAAGTGATAGAACAAGAGGAGAGCCAGGCATCACTTCAGAGATATATTAGAAGATAACACACTCAATGTGCAGCATCAATTAAAACTTAGTATTCCTACTATGACAGAAGAAAAAAAATTATAGTTATCATACCTGAAATACTGCCTTTGTCATTTTAACATAGTAGAAATGGCTCAGAGAAAAGTGTCAGATTATTTTATAGGAGATATTAAGACAGATTTTGCTAATCTAGTTAAAAAAAAAAAAAAGAAAGCTATTTTCTAGCTATTTTAAATACTACTCCACAAGTTTCATTTAACCAGCACTGAAGTGCCTTGCTAAGCAGTCTTAACACAGTGGGTCAATTTATATTCCCCAGTTTCCAGTGTGCTTTACTACAATTGGTAAATGTATTTCTGTGGTATGGAATGTTCATTTAAATAGTCCCTCTACACAAAAGGACATTCAAAATTTAGAACACTTAAACCTGCTCAAAGCAAAGTCTGTATCACCTCTGGAACTCACTGCTACAGCATGTTACAGAGTCTATTGTTTTTGAGCTAAAATGGGTTGAGTCAGAATTTGTATCAACATGAGCATCTGTTATTGTGCTAGGCTAAAACAACCCTTGTAAGAGCTATCTGTCCTTATGTCTCAAAACATAAGTTGATCCCCATATAAATTGTGAAGATAATTTCCCCATATCACACTGTATTGCACAACTGACCAAAAATATGACTATTTTACTTATCTTGAAGCATCTGGTCCTGATCATGTCAGTTCCACTTCTTGGAACAAGGCTATTCAGTTACAGAGCAGACCATGAAGTCTGTTTTGTTGCAGCAATTTTTTTGTTGTTGTTCATTTTTTGGAAATGTAACTGCTGAACTTTCAGTTTTGCAAAGACTTTTGGTTGTCTATCAGGCAGCTTGTCCTCAATCAGTCACACCACTAGAATGGTGTTGGTGATAAAACCACTGGTTGGTCTTCCCAGCAAGCAGGCTGCACTGCCAGATGTCCTGAAGGAAAGACCACCACGTCGACTTCAGTTCCTTCCCTTGCACACATAAACAAATTCTCACTTTCCAAAGACCAAAATCCATTCACCATCTTCATCAGTCAAGTCTCCACCTTGAAGCGTGACACCTGTACAGTTTTTACAATCTTAGTGGCGAGTTTTCCATCAACATTGTTAGTGGATAGCAGAGATGGTTCTTCTATTAGGCTGTCTTTAGATCCATTCTGCCTCTGAAGAGAAGAAATTAAACATGTTGTTGAAAAGATACAGCAGAATTTAAACACTGTATTTTGCTAACTTGCTATGAAAGCCTTAGGCTATGTGTATGGCAATATAGATATACATATATATACACACATCAGGAATATTCAAGTCTCTACATTTATTTGATCAAACAGATTTTTTTTTCCCTTCTTGCCTCCTGCCACCTGCTGCCCCTTTCTACTATCGCATATTCAGGAAACGCCATGATCAATTATTTGATATTTAGCAAAACACTGCAAGCAAACACTCACAAGGAATTAATGGCCACTGTCATGAGGGAGCCTGGGGCAAAGGGAAAAGAGAAGTGTTTGTAGACACTGAACATTTTAACATTACTGGTACGGTAAGTTAGGTGTTTGGAATTCTCCCTTCCATGTTTTGGTTCTCCTTTTGTGTGTTTGTACAAAAGACCTGTGAGTGCTTTTCAATAGAATTTTCTTCTCACATTCTGAGCTTAATAAATCCATCAAAACTGAGAGCTATGTTAGTGTAATATATGATGACAGACAGTGATTAAGTTAGATTAGCAAAAGGCAAGTTCTGTCATTTTTATATGTCAATAGCCTAAAAAATATTCAGTCTTTGGAGGAGGGGGGAATAAAAGAAAAATGAAAAGAAAAGCACTGTTTCAAGTCCAAGCAACTAAACTCTTCAGACAGCCTCTAAAAGAGGTGAATAAATGATGTGATTACAACTGCATCCCAACCACATCTGCATAATTCAGGAAGTGGTAAAAGTCAGTTTTCCTTCTGTGTCAAGCAGAGATGCATCTTAGGAATGCATCAGATTGGGAAAGAGCTCTCCAGCAGCAGAAGCAGGTGTTCACAGGGGCATATGCTACAGAACTATGTGTATTTTGGAATACTAACAAAGTAAAGTAAGTAAAATACAAAAATTCAATTCACACTGGTGCTGAAAAAATTCTCATCTTTATTTTTCACTGAAAAACAAAGACCATCTTAAATAAAGCACTAGAGCCCCCTTCTCTCTCCACTAAAAAGGAAGATTGCAAAGGATGTACAATCACTAACCTGTTGAGCCAGCTGGATGCTGGGAACTCTGCAATCTGAAGATCGTGTTACCGGCAGTGGAGGGACCAGATCAGTTTTGACACTGGAATTATGATATCACAAAATGGGTATTGCTTTAATGAGGTAAACTATAACTGTGCAGAGGAAGAACAATGAAACTGACACAGACTGCTCTATAGATTTGAAAGGTTTTTAAGGCTTTTATCACCTGACTTGGGACATCTGAAAACTGTCATGCTGATCCTCTGTTGCCACCTTCAGGGCATAGCCCATCCTATCCCTGTCTTTTCCTGGTCTTCAGAAGCAGCCCAAATTGATACAACATCATTGAATCACAGAATGATTTGGTTTGAGAGGGACCATAAAGAGCATCCAGTTCCACCTCCTGCCATGCGCAGCGACACCTTCCACTATCCCAGACTGCTCAGAGCTCCATCCAACCTGGCCTTGGACACTTCTAGGGATAGGGCAGCCACAGCTTCTCTGGGCAGCCTGTGCCAGGGCACAGCCACCCTCATGGCAAAGACAAGTCTCACATGAAATCATGGGGGTGCCACACCTACTTTAGGTGCTATCCAGCTAAAACTAGCCATCCAGGTGGGGATTACTTTTCATATTTTTATGGCCTTGCTGCAACCGAGAATGGGGCTGTTGCTTTTCCACTCATACTCTTCAGTCTTCTAGGAAATATTGATCCACCAATTGATGAAGGGGGTTGTACAAGAGTTCCCATGAAACAAATTACAGAGCTAACACAGATAACATCTTAACTCTATCAAGGATGAAGTTACCTGGAAAGCAACTCATGGAGTCTCATCCCCTAAGCAACTTTATCACCTACCACTAAAGACCAACACAGGTTTATTTCAGCCTTTTCAGTTTTTCCTCCTTCCAAATGCATGAAGGAAGCCACTGTGGCTCAGAACAGACCATAAATGGTTTTGGAGTTGTTTCATTCATGTTTAGCTCTTGAAGACATACTGTTTTAGAGGGTTGCCTGAACCCTGTGCCACCAACAAGCCACATGTATGCAGCTTCTTACCACCATGATCTCTAAACAACTTTTGGGCTGCACTAGGCGAGTCCAGTGCTAATAACCATGTTCACATACTTCACTTCAGACAGGACAGATCTCTCCCCGTCGGAGCACTGGGACCGCCGGTACTGCCGGTAGCTGCGAGGGGAGTGCGAGTGCCGGATGCGGATGGGGTCGCCTTGAGTCCTGAGAGAGACACAGAAGTCACAACAGGGGCTGGTAAACCAGATCTTCGGCACAAAACAAAAATTCAGCTGCAGACTGAGAGTCTTCCCATTTCATACTAAAGTGTAGCAGATGGCTTCTTGCACTGGCTGAATTTAAAGGGCTGAATTTAAAGGGGTGATGCTGCTTTTCAAAAGTCTGTACTTGGAATTCAATGCTTTAAGAGAGCAGAGGTCACAAACTGGCATGCCCATATTTGAGAATGGAACTTTTAATAAAGAATGCATTAATTCATATGTCCTTAACATCAGCCTTTTCTGCCTAGTGGTGTTTGGAAGTACATTATAATGCAACCCAGGATCCCATTTGTGCCACATTCAGCTGCTTGCACTGACACATGGAATCCCAAATGGGCAATTATTGCAATGAAATGGATGTTGGTTCTTAAAGAAATAGCTATGCCCTGGCAGCTGCCCATGACAAACCAGGGAAGGGGATGCAGAGGTTAAAGAGTGCCTTGGATGATCAGGATATTTAAAACAAAGAAGAAGTTTAAGAAAAAATTGATTTTCTTATTTGCATTCACTTCTTTCTGGTTCTGTAGTTTATAATACAAGAAAGTTTCATGGCTAGCATAGGGAGACATACAGAACATATAGACAGGTTCATGAGTGTATAGGAGAGATTAAGATGATTTTTTTTCTTATTTTGAAAAGGAAAAATATTTGATTTTAAGATTATTAAGTATGCCCAACCAACGAATCCTAAAGGAGTATTTGGATAGATATGAGCTTATAGATTATGTGTAAACCCATTCCTATTTCACTAGAACAAAGTTCACACTAAAGTAAGAAAAGTGGGCTTTTATATTCACAAAAAAAAAATTTCTGACATAAACTCACTCTACTTTAGTGTATGGAATTTCTTTCAATTGCTCCTCAGATAGGCCAGATGGATCCACAAGCTCCTTCCTATAAAGGATGAAGAAAAGTAAAAAATGTAACAGTAACTGTAAAGTGCAAAAATTTTTATTATATTGGGCTAAAAAGGTTTACTAAAACAAGCTGTTGTCAGCCCTGAAGCTATCTTGACATCAAAATAGGACACCTGTTTTGAAATAAGTGTAACTTTACCTTGACTGCTTCAACTGCGTGTCTCATCCTGTTCCACCTTCTTCTCACCTCCCTGCAAATCTGATCTCGTTGCTTCACAATATCATGAACATTACGTGTGTTAAACAGTGAATATGCTTTGGAATTGCTAAATATCTTCCTAAGGGGTGTTATACTAAAAATGTCAATATTGACATTTTGGAAGCCACGCAGGAATAAATCTCTAAAATTATGTACTGTTCTTTAATAATTCATTTACATACAATGGTCATCTCTATTCAGTGACCTGCAGTATCTTCTACACACAGGAGATCATTAACATATACATAATTTACTGAAACTAAGTCAGTGTAGTGCCACAGTGGAGGGGATTTGAATAACTACATTAAAGGCAAACCAAGCATCTCTCAGACCCTGCAAAGATTATACTTACTGAATATGTTTCCACAGTTCTTCTTTAGCTTGTACATCTGGGCTTCTCCTGTAAATATCAAAAAAGACAACAAAGGCTCAGCTGTGAAAACCATCATCTGTTGTGTTGCTGTGCAGACCCTGCACAGAAATCATGATAAATGTAATCCAACAGTGACTTCAATTTTAAGGTTTGTTATATCAGAAAATTCATTAAACTTCATCGTTTTATTTCAACTGAAAAGTCATTTCTTGAATGACAGGCTCTCAATCACAATTCCAGTTCCACCAGCCTTCAGCAAGAATGTACATAAAATACAAACAACAGCAGAATTCCCTAAGCCAAATCACTGCCCAGCTGCTGCCAACACTTATCCCTCCAAGGACAACACATTTCAGAATAACACTTCTGCAAAAGGCCCTCAGAAATGTCCTGTGGCCCACAGAGCCCTCGGTGGGCAGAAGGAGCCACAGGCCACAGATCAGTAATCCCAGCCATTCCCAGTGGACACCAGGAAAGACCTGTGGCTCCACTGCAATCACAGTGCAGCCTCTCTCTTTCTGGTCATCTCCAAAAAGGGTTTCTGCTCAATTTATTTATTTTGGTGCCCAGTAAAAACAAAACAAAACAAAACAAAACACACCAACAAACTAATCAAACCAGCAACTATGCCTACTAATGCATCTAAATTCTCACATTTTCTACTGAATCACAGAATAGATGTTTCTAACTGGAGTCCCTTTATTTTTACTTTTCCTTTTCTATTGCAAGATAAGTGTAAAACCACCACTGTTGTTTAAGCTGCACCTAGAATTCACCCAAACCTATTCAGAGTAATAGATTAAGTAAAGATTTTAGACAGTGGCAAGGACTACACGTGCATGTACAGATCAGGTAACTCTTTTCCTTGTCATTATGTAAGCTCAATGTCAACAGCTAGACTGTTCCACACCATTTAAGATGTGAGGGATGCAACTTTTAGACACACACAGCACACATAAATAAATATGCCCAAAGTTTCTCAAATACTGTGTCTTACACCATCAGGTCATACAGCCTGATCTTTTTTTCTCTAAGACAAAAAGGTCTAACATATTCAAAGACACTTTAGGGGGGATATAATCCAAATTTAGATGCAGATCAAGGAGGACAGCAGAGATCTGCATTTTTGCACCACTAAATGGGCTCTCTCTTGCCCAGAGACAGGGATGTATCAGAAATAATTCCAAACTGCTCTCTACCATTAACAGTTTGTTTTCTTATTTCACCATTACCATGTTAGGCTTATTTCCAGACTTCAGCCTAGGAATAATATTCAGAGACATCTGAATAGTGCAGTAAACACTATACAGCTGATGTAAAGGCAGAATATTTTGGGATAGTAGTGTTTTGGGGTACTTTTTAGATTTTATAGGAGCGGAAGTACTAGGAGATATTGCTTGACTGGTTTATAAACACCAGATGAACACCCAAGGGTGAAAAACAACCTAGCATTTTTGTTCCCTAGTAGGGCTAAAATTAATTAATCCATAACCACCTCTGGTTCCAAGGCTTTCCAGGCGGGATGATTCCCATCCTTGACAAACTGCTGTCCCTTCCAGCTCCTCAGGTTCTCATGATGGCAACAGCTACAGCATGGGTACTTCACAGTCCATTTGTTCTCTGTGTTCAGAACTTTTTAAAGCTTTTTGTGTTTCTGTTTATTACAACGCATTTAGTTTTCTCTGATTTTCACTTCTATCTGTGCCTCCTGCTTTCTGTGACCAGCTCCAGGTATTTTGCTGTGTGATCTCTGCCGTTTTCCCTCTTTTCATCCCCGAAATTACACTAATAACAAAGACTTTGCTATACAATAACAATTTAGCAGTGTGGCATCCCATGGGGGAAAAAAAAAAGGAAAAAAAGAGCTAAATACAATTCTCCTAGTGCTCCTTCTCCCTTCTTGCATTTACTCCTCTTTATTACAACTGCCCATGCTGCTTTTAACTCCCTGATGCAGTAAATGCAGTGGCATTTAACAGCCTTTTTCACCCCTCACTTTTGAACTGATTTCTGCCCCCATGTAGCTTCCTGCTCACAAAATAGCAGCTGCAAACCCTGCGTTCACCCTGGGGGTGGAAAGATAGGCATCCCCTTCTGAGGCTGAATAATCAGACAGTGGGGGATGTGAGAGCTCCCTGGAAAATGCCAGCTTCTCCAGGGAGGCTTTGTCATGCTTACAAGCCCCAGTTTGCCCGAGGAAGCAAAGCCCCGAGGTTGCTCCCTATCCCAGGACCCGCACAAAGCAGGGTATTGTGCACACCACTGACCCATTTGATCGGCTCATGGCTTTACTTATTCATGGAAACACAGCAGCCCAGGACGTGGCCTTAAGTCTCAAGTATCTCAGAGCGTCGTGTGAAGCCTCACCGACAGTAAGAAATATTAATTTGTTGGTCAGCACGGAAAAGAGAGTGGTAAAATAAGAAGACATCTTCATTTCTCCACTTTCTAGGAACTGTGCCTCCTGCTTCCTGTGGCCAGCTCCAGGTATTTTGCTGTGTGATCTCTGCCGTTTTCCCTCTTTTCATCCCCGAAATTACACTAATAACAAAGACTTTGCTGCACAGAGCCAATTTAGCAGTATGGCGTCCCATAGGAAAAAAAAAAAAGAAAAAAGGGCTAAATACAATGATTCCTCAGAGCAAACTTCTCTTAGACTTCACATCCTGCAACTAGTTATTTTCCATCTGTTTAAGAAGTGTTACCATACTGGGATAACCTTACACCATTTATTCAGGTTAGCTCCCCACCAAAGAATATAAAGAAATATGATGCAGATAAAGTAACTTAATTAAGGCATTTTCTTTCCAAAGGCCTGTGCCCCCTTCCTTTGCAAGCAAAATGATGGAAAGCTTACAAAAAGAAAAGTGAAATGTAAGATGGAATGTAGGTATTGCAGATACTGCATAGGACATTCATGTTTGTATGGCTCTTAAGTGCCCACAACAAAGCAATTCTTCTGTTAAATCTTTAAAGCCAGATCACAATCGCCCTTTTATTTTGTTTTCATCTTTTTACTGTGAATTTTTTTAGAACTCGTTGTTTTGATATATAGGACTCAGATTGTCCTATCTCAGTATCTGAATCAATACCTTCTGGACAATTTGCATGCTAATCAGTTTCTCTAATGCACAAGAAACCTAATGGGACTTCCCAGCAAGTGATGAATCTCATGGGGGTTTTTTGTTTATTTTTTATTTCGTTTGCACAAGCTGGAACAGATCTACACATTAATAAGGTCTACATTATTTTTTCTGCCTGCATCTGCACCCTTATTAATATTTCAGTTTGAGTCACAAATGGTAAATTTAAATAGCCATGGAATTTTATGGACATTCTTCTTAATTAGAAAAAGCCCTTTGGCTACACAGATGTTTTACATGAACTCTTGAAAATAAACCCTGTGGAACTAGAACTGGGAGCTCTCTGCATTTGCTTATACCTTGAAGAGAAAGAAAGGTCAAATTCCTGTCAAATACTTTTATTCCCAAGACCAAGGAGACATCACCTTGCCACCACAAATGATTAATATTAATCATTATCAAACAAATGAAATGCATGGTGCCAGGCACAATAACAAACATTTCAGCCACTACTTCACATATCCAAAGGGAAGCTCTAGTTACAAATGCTATAACGGACTTACTGTGAAAGAATTACCTATTCTACTAAATTTAAGGTTTTGTATCCATTTTTAAACGGGCAAGTTTAAATGACCATTTGACAGCATTTAAAACCGAAACAACCATAACCTCTGGAATTATGTTTCCTTTTCTTCTGACCTAACTATCCAGTCAAGTAAACAAACAACTGAGCCAAACTAAATTAAATACATTCTCTTATAATGTACTACATGTTAACAGTTAAATGCCTTTCACTAATTTATTTTCAAAAATTAGTTTGGGCTTATTTCATTGTGGGTTTGTTTGTTTTTGGGGGTTTTTTAACTGAAGAGTGTGATAAAAAGGAGAAACACATGAATAACTGAAAGAATAGCAAAAGTAAATGAGAAGCCTTCCAAAATCTTCAGGACTTCCTCATTTCTTTGCTTCCTCTAGGACCTTTGCTTTTTAAGTTAGATGCTTAACATCTGTGTTTTTGCTAAAAGTAGTTTAAATGAAATATAACTCAGAATGTCACTGTGCTGGAAAATCAAAGCCATTTCATAAGTTAAGTTAACCACAAGAGGGAACCCGTGCTGTCCGAACAATGAGATTTACCTGGCCTGTGGGTAAAAAAGAAAAGTTGGCTACAAATTTAATCTAACCATTATTAACTGAGTACATTTCCTGGTTTACAGCACCTTCTGTATATAATAAAACAAACAGAAATCAAATTTAATCAACTGTATTTGCTGGATTCCATGCAAGTGAGCTTTAATGTTCCTGATGTTTGGTAATATATCATTGTACAATTACACCTAATAACACATGACTTTTGTGCATCTGAAAGTGAACAAGTCTGTACAAAGCCTGTTAAAGAAGAAATTCCAATATTTGGACCTTTAAAGGTAAATTATGTTCCTCGTAAAGAAATAAAACCCTGCACTGTAAAACTGGAGTTCTAGCAACATGGGCAACTGAAAATAGAACTCAAGTGGATTTTAGTGCTGCAAACTTCAATGCTGACTATCATTTCAGTGATACCAAACAGTATGTTTATGCCCCAAAACCAGGCCGTTTTAGAAGAAAAGCATAAATTAAAGTAAACCAACATTTTCATTAGCTTGAGAAAACTAATTTCAAAAGCTGATAACTTCACCATGTCAGAACAGGCTGTAAGCAGGAACAGCAGTGCCTGGCAGTACGGCTCCATCATGGAAATCCTGACACTGGGATGCAATATATCACTGACTGCTGCTTGTCAGGGATAATTTGACATGGAAACATGAGCAGGGCTTTCATCTGGAACACCACTGCAGATACTGTATGATTAAACAGGTGTGCATGTATTTCATAAAAATGTTTGCAGTTATCAAGTAAAATCTCAGTGCTTCCACAGACTTGCTGCCCAGAAAAGGGGAATCACTGTACTCTTTATGGAAGTAAAGTTCAATGAGCCACAGAATCATCCAGGACTTCTTCCCAGGTGATGGGCAGAGTTCCTCAGCAGCTTTGTTACAAAGCCCTCTCTGCGTTATTTGTGCCCCAAAATTCAAATCACTAAACAAAGGCAGTGTGACCAAAAGACAAATCTGCTAATGTGGAATATGCCATGCGAAAATCTCTGCTCCTCAACAGCCGAGGGCCACGCCACACTGGAGATACTCCTCCTGCTCTTTAACATGGTTCAACAGCCTTAATTTACACATCAAAGGGTGCAAGGGTTACATACGATCGAGATCTGTGCCTGGATCGCCGGTAGTTTGGATCTGCCTGGGTTTTCCCCTTCTGGCGCCGCAGCACAGCTTCCCACTGAGGAGCTGAGTCAACCATGTCATTCTCCTGCCGCAATCTGCAAAAGAGGTACCAGGAGTTTAGCCTGAAGGTAGGATGCTCTGAGAAGCAATGGGGTATTTCCACTCCCACCCCCAAAAAAATCCAGCTCCTGCAATGCTGTACTTAACCTTTCATCTTGCTAAATTTTACCTAAAGCTCCCAAACTCCGTTAAAGTGTAAGAACTATAAAAAATAAAACTCGCTGATTTGTTATTTAGTAACAGCATGAGCCAAAAATGTAACTATTATGAATTTAAGGACAGACTCACAACTTGAAATCTTCTTTCCAGCCCAAGCCGAATATCTGGAATGTTTTCCCTGGTTACACATTCCACTCTACTTCATCTGCATCAAATGGGAGACCCACATCATGATACAAGGCTCTACTATTACAACTTTCACAAGCACTTTACTGCAGCATGCACCTTCCTAGGATCCAGGGGAAAATCCCCTTGGTGAGTCCCCACTCAGAAGAATCATCCTTTCATCCTAACCTGCAACAAAGCTAAGGATGGATGCAGATCTCCATGGCACTCCTTCTGCACCATCCCCTGAGGCTTTGGTCCCTGTCATGCCTTGTGTGGATCTAAATGACATGCTATGCCTTTTATTTCTTCTTTCTTTCTTTTTTTTCTTTTTTTTTTTTAATTTGGTTTCTTTAAAATCCATGCATTCATTAATGGAATGCATTGCAGATTGAGCCAAATATCAAAATCCTGTCAACTCAGCACATTTGACAGCAGGCTGCAGTAATTCCACGGCACCACAGCCCTCCAGGCAGCCAGGCAGTGTTTGACCAAAGCTCCACAGATGCTTCCCACAGTTTTGAGGTTGCTGGGAGGAAGTGCTGAGGTGGTGGAGCAAATGGTCACAGCAGTGAATTTAAAATTCAGCAGGGATTTCAAAACATCCCTGGAAAATATCACCCAAGTGTGGATTGTCTGATCGGATGGTACGACTGAGATACTGGAGAAACCAGAGGGGAAGACTGACAGGTACAGCAAACAAAGAAGCCAACAGAGATAAAGGGATTACACTGGAGAAGTAGGCAATGCAAAGTATGTTGTTGTTGCTCTTCATTTCAGATGTACTTCTCTCTTTGAGTTTTGAATTGTATCAGGCTAAACCAGCTACGCAGGCTTCTGCTTTTCCTTTAATCAGATCTTCTCTCACATGCATAATGAATTTTGAGCTCAATCCCCAGCTACTATAAACAGCCACAACTCTACCAAATGGTATGAAGCATCTGGAGAAGACTGCAACCTCAGGTTTTGATTTCTAAGCAAATCTTTTTAAATCTGTAATCTGCTGACAGGTATTAACAAACTTCTATCTAAGGATTTAGTGGAAGGACTCACACAGCAACAAGTAATGAGTTGTGATTTTCATCCCAAATAATCCAATTTGTGCAAACAGCAATCATCCCATATGGTACAGACACCACCAACTGCCTCCCACACACGGCAGTCACTTACACAAAAACACTGAAAATCTAAATATATAAAATTAGCATTGCAGCTATTAAAACAAGTAGTGTCAGCACACTCCAAGTACTGCTGCACCACAACAGAACTCTACTAGATGGAGACATGAAGAAACAAAACATACATTTTGTGGCTGCAAAGAAAGGTAGTATGCTCACATTTAACAAGGTGAAAGATGACCAAGGTACTGTAATCTCTACATGAAATACATTATTTGAATGCAATGTTCAAGTTCTAATAATTTTAGGGCAAATTTTTTAGGGTTTTGGTGACAGAAACGACCCAAAAAAGTGCTGACAGAAGTTTAGCTCAAATCCTAAATTTCTATTTAAAGGCACTCTTGGATAAAAACTGTTGCCCTCATACTGAAAGCCCATTAAAATTTTCCTTTCAAACTTTTCACTGAGCACTGGCACAGGCTGCCCAGAGAGGTGGCGGTGTCTCCATCCTTGGAGATAATGAAAAGCTGTAGGGCAGTGATCCTGGGCAACCAGCTCTTGGTGGCCCTGCTGGAGCAGTGGTTGGATCAGAGGCACCCAGAGGTCCCTGCCAGCCTCAACCTTCAGTTGCTCCCTGATTCTAATCAGATGCATCTTCTAAGTGCAGTCAGGAAGGAAAGTACGCTTCAGTACACGCTGTCTGCTCCTTTAATGTATTTTCATCTGCACAATAAATTTTGACCACAGGATTGAAAATGCAAATGCATTTCTTCTGTAACTGAAATATGCTCATCACAGGTTCTTCTTCACTTTCATATGAACATCTGCTTAGGAGAAAATATTTATTATAATGGAGTGAAACCTCAAAGACTGAGATCAAGTAAAAAAATTGTCCCCAAGATTTTTCTAGTTTTCTACCATCAGAAGCTCTCATCTACATTTCTGGTTTTCTCTGATAATTTGTTTTCTTCTGGCAAATACTTCACAATGATCTCTTGTCATGTGAACAATATATTGTACCCTACTATGATCAGATGCAGAATTCTTTGGTTAATGTGAACATTCACGCATTTTATTCCAATAAAATAACACAATTTTGTTTCTGCTTGTGTCAGGGACCTGATTATTGTACTGGGAAATAAATTGTATTAGTCTATGCAACAGCAGAAACTTGAGTAACAGCAGTTGCAAACCTCATTATAATGTCCCTTTTAACCCTCCTAGGGCTGGCTCATCTCTGAAAATAGGAAACTACTCAGTGCCTCTGACCTTCCAGCTTGTTATGTTCCTGCTATGGCTGCTAACTAAATGCAGAAATTCATTATGACTGATTGTTTTCCTGCATCTGCTCACAAGGACCAAGTCTTAGACTTCCAGCTCATTTAGTACTTGTTTAATCTAACACTGATAATGATTTTTTTCTGCTCAGACTTTAGGTGATCACCTAAGAACAAGAGATGCTGAAACATTAACATTTTTGTTGTACCTTCCATTTCTGAAAATGTGAAAAACTTAAAAACAACAAAAAATTATTTT
Organism: Irena cyanogastra; assembly: GCA_013397155.1. Classification (NCBI taxonomy): domain Eukaryota; kingdom Metazoa; phylum Chordata; class Aves; order Passeriformes; family Irenidae; genus Irena; species Irena cyanogastra. Next base: position 123,028 of record VWZV01013949.1, on the reverse strand, counting down.
TTTATTTCTATTTTAATTTTTTTTTTCCATGAAGTGAGGAAGGGTTGGTAAAGGCCCTTTCATTCTTCAAAAAATGATAAGCAGTACTTGATCCTTCTTACAATTCAGTCTTTATATTGCCAGGAGTTCTTAAAAACATTCTTGTGGTCAGTCTCTAATTTCTTTCACTTGCTTGTGGAGCTCCCTGCACAAGGAGTTTCACAGAAGGAAAAAAAAAACTGGCAAGAGTGTTCTGGGAGAAAGGAATACAAAATACCATTTACTGCTGATCACTGAAACTACGCTCAGCGTGTCATTTAAACTTCAGCTGGAAAACAACCTTCCATGCACACTAGGTTATTGTTAGCCAAGCACCTTACAAGACTGTGCTCTCATTTAGGTAAGCTTCAAAGAAATCTTATGTCTCAGATGTGCTTTATGCCATCCCATGTGAGTGTCACAACGATTTTTTAACATTTCTTTAACTACTGCAGGTCATGCTGAAAATATAATTATACTGCATAATCCTACAGCACTATCTAGCATGCAGTTATTTCTCAGAGCTTCCAGAGATCTGGAAATCATTTATCACTGAAGAAATGATGGCAGCTCATACAGACAGTAACTTAGAAACTTTGCCTTAAAACAGTTCCTCTTTTGTCTAGTTACATTTCTCTTGCACTTTGTTTATGCCATATGAGGAAATTCTATGTGCTTTTAAAAAGTGTATTTTCAGAAATACCTCCAGAATGTAAATAAAATACACAGCTTTGAAAGGAATTTATAGGAAATCAGTAGTTGTGCCATCTTTTTAATACCAGCAACAACAAAAATAGAATATATAATACAGGACTTTTTAGCATCACTTGATATGAACTATTGCTGCCCTATTAAAACTTGATGCTGTACACATTTGGGGCTTGGGCCCACACCTGACATTTTGGAAAACAAAATCTTTTATACAATTAAATACATGAATTTAAAAACAACATTGAGATTCATATCCACTAAACATATTTTCACTTCTCAACAGCCTATTTTCTGCTTGAAAAAATCTGCACTTGAATTTGTGAGATAAAAGTATATGCTGAGAATATCATTATCAAGATATTATCCACTTCATTTGCATTTATATTGCAAGTCTTTTGTAAGTGTGCCCTGTACTTGATCTTGTGGTTCATTACTGAGCTCTTCCCAAGCAACAGGAGGGCAGGCATTCATTGCATACAACTATAATGATGTATTCTGGCAATTATCACTCTTCTTATTCGGAAAAGGGTCTTAAGCTGCCTCAGGAGGATTCTATACACATAAAATATGTTAGATCCTTCTTACTAGGTTTATCTGAGAAAAGTCCATTATCCATTTGTCTGTTTCACGTGTCCCTGTCAAAAATTATATTGTCACCTGTTTCTCTTCTTCCGATGCTCTCTGTTGGAATTTTCGGATTCACTCCCACTGCTGGTGTTACAACGGGACCGTGACCTGGAGAAGAGAAAAGCAACATCTCAGGACAAATTTATCTACCAACACCAAAATTATTGCAGTGCTAAACAAAGAAAGAATCACAGTGCAAAGACATTACTCAGAAAATCAGAATTAAAAGACTCTGGAGTGCTTGTCTACACCTGCAAATCATATTACCTTTGTCTTATTAATTGATTGGGAAGAACTGCTTCAAAAGTAGTTCACCCAGAGTGTAGTACCAGGTGAGTGCTATTTTAATTTTGAATAATTTCACTGTTTCATTAATTTTTTAAAATTTATATTATTTTATCATTCCGCATTATTTTTATTTATGCCTCATCAACTTGTTTCTTGGAAGTTTGAAATGTTTCATCTCTAATCTGTATGGCTCTTTTCTTCTTGCACACTGTGGTACTCCCAACAGAAATTATACAAAATTCTGGGTTTGCAGGCAAAACAAAATGTTCACAGGTCTATATATTCTATTTCCCTCAGCTTCTATCCTGTAAGTTCCTAAGTCCTCAATCTATGCAGTCCTCTTCTCTCTCCTAAATTAGAAAATTTAGTTCAAATATCTCCCACTCAAACAAAAATGTGTTAGAAGAACAGAACAGCTAAAGTCTAAGAAAATCAGCTGAGCCCAGCTTGTCTGAAGGGAATGCTAGGCAGCATGGAAGAAACACCAGTAACACCAGGATTCTGCTGCCCTGTATGGGAAAAGGAAGGCTGCACTACCTACAGGCAACCTCCTCTCTGCTACCTGAGGCCCTTAAATCTGTGATTGCATTTTGGACCACACTGACCAACTGTCAGGGCTTTGGTCCTAGAAACCAGGACTCTGCCACTGTACCACTGGCTAGGTTCTAAAGACTGGCACTCTCATCAAAATCTGGTTTGGACCATTTGTTCTTTAGTGTTAGGATGGTCTTGGAATAGTTGGATTTGACAATCCGAAAAAGGTCCTTCCCAACCTGAATAATTCTGTGATTCCATGAATGCCCTCAAAGACAGATGTGTTTCTCTGCTACACTGACAGCCCAGCTGATTAATGAGGAAAGCTGACTGATATTAACAGGAACTGGTCTACAAGGGTTTGGGCTATCTGGAGTTGGAATCGGTGATGGTTTTGCTGCAATGGAAAACAGAATTTTTCTTCTGAAGTCTCTGGCCATGAAATAGGAGCTATAGGGGGATAAATCCTGATGATGCTGGTAGATATACGTATTTTCTTCAGCCTCCCAGCTTTTCTTTTGCTCTTTGATAGCTGACATTTGTAAGAGGACAGATTTGTTGAACTACACCTCAAACAAGCCAAGGAGAGAAAGCAGTTCCATGGGTGTAAGTAACAGGTAAGAGGAAGCATTAATGACAAGGTAGGAAGTTCCTGACTAGCACCTGCTCACTTCATGTTCTAATGGCTCAGGAAGAAGAGCCCAAACAGGATGAGAGAAGATTGTTCCCAGGGAACAGCACAGATGCAGCATGGAGCTGTTCTATCTGGTCAGGCACACATTGCTCTGCTTTCTGGAGAACTAGGACTAAATAACCAGAACGCTGTTACAGATGTCATTCTGACACACCTGAGAGCCTCATGAAATTCTCCATAATCCCAGTGAATTATAGTTGCCTCCAACAAATTGCTGAGCCTTTAAATTCCCTGGTCTACAGAGTCTGTTCTCCCCTTTCTTCTGAATGAGGAAATCATTAGCTCAAATAGCTCCCATTCAAACAAAAATGAATAATAGGACAGCTAAAGTCTAGGGAAACCAGTTCAACCCAGATTGCCTGAAGGGAATATATTTGGCAAAGTGAAATTTCCCCCAGAGAAGGAGCTTCTCCCTGTTGGAAAAGATACCGAGTTTTTGGGGTTTTTTTTAATAGCTTTAGTCAGGTTTGTCCTCTTTTGCCCCGGGGGAAGGGAACTGAAGTTTTGTTCAGGGCATTGTTCCACTAGGCAAGGCCTGATGAACTTAACATTTTATCAGTCTGGGAGTAGTCACAGAAGATACACAAAAGATAACGACCATCAATGGCCACTGATGACCATCAGCTCTAAACATCAGCCCTGGCATGGTCGGAGACACCTGGTCTGGGAAAAGAAAGATAGGAATGAGGACTAAATCAGCATCGAGGTGAACAAATTCATATCCAATAGAAAACCAAACACTAAGAACTACATAACTTGGAACCAATGAACGTTGAACCAATGAATCTCTATGGGTTTTGACTGTATAGAGTTAGTGAAAAATCTAGTAAAATGTATGTGTCATGGAATTATTTCCTCTGCACACCCAGGCTATGTGTGGATGAAATGATTTCTGTTGCACATCCTGGACAGAATAAAGTAAGGCCTTGATTCTCCAATACTAAAAATGTTGTTGGAGGGATTTTTGTTTTTCCCGCAGTTTCAGTCACATCCCCATACTTCATGTTCATAATTTAAAGCCAGGTTATCCATGCTGCCAGCTAAAAATGCACATTTCTGGGTGAAGCTCAAAGTGGGAATAAAAAATATGTGTGTTACTACAGAAAATTTCAACCCCAAAGGAAGAAGGAAGATTAAAAGATGGTGTCTAAAGAGTCACTAAAGCACAGTGGAAAAGTTAAGAGCAATAAATGCTCTAGAACTGCAGCAGACCAGCCAAAAGTATACCTTTCCCCACCCTAGTCTTTTCAGATGTTTAATAAATATACCACTAACATCAACATTAATAAGTCATTTGAGCCACACTGTTTTTTCACACTTCCAGGTCATTAGCATGACTCTTCTACATTTTTCAGTACAACAAGAAGTTTCTCAATGCAATTTAAGTAATTTATCTCATAAGGTACCAAATCAGCCAAAAATCACAGTGTGGCAGGCAAAGTACAAGATAAAACATCCAAATTGATCAAACTCAAGATAAGCCTTTCTCTAACTGTTCAGGAATGGAAATGTGATTCACCTTTTGGATATTGCACATCGAATTACCTTGTGTTTCTTGTCAGGAAAGCATTTGTAGGGACACAGAATGGCTCCTGAGCTGTCTGCTGAGTGGCAGCTGCTCATGTTTATTGTCAGAATACTATCTTTCACTAATATCAAATATCATCTTTTATTGAACTGAATAAAATACCAAAAATGGGTAGAAAAAAAGATAGTTTCCTAAATCAGGTGCAAGAACATATGAGATCATCTTGATCTCCGACAATTTTAAGGTACTCTTTGTCCTTTATTCCCCTATTTTCCTCATCATGCAATATATTTGATATTTTTCAGGTAGAATACCTACTCTGGCATAAGGAGCAGGAAAGAAGCCGTAGTCAGTTTTACAAGAGACACAACAAATACTGCCTAGGAGAGGGCTTGGAGGGCTCATATTCTGGCACAATCTTTTTCTGATTAAAATGAGAGGAGAATAGCCAAATTGTGAGGAAGTGGAGAAGGCCTTTTGCAATGTACAATCACAAACCTGTGGTAAGAGGTCCCTTCTGAGCACTGAGGCTTTCCACCTGAGAAGGTTAACTAAATCTTCTCAGCTTTATGTGCTGACATCTATCACAGGACTACCACTGGCAGCTTGTAATGCTAACATCCTCCCAAAAAAATTTCTGTTATCTCATAGTAAGCACAAAGTATGTGAACACTTTCTCTGGCTTCCTGTGATTGTCCCGAGACGTTTGTCTCTCTGCCAGAGCTCCTTTCCCGTGCTGCTGCACTGATTCAGATCCTGGGAGTGCCTCCTCTCCTTCCCGAGCTCCAGGAGCCTCTGACATTGAAATGCACTCCACTGTCTCCTTTTTCCAGCAGTGCAAGCAGGAGCACGGGAGCGAGAAGAAGCACTAAACAGTCATGACAAGCAGATGTCGAAAAGCTGAAGCTGTTGAAGGTCACGCCCAAATTCACACCTGTATTTTGTTTGAAATGTGACAACTAGTCAAGTCTGAAACGGGAGATGGGGGCAGGGAGGAGAAGCTTAAGGAAAAATCAACAAAAAATGTGCAAGACAGCAAGAGGACCATCAGGACTTACATATGCCTTTGCACTTACCTCTGGCAGGACAATTAATCTCAGATGATAGCACAATTGCTTGCAAAACAGATTAATTAAAAGTGGGTAGGGAGGCTGAAGAAGTAAAAACAAATCTGCAGATTCAAAATCCAAAAGCTAAAACTTCTGGCACTGACTTTCAAGTGGCAGATAAGCCCTTAGGAAACTTTCACAAGCTGCTTCTAACATGGGGTGATAACAACGTGCTGCAAGACTCTGCTGTGATGAGGCTGTGCCACAGAGCATTTTAGCAAAAGATAAGATATAAAAAATTAAAAGGTTGTAACACAATTAATCTTTTATACATTTAGGAAAATGAGGGAGAAGGAAGAAAAGAAGGGAATACAGTGAACCAAAATATGACCAGTACCTTCAGTATCATTTCTGCTATATATAGCTGCTATAGATCATATATTTACCTTCTCCTTTGCTTTAAATCTGAATCTTCACCACTGTTTTGATTTTTCCTGTGACATTAAGGAAATTTCAATGAAATGTCATAGAGATACTTAATACAAATACACAGAACTACCCATAAAAAAAACCCGAAGTGTTTTAGTTTTTGATGGATTTTTTTTTCCAGTATGCTGTCCGGCAGAGAAAATAGGGCATGTGCTTGTTTTAAACCTTTCAGGACACCTTCACAATAAGTTTTGAAGGCATGATTCCATTCAAGCTCTCATTGCAAACCCCTGACTTGCAAAATTTAGCAGAGCTTGCTGGCCTTTAGAGTTTCCTACTGTTTCCAACACAGCAGAGCCTGGTGGTTTCCTCTTTACTCCAGTAAAGAGTGCATAAACAGCACAGTTATTGTTATTAACAGCTGGAAAAGGAAAGTGCATGCATAAAACCAAGACTCAGGAAGGCATAATTAAGTTAAAGTCTACCTACTATTGTCAGTCTTCACAGTCTCACATATGAGATAAGACTTTTCAAAACATTTTGTTAACGTGGTAGCCCAAGAGAAAACTTGCTATTGGCGTGACTGTCTGTCCACTGACTGGATCAGCCCAATGCAAATCCCAGATGATAAAAACATTTTCCTGCTGCATAGTCCACAAACACTTTACTTTTCTTGATATGAAAGAGCTGTGCATTGCACACCTCTATTCTTTTGTTTTTACAAAGCCAAACGAGTCCTTCTGACAACTAAACTAGCAACGCATCAGAAAACCTGTGCTGGCTTTGTCTGCAGTAGAGTTAGTTTTCTTCACAGTGGCAGGCATGGGGCTGTGTTTTGGATTTGTGCTGAACACAGGGTTGACAATATAGATATGCTTTTGTTATTGCTGAGCAGGGATTGCACAGAGCCAAGGCCACACTGGAGAGGAGGCTGGAGGTACATGGGATGTTGGGAGGGGACACGGCCAGGACAGGCGACCCAAACTGACCAAAGGGATATTCCAGACATTGTGACACCAGGCTCAGTGTATAAAACGGGGGGAAGAGGAAGGAGGGGATGTTGGGACTGATGGTGCTTGTCCTCCCAACTCACCCTTAGTGTAATGGGGCTGTGCTCTGCTGGGAATGGCTGAACACCTGCCCAACCACAGGAAACAGGGAATTCGTTCCTTGTTTTCCTTTGCTTGTGTGCATGGCTTTTGCTTTGTTTCTCAACTGAGAAGGTTTCTATCTCCTACCCTTCTGATTCCCTCCCTGATCCTGATGGTGGGAGAGTGAGTGAGGGGCTGCCTGGGACTTGGCTGAGGTTAAAATATGACAAAACCCATTCAGGAAGCACATTGCTGTTAACACCTACAAGGGCTCTATCCAACAGAGCAAATAAACATAACTCCATTGCCTGAGAGTTACACTGATTTATTTGAGGTCACTAAGCATGCACTATGGGTGAGTTTCTTCTCTCCTGTCCCAGACAGCTAATGGCAGATAAAAGGTCTGAAACAGTTCAGACACCTGACAAGGATAAAAGCCCCACACCAAATTGGATTTCCTCATCAATATAGCTGCATTGTCAGAGACCCCTTTGCAAGCTCTGGCTTTGAAGGCCAGACAGGTACTCATTTCAGAGCTGTCAAAAGAGATGTAACTCTCATGTGCTGGCTCCTAAGGCAGCTCTAGAAGACTGCAATGAATATGGCACAGTATCTGTGTTTGTTTACACTTCATAACAGATCACAGCACCAGGCAGGGTGCCCCAGCAATGAAAGCAGCTTCTCAGCAGGACAAATCATCCCAGGTAACACACAGTCTCTCAACATTCTATTGCTTCAGAACTGTGCCTGTAATTTGCTTTTTGGACATGCTCGAGGACACGCAGCTCAGGATCTCCACCCATTCTATTTTACTCCTCTAAGTCATTCAATTCAGCTTGTACCAATTGAAAATGTCACATAGTTGTGTTTTTGCTAGCGTCCTCTCTAATGCAAAGTGGTTCACATCTGGCACTGCTGAAGACAGCTTTATGGCTCATTTGTGTAATCCTTGGAGCAGTTAAAGTAAAGAAATGTTCTTTTAACACTGCTTTGGAAGCTCACTGTCAAGCAAGCAAATCCATGAGTGTTTTCATTCACCAGGCAAAAAGAGCTCAGTAACTAAAGGAATCTTGCATGCGCCAATAATGCAACTTTTCACATTTTTAACATCATTTTCCCACAACAGCACACAAGCAAACAACCTGACCAAAGCTTCCTCTCCAAAACCAGCTGTGGTGTTCTTGTTCAGGTGTTTTTATTGACTAACAACTGGCCCCTGGAATAGCCCCTTTCCCAGGACCCAGCTGTGCCTCCACAAGCTGAACACTGAGCATGCAGAACCCCCACTTTCTACACGGAAAAGCTGACAGTAATTAATCCTGAGGCTCTTACCTCCTCCGAACTGGCTGCCCAGACTCATTCTCACTGCCACCGGATGGGTTCCTTCGGCGAGAGTAAGGAAACTTTGGTGATTTATTGCGGTCACTGGCAGAATTATACAGTCCACTAAGGTAAAAGGGAAGAGCAAAGAGTCAGCTTTAAAATTTCCAGGGCAGTTAGGCCAGCTGAGATTCAGCTCACAAAAATGAAAAGATTCATGTACGCACACACACAGGTGAGTATTCGGCTACACATGCTTTTCTGGGTGTTAGTGGGTGTTCTGTGTAAATGCAGGTACCACTGCTTTCTAGCAATACATTTTTCACACTAAACCTTGAAATGGAGGAGAGAGACCTCTTAGCATTGCCAGGTCAACAACTCTAAGCTTACAAAATATAGATTTTAGTTTATTAAGATTCTTTTACCCTAATAAAATTTCTATGCTTTAGATGGCATACCCAACCCAGAGCTAGGCATTCTTCATGTTTTACATTGATCTAAGTATGAAAACTTTCCATGTTTTGTCATGACATATTTCTTCATCACAGAGCTGATACTTGGGAACATAAAACAATTCTATCTCCATTTCTCTTCTGTTCATCCACGCAAATCTCTGACAGTGGTGTGGAGGTTTTCCAAGCTCCAGCTTTCCTTCTGCTTTCCTAAAAGCCTCTGGCCTTCAAATTGAATCCATTCTTCTTCATCTGCCTCTGCAGACAGCTGATTACAGCACTCCTCTGCACAGGTGAAAAGTTCCCACAGCTCATCTCAATGAGAATTATTAAGAGCTGTGAAAGCCTCTGTGCAACATCCAGCCTGCTTATGTGTCTGAACCTGCATAGCACTTTAGAATTAATAGATTTGCAAAAACTCAATCCTACCATTGTTTGGCTCCTGCAAGATCAAACCTCCTGCTGTCCTGAGAGCAATTGAAACACTGGAGACATAAAGTGACAAGATGACACCACTTTTCTAAAAATAACCAAAGAAAGGTCTGTATCAAGAGAATAGTTGCTCGCTGCTTTGTTCTTACTCTAGAAACTACTGCTTTTTATAGCAGGAGCACAAGGGGTAAATCATCAGGGTATCCCAAATGACCCATCAGGTATAGATCTGAGCTGTCACAGAAAAGCAGGACCATTTTACATGCTGTCTGGTTCAGTAGCCTGTTTCCAACAGCGGCTGTAAACAACTTGTAAAAAAAACAGGAAGCAAAACCCTGAAGGAGCTCCCCGTGCTCCCTGAGTCCCACTCCACTCCCAGTCCAGGGGACTTACTGAGCCAGCTGCTGCACCTCTGTCTTCAGAAGTCCTTCAGGATTTTTGTTCCATGACTCACTCAGCTTCCCCCAGGAAATCACCTCCTTGCAAAGGGGGACCACAGGTCTCCCACTCGTGTGAGTCACTACTGACTGCCTTTTAAACCACCTTCAATAGCTTCACCTGAAGATCTTTAGTTCTTTTGCTGGAAAAATAGCTTCCTGCTTGCTTTCTCTTTTCTCAGTACAACTCTTGATTTTCTATATGTCATCCCCTGAAATTGCCTCTTTTACAGTCTGAAGGAAGATTCCTTTCTGCCTCTGCCCTTGCTCCTTGTACAGATTTACTGCAGAGCCTTTCACATTTTCAATCACCTTTGCTACTCCTCTCAAAGCCTATTCCTCTTCCTGAGATAAGAACATCAGAACTGCTTCCAAAGTGTGATCCACCAATTTATATAATGGCATAATGCTGTTCTGTTGCTTTACTAATAATTGCTAATTGTTTTCCTGTCTGCTACACAGCTGAGGTTTTCTTTGTTATCCATCATAATTCCACACCACTTCGCATTAATCAGAAATCTAGGGTTTTTTTTTTTTGTCCTCAAGTACCTCTCTTTGCATTTTTTGACTCAACAGAATCTACCCATCAGTCACACTTTAGGAGTCTTTCTGCCACTCTTCACAGACAAATTTCTCACTATCCTAAACAATTTCATATCATCACCAAACTTTATTACCCCTTTTTCCAGTTCTTTGATAAATGTACTACATATCAGAGGCTTATGAACAGATCTCTGTAGAAAGCCACTGCTGTCATTCATTCACTGGCTACTTCCTCTTACACATAATTTTCTAATTTTTAACAGTTTATTTATCCATGAAAGAACCTATCTGCTTACATGCAATACACATCTATTATGAATCAAACAATACATTAATATATTATATTAATAATCTTCAATCTTCTGCTGTGGTATGATATTTACCACTGCACAATACCTAAGACATCATGTCTTGCCTTACCTCTGTGGGCCATTTTCCTCCCATGGAGCGCTTGTTTTACTTCTTTGTGTTTCTGGACTGTTTTCATTTTTCATCTTTTTAAAGCTAAATAAGAGTACAGATATATACATATGTACATATTTGTTTTTTAAAAAAAACCATTGTACACAGATCACATTTTCTTTTATGCTGACCACTTAAAATTTAATTTCAAAGGCATACACTCATTAGTGAGACCCACCCTGGCATATAGTACTTATGTGAAAGAAGGCAAAGAGGTGCTATGTTGAAAAATCTCTCCTTAAAAGAGCAATCATAAGGGTAAGGAGAAAGAAGAAGTAAAAAAAAAAATAGAAAAAAATCGTCTCTGCAAGTTCATAATTGTGGCAGCACTGAGTCACTAAAACAGGCAATCTTGTCTCCAAATAAACAATATCACACTTAAGCAAGAAGGCTAACAGTAGGGCAAACAAATAGCATGATCTCATAGTCTTCCATAATATGCAGTTAAGAGATTATTGCATCAGAGGCTTTACCTCCTTTTTATTTCACCAAGCTCCTAATGAAACTTTTCTTCCATAGATTTACTTAAATACCTTTAGAACATTTTTTTTTTTTTTTTTTTTTGTAAATTGTGCCTGACAGGAGTATATTCCAGCATCTGGCTATGACATAAACAATTATTTAATGTTAGTTCAAAACTTCCACCTGGTTCAAAACTTCCATCCCTTGTTCCTGACTGTTTCTGTAATTATAGAAAGAAATAAAGAAAAACAAACAGCTATGAAGGATGGCTGCCTAAATCAAAAACTCCACCCCTTAATTTTTTTTACACATTGTTAACTGTCTAATCTCTTTTCCAAGTGAAAGAACCACAGACTACTTAATCTCTCCCAGTAGGGGAGTCATCACATACCTCAGATTATCCTTATCATATTTCTCTACCATTTTTCCAGGTGTACAGTACCTACTTTAAAATGGGAGCAACAAAGTCAGGAGTGATGAAAACTATTCAAAGCATGACAGATCACAGGTTCATAGGTTCACAGAGTAGCATATCCTTCTCAGACCCTCCCCAGTAAAGCCTTGGGTTTTATTTTTGCCAGAAAGACGTTTTTGTGAAAGAGCTGACTTCACTGACTGCTGCAAGGCAGAGTCCCTGGCTTGAGAGATATATCAGCATTTGTAATCAGTCTCCCACCACACCTATGGGGATGGGGGGAAAAAGCCATATGCTCCAATCCTTCTTTTATTCCTATCATTCTCACAGTGTCAGGTTTTACAGCTTCTGACCCATTAAAGCTCCCAGATAATTGCCACTTCAAATGCTGGGAAGTGGCTTTTAGCTGAAGCACCCCTGCCCGATGGCTCAGCAGAGCTTTTCCTGCAACACCATCTCTAGAGCTCCTTTCCTGCAGTTCACCTGAGACAGAACCAGGCAGCCACAGTGATTTCCACTAAGGTCATCAAGAAGTACTACTGGCAGGAGCCCCGTACAATCATTAATAAATCATGTCGTTATGAAGTGCAACTCAAGCAGAAAAAATAAAAGCTTTACAGTTGCTTACAGAGGGAGGATATAAGCTGGGAGTTTTCTCCCCAGAGCAGGAGGTGACAGACTCAGCTTTATGAAGGAATCGTGGCTACTTAACTCACTAATCCACTTTTAACCTCAGCCTTTGGTTACTACAGGTCACTGAGTTAATCATTTAATTCTCACAGAGCGAACAAAATGCAAAGCTACAGTAAGTCAGCAGGAAAAGAAATTAAATTACACCTTATCAGGTAAATAATTTTCTTAATACCGCATGCATTAATTATTGACTCATAGGTGCATGCAATCTATTCCCAGGCTTAAAAATACGTGCTTACTACAGTCTGAGCAAGTAACTCAGATAAATACATTTTTGTCCTATATTGCAAAAAGGAATTGATTTGCACAGCATGAACTACTGAACAATACCTAGGCTGAACTTAAACAACTGTGAATACTGTTTTCAACTCTTAAAAAGAGAAAGAAAAAGTACCTGGGAAGTGAATTTACTGCATTAAATTCCCAAGTCATTATTCATTTGGAGGAGACACACAGTTTACAGACAGAAAGCTAAAGCATGGCAGCTCTTCAAATACCAGCAGTATCTCCAAGAATGCAGTCGCAAAAGGTATTGAGTTCATTCAAAGTATCTGGAAGGGTTAGGATCTGAATTTCATACAAGATTTCATTGGTTTTTTTTATTATTTTAGTTTATGCCACTTACACAGAAGTGATTAACTACAGATCTCAACAGTGAATAAGATGTTAAATATGAAAACTCAGCTTGTGAACACTACTGAAAGATGCTCTGCAAGCATCACTGACAGCTAATGCAAGAATTGCACATGATGGAGCAAACTTCCAAATTGTAAGTGCTACACAAAGTTCGTGTGCTACCTCTCACATACACAAAGCCTGGCAGACCCAAAAGGCGTTTTTCATGTGCAGACAGAGACACAGAGAAAAACAAATCCAATCCTAAATGGAAAAACAACTTCCAACAGCTTTTTTTTTTTTTTTCCCCTTCAAGTGACCAACACTGTCTAAAACATGACTCGGTCAGAATCTGCCTGTGAACTGCTTTTAAACTCTCAAGGTAAGAAACTAAACTCAGTAACCTTGAAGTTGTCATATTGAGAGCCACTTGTTCTGGTTCTTCCTCTAAAAGCTTCCTATCCATTTCTTTTTAACAGGTCATTGTTAAAAATTCTGTAGAAAAGGACTCCCATGCCTACCAAAATGATGATCTCTATGCTATGAAATCATGGTACCTTTTGCTTTATATCTTTCTTTCTCCTAACAAATCACAGAACAACACAATGGTGAGGTTGTCAGGGTCCTCTGGATGTCATCTGGTCCAGCTGCCTGCTGCAGCAGGGTGGCTCAGATTCAGATGCCCAGAACTATTCCCAGTCAACTGTGGAATTATCTCCAAGGATGGAGACTCCACATTTCTGGACAACCTTTGCCAGTGCTCAGTCATCTGCACAGAGAAAAATTGTTTCCTGACATTCAGAGGGAATCTCCTGTGTTTCAGTGTCTGCCTACCTAGTCCCGTCACTGGGCACGACTGTAAAGGGCCTGAATCCACCCTCTTTGTGCCTTCCATTCATGTATTTTATTTTTACCTCTGTATTGTTTTCTACTTAATGGTTTAGCCTCAGCATGACCAAGTGGCAAAATCATAAACTTTCTTTCAACACACAATTAGCATGATTTTCTAAGGGCTGGAATAGTGGATTCAATTTCCCTCAAAATGAGAAAGCAGTTTAGCTCAGCTTTTCTTTAGGTCGACTGTTCTAAATATTAGGCAATAGAGAACACTATCCACCAAGTATTTGCAGTAAATCTTTGAGATCCTTTTTCAGAGCTTAGTCCAGATGCCTAGTTTGTGAAGCTCACAGCTTCAATGCATAGGTAAGCCCAGTTAAGGGTTACTCAGCCAAGGAAAAAACCCAACTGTCAGGATTGCCAAGCATGCAGAGACAGATATCTAGGCAACTAAACAAAAGTTAAGTGCTGTGGTTTTGATTCATTCTTTTGTAAGATCACTCTTTTTCTGGTTCAGGCACATAAATTCCACCTAAAATTAGGGGTGGGGATACAAACTCCATTCTGAATCTGAGCCTTACTTCTTCCTTTCAAATATGCTTAATAACCAGAGATGTGTGCCTCAACACTGATAAATTAGACACAGCAGACCACACAACTCCAGAGGAGCCCTGGCAATTCACTACTCCTACAGATCAGGAACAAACATTCTTCATTTTTAATACAATTTTAACAGTGTAATGAGCAATCATTGCAAGATTAACAAACCTGCCTGGAGAGACTCCCAGCTCCTCCCTGCCCACACACCCCAAACTTGCCCTGTTCAGAGACAGAAGGCCCACGACCTGAGGGCTCTGACAGCCAGCCCACAGCTCCCAGGGGAGAGACTAACAGGAGAGACAAATATTCACAGGACTATCCTCATCAGTGCACTTTGGGTCACTACCTGTTTTTTTCCTATTTAGACCTGAGACTGTCTGCCTTCCCATTAACTTGTGCTGATTTATGGGTTTTCAAACCATGTGTCACCCGAAATCCCTGTTCCGCATTGACTGGAAGATCAGGGTTTTATAAAATGAAATACTTGGCAACACTCTCTGACCTTTGTCAGCAGATGATCAGATGAACTGAACTCAAGGGCAGGATAAACTGATACTAATGATTACTAAACGTGTTCCTTTATCCAATGAGTTGTACAACCTCTTAAAAGCCGTAAGGAAACTGCGAGTCTGCATACCTTTTCACTGGAGAAGGTGCAATAATTTTGGTAGTTCCTTCATTTTCTCCATTTGTTGTAATCTGGCTCATGTTCTTAGAACCTGGGGGAAAAAAAGCCCAAAACAGTTGAGTCCTGTAGCATAAATGTTTGCACACCTACTCAGCATAATCACCTACAGGGCAGCAAAAGAGAGAAAATGACACACAAGATATCTGGTGCATGCTCATCTTGTTAAGGGTGTGTGAGGATCACATCTTTGTGTCTTAGCCTTATTTCTAGTTGTACTAGGGCACAATAAAGTTTTACATGAAGCACATTTATTACTCTTCTACATAAGACAGAAAAATCTGAAGCTGTTGATCTCAAAGGGATACTCTGCCACTGTCAACAGAAGGAAATTCCCTGCTCAGTCAGCAATGAGAATAAAGGTGTGATGAGAACACAGTTTGGTTCCTGCTGGTGCTATGATTTCAGTTTCCATGCTATGCTGTTAATATCAATCTGTAATTTTCCTTCAGTTCACACGTTGTGTTTCCACCTAATTGGCAATTTCAGACATTTCTTACAAAACTGTTACCATCTATAGAAACAGATGTCAAGGAGAACAATAAAACAATATCATTATTGATGTAGACATCCTCTGGACATGATTCTGAGCATGTTCACTGAAGATAATGAAATAGATTGAAGACTATAATACGATGTCCTCTGGACACAAGCAACAGCATCACAGTGCTGTTAATATAGTGGTACAAACCCCAAGAGATTTTGATTGGCTAAAACAAAATTGTGATGTCTTAATTTAAGCTGTGAAAAGATTTTGCATGGTAAGTTTCCTCCTCAGACTCGGAGAAAGGATTTCTTCACAATCTCCCTCAACTTTCCATACCACCCCTTTGGCATACGAAGTCTCTGGACCCTACTTCAACACAAACACTTGAGATTTTCTAAGGCCTTTTGTCTGCTCATGAACTGGTTCTCATACAGGTTAGATTTGCCAGTTTTCTGCAGAAATCAGCAAATATATGACTGTTTCAAACAAAGGAATTGATCTCAGTGCTTCACATATTCTTCTGCGAGACAGTTTTTGATTAAGTCACAGAAAGTCCTTGTCACTTAATAGAGTAATAAAAACTTGTGCTCCAAAACGTATCACGGCAGTGAAACAACCACCAGAAAAGGGTCAGATGATATAAAAATAATAGACACCTCCAGAAGTGATCATTTATTATGTCTAGTAATATCCTTACCATTCTGCAGGCACCCAGACACCTCTGGGTGTCAGGCCATGGTGGGTTAATCAGGAGTTTTCAGTCCACACTTACAGAAACTGTCTCCAAGTGTGTTCCACCTGGTGTATCTTTTACTGACTACAGTACTGTTCTACCAACATACCTCTGTATGATACAATTACCTAATAGAAAAGAGCAGACTCCAAAAATACTGTCCAAACACTAACCCTGTTGCAAAAACTTAGGTATATCACTGTTTCTTGCTTGCCAAGGTAATAGGCCTCTCAAAAATACCTTAGACAGGCAGAAATCTTGAACATCTAATTCGTGGCCAGTTTTCCTGGTTGTTTACGTTTGGCTGGATAAGGTACTCTCAGAATTGAGTGTACTGCACTGAACTTTTCCAATGAGGTGAATGCACACACTTAATTCTCTTTTACAGCCATCTTGACGCTGATTTGTCCATTTAATTCAAGCCAGTTACTACATTTTTAAAAACTCAAGTGTCCAAAACCATATCAGCCTGGCAAGGTAGTTAGCTTGTCATGACTGCTTCTTATCAGGTAAAGCCACTTAACTGACATTATCTGGAAGCAGTGTTTGCGTTTAAACCAAGCCATGAGAGCAGCAGATAGTGTGACCAAATGGAAAACATGCAGTAAGAGCTCATGCTTTGCACCCTGGCCTACTATGAACCTACAAAAATGAATGGACTTTCATATGTATACACCAGCACAGTGAACTCTGTGATAAGGGCTGCTTTTCTTATTAGTTTCTAAGCCTGTAGCCTCAAGAGTTTGTTCATCTCACGCCCCATGACTGAAATGCGGAAGCAGTCACACCCATCCTTCTACCAAACATTGGATTTTAAGTAAACTTTAAAGTATAAAGCTCAAAGTATATAAATTTGGAAACAGCTAAAATCACCCCAAGATCCATTTTCTCAAAAATCAAACTTTCAAATCCAATCTTACGATTTTCCAGGAAAAGACTTTGTATGGGCCAGACCAACACTTCTACCTACCACAGCTGCTGTAGTGACAGGCATCTGTGGCAAAATGTGATTGCTTAGGGATTACCACAGTACAGACAGTAGCGTAATTGTAATACCACACCCAGTGCTCCACCTGGCTCCTAAATCAGAATGGCAGCATGTATTTGACACTGGTTTATACAACTACCCCTCGTGCAAAGGCAGGGACAAAACGAGTCCTCAGCTACCAAACAACAACAAACCGTAAGCAATGTGTTTTCCACCACTGAATAAACTCAGACCCACAGCAACAGGTCTGGTCACACCAACGTTTGTCCCAAGAGGATGTTCCCAAGGAGCTTTTCATGTTCAGCACTCACCCAAAAGAATACTGAACACTTTCACCCTATGTTGCGAAAGCTGAACATTGTCAGACCCTAAGATGGTAAGACCGAATAGCAAGAGATCTTGTTCCATGTTTGAGTTTATTATTTGCAAGCAGAGCAAAATGCAACTGTAATTCTCTCTCAGCTGAAAGGGGAAAATAACCGAATGAAAGAAGCTATACTTATCTCACTCTTGTATCTGACTTGACAGAACAAAACAAAAAAACCCTTTCTCTAAATGAACACCAACTTGAATACCAGCCTAAACATACAGCAAAAAACCCTCATGCATTACTATAAAAAGAGTCTAAATCTAATATAAAATCATAGCCATTAAAGCTTCCTGATACGATTTTTGCACTAGCCCTGGAACAACTGAGATAGGAATTGTATCAAACAAGTGACAAAATGGAAGTTACTGCGTTTTAAACCACTGCAATCTGCACTCTAGGAAAATAAGCCACCATGCTAAAGCCAAAAGGTCTGCACTGCTCATCGTATCAGGGGCAGCAATCAATGGCAGTGGCTTGTATACACAAAAAATAGTTTGTTGACAGTATCATCTCCTTCAATCTCACTGTTAAACCACAAATATTTTTTAATATTTTCTATCATTGTCTTGGCTGGCACCTGCTCCAGCTCTTAACCCAGAGTTCACCAAGTGTCTGCAGTCCTAAGGACTTTAGCATACTTCAGTACAGTCCAATGAGAAAAAGAAACATTATTGCTCAGCTCTGCTAGAGATAACCAACCTTCACCTTCAGGTGACAGAAAACATACATTAAAAGCTCATACTATGTTTATAACACCATAACGTGTACCCAAAAAGAAGCAACAATGGGGAAGGGTTTTAATTAGATGTCAAAGGTGAGAGGTTTTAGCACTTCACAGACACTTATCTGATGGAGGCAATGCCAATTTTATATGCTGCAGTCATGCACCTCTTCTAACTGTCCCCAAAGCCACTGCTGTGGCTGGTCCCATCACTGGTACCAATAGATTAAAACAAAAATGAACAAAATCAAAATGGCTCATTGCA
>VWZV01013949.1:88282-104519 GCA_013397155.1 Irena cyanogastra | reverse complement strand
GCAAAAATAAAGCCTTTAGTACATTTCACTCTGCATTCTTAAGAAAAAATAAAAAGGAAAAGAAGCAGGTGAGAAAAGATGATGGACTCAGAGAAGGTGGAAGGAAGTTATTTCATACAAGCTATTTATGAGCTGTTGTTGGATTTGGGGAAGTAAATGGAAACTTGACTTACATCCCAAAAAAATTAAATTATAAGACTTTGTCCAGCTAGATCCTAATTAAAGTGGTATTTGACAGAAAATACCTTAAGATATAATACATGCAAACTAAAGTCACCCTGTTTAAAATGTTGGACAAGTCATATTTAATCTTAATATACCATGCTACAAACAGAAAATTAAGAACAAAGGACGAGCCATCAATGATGACCATCTGAATAACGTCAATATGCAAAAGGAATATTTACTTTAAGAAGAAATGTAATTTAATTTTCTCAAATATTTTAGTCAGGGAAGCTTTTACGTAACCTGTAAAACTTACTAGAGTACCAGGTCAATTTGCAAGATGAAAATAGTCTATAAAAGAAAATCTATACTGGGGTAATACATTTAAGAAAATGATGTTTAAAATATGTCAAACAGTCTTGATTTATTGTGCGACATGGACTTTGTAATATATAAGAAAAACTTTAGGTAAAAAGAAGTAGATTTATTTTATGCAACAAACTATCACATGTTGTCTGACACAGCAAGAAGAAGCAGCATTAGTCTTCATTCATCTTCTGAAAGCCTGTTTAAATGAAGGAAGAGCATTCAATGTTTATCACTGTGAATGACAGCAAAGACAAAAATTTAAAAAAAAAGGAGAAAATACGCTTATTCATAGGGAAAGATGGTATTTGAAAGACATAGCTCTCTTCCCTCAGCCCACATTTTGAGTGGGAAATGAAACAAATTAATTTAACGTCAATATCATCTAATTTAATACATTTGTCCCAGTGATATCACTGCACACTAGGAACATATGGGTAATCAATTAAGCTGAATTTAAAAAGAAAACAGATGGATGACAGAGATTACACAACTACATGTAAGTAAAATGGTGAAAAAGTAGACACGTTATTTCAAAGTGGGATAAAGTGTTTAAGCCCACCAAAACAGCAAACACTTGCTGCTCAGAGAATTCTGCATTGCATTACATCAGCAGAAGAGGCTATGGCAAAATTTCAGGTTTTCCTCATACTTCCAGACAAAGAGACTGAAAACAAAGTGAATAAACATGCACAGCCTTGCAGCAACACAGACCTTCTCTGCCTGGGATAAGGCAAACATTACTTTAAACCAAGAGCTGAACTTTAGCTGACAAATAGCCACACAAATTTCCTGAAACAGAACCAGGGACTAATGAGGTAGGAAATGCTGTTTGGCTTGAGCTGCTGCCTAAGAACAGGATGGTCCAGCTGAAAAAAAAGTTTAAGTCATTAGGTTCAAGGGTCATTAGCTACTTGTCCTCTCAGACATCCACTTAAAACTGCACGCACAATGAAACATATCAGAATCAGAAAGCAAAGCAATTCATCTCTTTTCACATAAAACAAAATTAAATTAAATTAAATTAAATTAAATTAAAATAAAATAAAATAAAGTAAAATAAGAGGTTGTAAACTGCCTCTATTTTCTAAGGCTACATTTTTAATTTTGTTACACTTCAAGAGCCGCCATAGCTAAAAGGCAGAGCACACCAGTTTTCTTTCTAAATCAAATGACAAAAGACGGCATTCAGGATAAACACTTGAGGTTTCCAGAGGTGTATATCTGCTCTGTTTTTAAAAATAGGTTCTCAAATTCTATAGTGGCATATTGAACTATGAAAAAAGAGAGATATTTAAAATGTTTACATTTTAAAGCCCAGATGACTTTTTTTTCAAACAGCAAACACACACACACACGCGCATAACTCCATGCACAAGTTTGACTGAGCTGTGTGTGCCTCCTGTCATAGATGAAGCTAAGCAATACCCATGTAATCATATGTGGACCTGGAGCTTGACATCTCTATTACCAAATTTCAGGAAGCATCCATTACCTAGGGCATGACTTCTGTGATCCAACCTTAATCCTATCTCCTCTAACACCTGTGAAAACTTCCAGCTTGCCATGACAGCTTCCGCAGGCAGAACAGATTTCCAGCTCACACATCTGAAGCATGTTAAAATTGCATGGCACTAACTTCTGTACCACTTAATATCAAAACAAAGGGATACTGCCCTTGATATGGGAAGAGGGTGCACAAAAGTGGCACCTTGGGTCAAAGAGGTCAAACAATCGGATATTTACCAAGACACACAGGTATAAAATTTGCGTGCAAGAGACAGGTCTCCAGAGAAAAAAAAACATTTCCTCACTGCCTGTTTTCAAACTTCCCTTTCAGCCTTTACATTAGACCTACACACATAGGGGCTTATCCTCTTTAATCCACACAACTCTTTTGTCTGGATATTTTATCTGGAAAGCTGGAGGTTTCATATCCTCTTAAGCTTAGATATACATACTGACTGAAGGCAAAACACAGAATCCATTCCAAGAGATCCTCAAGGACACTGCAGCAGTTCTGAGTCACCTCATGATGACAAAACGAACCAAAAAAAAAGAAGACATCTGCCCCCAGGTCAGCAGAAAAGGACCTACCTGTCTGTTGTGTTCTTTTGGGGTAGGTCTTGCTGCGACTTCTTTCAATGCTCTGGTCAGGCCGCGGAAGCTGCACAGAAGGGTCTCTGGTCATTCGCAAAGATGTTTTGCCACTTCAAAACACAATAAAATCATGAGAAAACACTTAGAAAAGTTATCAAACAGGATCCTTAGACTGAAAAAAAAAAGCTATTAACTTGCCATCCCACCTCTGGTTCTCCTGTTCAGTAGCATCACCCTGAATTTTGTTTTGAATCAGTCACTGGCAAAATCACCAACAGACTGTGCCAACCACTCCTACATTTGGCATTTTCAAGTGGAGATACGCCACTAAAACAAAATGCTTTTTGTTAAGAATAGCTTAAGATAGCATGACCTTTTCTAACCTAGAATATTCTAACATATGACTTTCTTAAGTAGTATTATTTCTTCCTGAACTTTTTCTGTAAGTTTTCCTCTCAGAAAAACATATTTTATATTTACACATATTTAATATTGTTCAGTTCCAGTCAGTCAGGGGCTACTCCTCTGGCATGTGGAATGACAGCCTGAAAGGCTGCAAAACAAACTGTAATAAAGGACTCTCACTAGCACAGCCCCAGATGACAATAAATGGAGAAAAAGTCTTGATTCTTGTTTAGAGTAAGGTTTTTCTTTACTGCACAATTGAAGTAAATTATTAAGTTCAAATAAATTCTTTTATACTCATTTTATTCCTCCTCTCAGTGACTAAACAGAATATAGTGGTCATAACAAAAATCTAAAATTCATATTCCTCCCCAAAACTCTGTACTTGTTCCTGGAAACTTACTACACAAGAGAAGTAATTGTCACCATTAATTCCTTAACACTTGAAGCTTGATCATTTTGAAGTATAAGCTATTGTACTAGAAAGTACCAAGCAACTATACAGGAATTACTTATGTAGATTTTTCTGAATTATGTGAATAGACTCCATGAAATACTGACAGTATTTTCACTAACAGCCCTTCACAGATAGTAGGCACTGCAGAATTTAAATATTTTCAAAATTATAAAAGAATTGAAGGACAAAAAAAATCTCAAATCCTAACCCTATATCACAATAATGTGGCGGATTTTTTTTTTTATGTAGTTGTTTAAAGCATGTTCCCAAGTTTGCCAGAAAACTCTTCTCGTCAACTTTTAAGTTTGGCAACCATGGCAGTCCTGCAAATTCCAGAAGCAATTTTAACAAAACATCTAGGAACAGGACCTTCCACCCCCACTAAGACTTCCAAAGCATCCAATCTTAAGACAAGAAAATTGCCTTCCTGAAAACTGTCTGACACACAATCAGAAGTACTGAGAAGATTTAACAAAAAAACCAAAAAAACCAAACCAAACCAAACCAAAACAAACAAAAAAAAGCCAAAACAAAACAAAACAAAACAAAAAAAAACCAACCAACCAAAAACCAAACAAACTAACAAACAAAACAACATTTAAAAAAAGAACAGAACACCACCAGACAAATGAAAATATTCTGGTCCCCCCACTTACACAGAAGAACAGTGGGATTATGGTTTCTGCTCTGAGCTAATGATGTGTACAGACACACAACACTGTCACTGCTTTTGGTGCTACACTGGACACCAAAGGCAAAAAGGGAAGAAAACCAAAGTTGTCAGTTGTGACCATGATCCCAACATGGCAAGCCTGATCACAGATCACCCATGACATTTACTGAAATAGGAAGACAAACTGAACTGCACCACTAACAGCAGTAGCTCAACACACAGTTAACTGCTTCATGGCGTGTTGTTTTCCAATTGATTAGAAGGTTCTTGCCAACATGAAGCTTTCTCCTCCCCAGCACCAGTGCCCTGCTATAATCTGCTGAAGTGGTCCACCAGAAAAAACTCATCCATAACACTCTGGCAGGAATCAGTGAGCTCCTACACACTATCCCAGATGGGGTAATGC
This sequence comes from Irena cyanogastra, assembly GCA_013397155.1. NCBI lineage: Eukaryota > Metazoa > Chordata > Aves > Passeriformes > Irenidae > Irena > Irena cyanogastra. The sequence continues at coordinate 99,947 of VWZV01013949.1, read as the reverse complement.
AGCCAGGATCCCCTACAAACACAAAAGGCAGGACAATCATTGCCCTGTTATCCATAGCAATGAAAATCTGGATTATACCAGAGAGTGTCATAACTCAATCTGGATTATGAAATAGGCAAAGTGACAAATACCTGCCTAACTAATGATTATCAACCTTACTCATTATAATCCATTTATTTCTCACATGATAGTGGAAATAGTGCTCCTTATCCATCCTTAATTTCAAGTTTACAGCATCTTTCAAGGTTTAGAGCCTTGAACATTCATCCAGTGGTGTCACCTATTCAAGTCAGAAAAGATATACCATCATTTTGGTATTCTCCAGTTGTCAGGAAAACGTCTTTAGGACATGAATGTAATTTCAGGACTTACAAGGAGATAATGATTAAAATAATTGTCCAAGCTGCTCTCACTTTGACTATAGACTATAGCAACCCTCAACCAATCCTGGGGACCTGGAGAAGAAATTTACATTTGTCCCAAAACTGCCAGGCTCCCAAAGAAAGTCTGTTAAAAAGGCCCTCATTAATCTTTTGTCTTCAGAACTATACTGGGTCATATGGTTCTGGATGGGGGTTTTCCTTCATGGGAAGGAAAAGAGGAGAAAAGGAATGAAGAAGGAATGAATTAAAGTTTAAACAATCAAAAAAAATTCACCTGTACCGATGTTTATATCCTATGGATCCAAACTTGCTGACTTTTCTTGACAGAGAGTTTGATTCATTCTCTGGCACTCTGTGTAGTTTGAAAAATAAAATAACAGAGTAAGTTGCATAGATAGGTCTGAATTATAATCCCCTTCCCAAGTCAAGAAAAAAGAATACAAATTTGGGCTCAAAAAATATGATTTTTTTTCTGCAAGTTCCTCTTCATCCCTACCTCTGGACAGATTGTTGGGGTTGAGAGTCTCCCAAAGCCACCTGTTTGTCTCTCTAGTTTTGACAACACATCTCTTTGCTTCTGAGTCAAGTGTAAATTGCTGGCACCAGCAGCCTTTCACTTAATTTTGGGGGAAGGCAGACCCACCCTGCCACAGTAGTGAGACTGCAGGAGGGATTCTCAGTTCACTCAATTACAGCACTGCTAAAGGCAGCCCAGAGGATTCCATCCACCAGTTCCCAGTTAGACACCTTTGCATGTTTCTCTTGGTGTTTTCTGCAATAGTGACATCAAGTGCTTTGAGATGTGCAGTACTGAGAAGATTTTATACTCATCAGTAAGTAAGAAAAATGTTATGGAAATTCAATGAATTTCTATTAAAATATGTATATATTTCTGCTCACTGTAGAAAACAGTAATGTCTGGATTCCAAAGGCAACTCAAGACAATGCTGCTACAGAAAATCTAATTATTAAATACATCAAAATCTATATGGCAACTAAAATCCTGCCATGTTTCTGATAAAGCCAACTATATGCAACATAAAATACTGTTTAGAAAAGAATGCTAAGTCAAAAATAACCACCAAACTACCCAATTTTAAAAACATTTTTCCGCATCACTGTAAGAAAAGGTGTTGGCTTTCAAAAGCATTCTATGGGAGCACAAATGTGTTTCCAGGCAGCAAACCTTTGTTCCACCACCCTGCAGGTAGAGCAAGGCTATACCTTGNCATTGAAGTGAATCTCATTTCCTGAACACAAGAACCAGCCATCACATGTCAGTCCATGCAAGAAAAGAAATCAGCACAATGAAAAGCAGGTTCTATAATTCTGTAGAACTCTTCATTTAAAAGTGGTTTTCTTTTTGAAAAACAGAAAAAAGCGATTATTGAAACACTTCTGTTCCTCCATTCTTGTTCATACAACTCAGGTTCTTTCCTAAATAAAACACACAAGTTTGTTTTTTTTCAAAAATTATATTTCTGATGTTTTCTGAAACTGCAGCTCAGATGTCAATCAAAATATTCTGGTTAACAGTATTAAAAAAGGCAAGAATAAGTGAAAGAAAGAAAGGAGCTCAAGATCTGTTATAAACTATTATGAAGCAATGACACAAGAAACACACAAAACATACATGTAGAAAAGGGCCAAGGTAAACCTGAGGGGGAAAAAAAAAACAGAAGAAGGGAAGGGTTTTCTTTTTTCTTTCAAAAAAAGCTAACTTCAGAATAACTGAAAATACTAGGAAAAAGTTGAAAGTCTTAAAATCCAGCTTAAAATCTCTTAAGGAAGAAAGCAACAGCCACAACAAAAGCATATACAAAGCTTAAAAGCTGATCTCGGGGAACCGGCAGAGAAGAGAGAAGTGGAACACATACAAACAATAACATACTTCGAAAAGAAAAGGAGAAGCAACAGACACATCACACTGCTTGTTTCCAGGAAGCTAAACACTCAGAAGTGTTCACAAAAAATACCCTTCCATCTATTTCTCACTTGGGGAACTCAAGCAGTTGGTGTTCCAGCTGTGATTTGCACAAAGAATGAGCAATCCCAGTGAGGTCAGTGTGAGAGCTCAGCACCCCCTGTAACACAACCGAGTCTAAAACCATTTCACCAAGCTGTGAGTTACAAAGCAGGTGTGATTCACACCACCTTCAGCAGCTGATTCTGGACAGTCTCTGAACGCCCTTGCGTTACTTACACTTCTGCAGTGCCATGCATACACAAGTAAAGAGCTCAGGCAAGTTTCTCCCTCTCCTCATTTATTATTGTTTATTATTATCTGCAAGAACCTTGCAACTGTGAGTTAATGCTCTATGTTTTCTAGAATTCAAGTGTTTTCACCTATAACAAAAACCCAGTTATATCTCTATTAACAGCTGTCAAAGAGCCTCACAAAACCACAAATTACCTCCTCAATCAGCTTTTCCTTCAGCTTGAAACAAATTACAGTAAAATGACAGAATTTTGCCCCTGTGGTTAGAATAATAGAGATTTCATTCCCTGACCAAAAAAAAAAAATTAACCAAAAAAACAAAAACAAAAACAAAAACAAAACAAAACCAAAAAAAAAAAAAACCCATGAGGTTATTTTCTCCCATGCCTTATTTTAGATAAATGTCTGGCTGGAACAGTCCCATGTAACAGGCAAAGAATTACAATAATTTTCTGGTCTTCCATCCAAAAGCACATTTTACTCTCCATGACAAGAGAGAAGAATACAAGTAGTACAGTAAGACATAACAACCACCAAGAATGAAACCTAGGATTCATCTGGTACTGCTGTGTATATCATAAAATGACTTTGTAGTACATTGGTCCCATAAATACATTCCCAAAGTCCCTCAGGTTTGATAGGGATCGTCATCTCTCTGCAGGATTCACAAGTCATTTAACTTACAGAAAAAATAAGTTTAATTCAATAAAAGTAAAGGCTTCCTGAAAAATCTTGAAAATAGTCAAGGAGAAAAATCAATTTATCTTGGACTCTTCCAGAGTAACAACATTGCTCTTTCTCCTCTGATGGCTAGAAACAAGAGTCTACACACTGAAAAATCATCATGCATTTTACATTGTAAAACTTTTAAAGAAAACATGCAAAGTGGTGCTTTACATTTCCTTATTTTGCACATAGCAGAAAAGTAGCTTTGGATTTCATTATTTGATTTTAATTACAATTTCTCAGACTGTCATGTAATATGGTTTCATATAAACCCACACAACTATACTCATCTTCAAATGGAAATATCAAACTGGATTGTAGTATTGCAAACCTGATGCAATATGATGAGTCACTTTAGCTTCTGTTAGGAAATAACTCAATGACTCACTTTTAATATGCAGGGTCTTGCTACTTCTTTGTTCATTCCTACTTTTAGGCAAAGAATCCTCTGTTGCCCTTAAATTTATTTAATTACATAACCTCAAAAGAAGGAGTTTCTGGGATGTGGAAAGGGAGGGGCAGAGAGAAGCCAGGTATGATTTTTTTTTCAAAAGAGAATTTTTAAAATAAGGTGTTTCTGCCCTATCTTACTGTTAGACCAGTTTGAATGCCACTGGCATTCAATGACTGTGGGAAAAAGTTGGGAGAAAAGCTCTATTTGTCCATTTTGTCCTCTTTAAATTACAGTTTTAGAACTTTCCCATACACAGAACAAACAGCAGGAAAACACAAGAAAATCAGTGAGTGAGAATAAGAGGGACCATATAGTTACACTGCCATATCACAGAAAGATCTGACCAGCAAAAATTAGTGATTCCATCACATGAAGGCATTATTTTCTAAAGTAGAAGAAAGTTCACCCTAGCTGCTAAGAAAAATGTTGATGATGCTGAGACATCTAAACTTAGCGTTCAGCAATTAACAGCACTCAGGGAGGGTCAAAAACAAAAGGGGTTGGTGGGGGGAGGAGGATAATAACCCTATAGATCCAATTTACCAAAACGTTATGGAACTCAGATCTGGAAAATGAAACAACTGCCTAAAAATCATGGGACAGACCAACAAGCCTTCTGATAACATACCCAGGCTTATTTATTTGAATTTGAGGAAAAACCACGTCTGGAAACTATGGCCTCAAAACTGATGCTTGCAATAACTCAGTAGCACAAGTAAATATTACTAGAGAGGAAAAAGAGCCTAAAACACTCCTAAAACACCCATCCTCATCAAAGGGGAAACAATTAATAATTCTTTCACCATTTCTCAGCTTATCTGGGAAGGATTCTGTAACTTAACTGCAACCAAGTCCAGTATGATACTGCTTACAGCACAGCCAGGTTTAGGACTTCCTCCATATTCCTTTTAGGACTATTTAAGGTTTGTAAGAGTAGTGATTACCCAGACAATTTATAAATGCTTATATAAAGAGCAAGCATTACTGAAAACAGCAATACCTTTCTGGATTAACATTTCTCTCCCAAGGGAATAAATTGATTTGTATAGGTAAAGCAAGGATGGCCTTACCTGTTTGGTAGGCCATGGAAGACCATGACCTTTTGTTCCCAATAAAAACAACATTTTTAGTATTTTGAACATCACCACTTCCTACAGGTAGTTAGTGTTAGCTGGGTGTTTTGCTTATTATTCTCATATATCTAAACCAAAAGAAACAAAGACCTATTGCAATTTTACTAACGTTTTATAGGATATAACACTTCCAAAGTCATTCAGTGCTGATTGATGCCTCACAAGCTTCTCCTGGCTACTCATCCTGCTGCTTTCAGAGTGCCCAGTGTCCTAAAGTGAGGCACTGTAAACCATGAACTGCTTCCAGATAAGTCCTGGCTGTCTGCACACTTTGGAGATCTCTTTCCTGTGAACCATCTTGGTCTTTGTCTCTTCTTTCAGGAAGCCCATTTTGCTGATCAAACAAGTAGAAAAACACTTATTTTTGTATGGTTGTTTTCAATCCCATCTGTGACTTGCAGGAGTAAGGGAAAGGCAGGATGATAGAGCCACAGGCTGCAAAAGAAGCCTTGCAGCAATAACCCCATCAAGCTGTGGGACTGCTTCCTCCTGACCCTGACAAAGACACACACCAAAAAACGTGAGGACAAGCATTACATATCCCTCTCCTTTTAGGTACTTTGAATACTTGTCCTGCAGTCTCCAAAACATGCTACAGCTCATATCTAGAACCTCACCACCTCAGCTAGAACCTCACCACCATTTTTAGCCACAGGAGGAGAGAGAGACTAGCACGGGGGATGCAGATAACTTGTCTACACTACAAGCTTATGTACAGATGGACACTGAAGCCCTTCTCTGCTTTATCCCTGCTCCCAGAGCAGCCAGAAGACTGATCTGGCAGGGCCTTTAAGACCTCCACTAGACAGCTGGGAATTGGAACAGTGCTACACCCTAATACCCACACCTCTCAGGTGAAAGATTAAAAGTCTGTTACAAAACCCTTCAAAGGAGACAAGTCAGAGGGGTCATCGCTCTGCCTAAGCACAGAACACCCCCGGAATTAGTACACAAGTTCAGGAGTGCTTGGCAAACAGCTTCCTGCTTGCTTTGCCACGCCAGCCTGATTACACAGCTTTCAGACTCAGAGATGCTTTGGGCGCAGCTAGCTCAGCTCCTAGGCAGGGCAAGTTCAGCTCCACCTGGAAGGGAAGACAGACACTTAAAATGACAGCTGCTCTCTCTGAGTGCCAGAAGATCCCTTGTTCTTGGAGTTCATGGATTACTGCCAGGATAAGAGGCCATTGTCAGTAGATTTACACTCATTCCAGGGAGTACTGAACCCATCCAAAGAGCAAAAATCATTCCAGAACCACTGATTCAGAGCAGGCTTTAGCTACCCTAATTTACAAGACATTTACGGGCTGCCAGCAATGCAGACTCAGAAAATGAAGAAGAAAGCCCCAAAGCCACACTAGGAGCTGTGCCAGCACACACACCACTCCTCCCAGCCACAGTGAGTGCTAATGCTACATGAGTCGGGATCTTGCCCCTTACAGGGCACGCTGCAAGGTACACACACTACACCTGTACAAGTAACAGAATTAATTAACACTGGCTCTGAAGCTACGGCTTCAGAACATTATTTTTTGCCAGGTTAGGCACATAACCTGGGTACCATCAGCTGTTAATTCCAATAGGAACTATTCTGTCTTTATGTATTGACATATGCAGACAAATCACAGCTTATGTAACAAACAATGCACTATTACTGGTTACACAAGGTCAATCTTAAGGAAAATTTTACCAAGTTGGCAATTAAGGTTGATAAAGCTGTGCCAGTTGCATGTCAACATTGAAACAAACATGTTATAAATATGTGTTTTAATTCATGCCTAAGAGATTTCTAATCACTTGATATTAGAATGTATGTGTAGAATATATATATATATATATTTGTTAAACCGAGACTAAAGCTGTGGCCAGGCAGGAGATGGGCCACCATCAACGAGGAGCCACCTGGCCATTACCACTCTGATAAGATATCTGATGGAGATATGCAACATTTCAGGGACATCAACACTCTTCCTGGACCCAGACAAAAATTCATCAATATTCATAATTTCCTCAAAGAGCATTGTTTTTGCTGGGACAGACCAAGACACAAATTGAATATCCTAAGACTCTTGGACTTTGAATACAAATTTGCCCCCAGTGAAATAAACTGTATATAAGCTCCCTGCTCCAAGACATCGGGGTGAACAGAGCAGATCTGACACCCTAGGGGTCGGGTTGCTGTTCACCCAGCTGTCAACACCTGGGCTCGAGGCTGTGATCCTGCATTGTGGCTCTTTTTCTACGATTCTTACCAAATTTATTATCAAATAAATTTGTTTTTATTTGATTGGAAAATTGGCTCTGCGCTTTTCTAACAAATATATCTCAGCTTTGCATTTCAGCAATTCAAAAACACTAAGGAAGAATTAGAAAAAAAAGAAAGCTGACAGTATCACCTTAGTGTCAGCGAATTTAATTTTATGCAGACCTTGAACCAATCTTACAGTCTTTCTATGATGGCTCAGAAAGTAATTAAGAAAAGACAAGAAAACCCAACCAAAACAAGCCAAAACTGTTTAGTATGACATATTAATATCTGGGCTTGCTCATCTCCACCCTCTGCTATCACTTTGAGTTAAGTGGGTGCAAATGCAAATGATACAAAAGTCATTTGCAATTCTTAAACCATAAGTAAGCTCAAACTGCTATTTTTGTTTGGAAGCTACACATACGATAAATTGGACTTAAGATTGAGAGTAACATATCTTCAAATCCTGTTCAATCTTCCCATGAAACTGCAGGAACAATAAATCAAATTAGAGGTTCCTGGCTGGAACCTGTAAGTCAAGATGGAATACAGTATTTGATAGGAAAAGAAGGGGTACAGATGAATCACCTTATTAACATAATTATTTTTCAGATTTACGACACTTATGAAAAGCAGACTAAAAAGACAAAGCATATTTACAGTGTTTTCTGGACTACTTCAAAGAACAACAAAAAATTGTATTTAGACAAGTTCCAGCCACACAAAATGAGAAGGATTAGGTACTTTGGACTTGCATCAGTGGTTGGTATTGTTCCTGAACAATCATTACCAATTTTGCCCTGTGAATTCAGCTGAGGGAGGCCTCTTCATCTGAATATGGAAGACAGCAGAGGAATGCACAAAAATGTGGAAATCATTTTTAACTGCACAAACTGAGAGATTGTTCTGACTCGAAAATACACAAATTTCAAGATCTCTTGAATTAAAAAATTCGGAATTCAAAAAGACCCTTCTCTTACAGCAAAAACGATGAAAGCAAGTGTTTTGCACATTGAATTCTTTCTGTTTTGTGAAACAGGAAAAGTAAGAACAGAAGTTTTGCATAAACCCTGCTAAGGAGTGAAATCATCCATGTGCATGTTCAGACACAGACAAACTAAAGTAAAAGGCTCAGTCACACCAAACAGCACCGGGGTGCAGGGAACAGTACAAAAGTACTACAGGCAGAAAAACTCCACATCTCTCACTCCTGCCTGTTATTACATTTACATTCCCAGCCTACACAGTCTATCAAAGCACATTTTCCTCTGTTTCCTTTAATGCCCCTAGTTGAGAGACAAATCTAGGAAGCAGGCCATGCTCCTGACATGGGGAAACACAGGAGGTGTGCTGGGCACCCCTTCCACTGCTTACTTCCACATAGAGCATCCATTGTGATCAAGCTCTGTTCTGCTGGAGAGGGGAGGGCTTTGGCAGCCGCCTGTGCCACTGGATTGTTTCCATCAAGGTTGCTCAACAGACATGCTGCCAGGAACTGTGCACAGGCATTAGATGAATTTCTCCGTTTTCTGAGAAATAAACTTCTTTAATCTTCAAAAATCTTGGCAATTTTTTGATATGTTTGGGGGATGTGAGCATGTGCAGCCCTTGCAGGGGAAGAGTTCATAATTTCATGCTGATACTTAAAGGTGCCAGGGAGGACCTAACGCCTTTATAGCTCAGAATTCACAGCATGGATTCATGCAGGGGGACAATGAAATACTGATTTAATGATTAACAACACCAAAAAGAGCTTCAGTCTCACATGTCCATGGATGGCCAAATACTAAAGGCAGTATTTTGTTTATGAAGGGGAAACAGCAATGATCTAAGGGAGAAAACATATAATACAAGCAAAGTAGTGAAAGGTAGAACCAAAATACTGATGGTCATGCTTGTAAACAATAGCAGCAGGTGTGCAGGAAAAAAATACGAGGCAGCTAAATATAGAGGAATTATTCTCATGGAAGAGATATGAAGAAGAGGCTACACTAAAAAACAGAAAAGCCAAGGCAACTTACTTTATTTTAAGACACTAAGCAATAACATCTTCTGCTCAGTAAACATCAAGTTTATGAAAAGTGAAACAATGTAAACAAGAAAATGAGCAGCCACAGGTTTGGCTGACACAGACACGCAACAGTGTGGGGTTTAGGTAGTCTGAAGGTGTAGACTTTTACATTTAGACTGTCATATTTCAAAAAGATCAGGATGTCCATTTCCACTCCTCTAGTGGGAAATACACAGATTCTTATGGCATGGCTGAAAAAATTTCACATCAATCTCAGCAAGCAACAACAAAGAAGTTACCACAAGTAACTCCATCCAGGGGAAGAGCTTTGCTGGTCCTAAAGGCACCAGCAGGTTCCTCTTTCTGAGCACTGAAAAATGACTGTCAGTGTGAATAAGGGTGGCTGGTGTGTGTGGAAACATGGATCAAAACCCACTCTGCAGAGAGTTTTTACAGCACATGGAAAACATGATACACACAAAGCACTTGGTTCACTCAGAAATAATCTGCTCTGTTACTTGGTATTAGCTCCTTCACTTTATGCCATAAAGTTCAATTTAAAGACATGGGCAAGTCCCCATTATTTTTACTCCTCCTGAATCTCTACAACTAACTGGAACAGACATTCCAGACTTGGTATACTACATCTGACATAAGGAAAGTGTTAATTCCCTGGGCTGTAGAATGATATTACAAAAGGCAGGATGGAGTGAAAATGGCATATTTACTCTCCTATAGTATACTCATGTGTCACGTGGGAGGACAAAGTGATAGCACTTATTCCTAAAAAATATGAGGAATAAAATAAATTTGTGAATCAGATTTTTTAGGAGTATTGGAACATACATTCATACAAATACACTGATGAGCTTTTCCTCCTCTGTGTAGAACAGCATAAATTGTTTTAACCACTTTAATCTAGAGACTGAGGTTACTGTCTGCTTGTTCCAATATATAATCTTGTTCAAAGTACCCCCAGACTGTTAAAAAAAGGAAAAAGAAGATTTTTCTGTGCCATTTTGGCCTTTCCTGATCTTGTTAGGATATGAAGTGCTGTAGAAATACTTCAGATTAGTATTAGTTGCAAAGGAGAATTTAATGAAGGTACATGAAAGTACATACCTCTGTACTTACTGATCTATCCAACAATTTCCTAGAAATACCTGTCGAGGCTTGAAATGACCAAGTTCTGTCAAAATGTTTGCCTCATGATCACAATGGTAAGAGTTCACCAGCCATCAATATTCACAGCCTCAACTTTTCCAAAACCTTCCAGGTTCTCTACTCAGCATGTTAAGCCTTTGCAATTTCCCATGGTTAAAACAAAAACTGTGGAAATGTGGTATCAAAGAGAAGCTACAGCTTCACTTCCAAGCAATTCACTCCAAGTCAAACTCAGACTTGTTTATACACGAACTATCACTCACCCTTTACATGAAACATGATGAAAAGTTTTCCTAGCTTTCCCCCTGCCTTCAAATAACTCTCCTATTTCAACAAACACACCTTCAGAAATAAAATTCCCATAGATTACCACACCAAGTATAAACAAGCCACTTGGGAGTAACAAAAGAGAGATTTGCCAAGACATCTGCAAAGACACCAGAAATGCTGTCCAGAACAGGAGCAAGACAAATGTCCTCATGGAAAAAACATGGATGAGACTGACAACCATTACAAAGATGAACAAAAACACATAGATAAACAGTAAAGGGGATTTTTGCCAGCAGGTTAATAGTATTTTAAACTATAAACTATCAGTCCTTACGAAACTATAAACTTTCTTGTTCCAAAAAGACATACAAAGTATTTTCAAAAAATAATTCAGCTAAACTTATAACTAAACTAGATAGCAAAAACCACAAACTGAATGCAACTATGTTTTTTATTACATTATTATTTTTTCCTACATTCTCAACAGTTTCCTCTTCTCCCTACTCCATATGCTTTGTAGGGGATAATTTTTATTTTTTTTTTTAAACCTCCTCTCTTGCTATCAGGCTGCTGTCCTTGCCCCACTGCAACCAACATGGCTTTCTCTCAAATGGTCTAAGGGCAAAGTGATGTTAAACTCTGACAAATGGGTTTCAAGCTATATAATGTGACTGCCTGTTCTGTGCCTGATAGCTTTGTGAGGTTCCCTTCACCCACACTTGGTTTCATACAGTAAATTTCAATAAAACCCATTAGACTTTGACAGACACACTAAATTTCGACCTTCATTAGACCTAAAACTATTTTTTAGATCTTTTCAGGCCTAAATAAAAACTTACATCTTTTCCCAGGACTCGAAGTTCAAACTGTGTTTCCTTGAAGTGAACTTTCGTAATTCTAGGCCTGTATTATTGAGAAAAAAAGACAGACAGAACTTCATGACCTTTTAATTTCATGGATAATAAGATATGAAGTTGTATACATTTGCATACAAAGACAAAAAAAAATCACGGGTAGGTTTATTTTTCAGGTATGCCCCAGATGTCAGCAGACAATTAGTG
>VWZV01013949.1:46892-88259 GCA_013397155.1 Irena cyanogastra | reverse complement strand
AATTAGTGATATGTAAACATTTCAGCATGAGTATGGTAAAGGTGATTTACTGTTTTCAATACCTGGACTATCAAAGAATTAAAAATCTGCATAATACAGAGAAATGCTAAGAATTCTATGTATACTTTTTTGATATTCCTATGATTAAACTTTCAAATAGATACAACAAATTGTAGACTTCCATACAACATTGTTATTGTTTTAGTGCAGGCTGCACATCTAAATAATACATACCAGAAATACTTTCCTACTTGTTTTTTATTCTTGTAGACAACAACTCCTATGGGTGTTAATCCTAAAAAGTATTCAGATTTGTTTTCACCCTAGAAAATAAAAATCTATGTCACTCGTACAGTTCCAAGTAGCATGCATGCATGAGATCCAGTGAGAAATTCATCCTGGTGACTTGAATATACTAGTTTTTACTCTCTGTACAAATGGGAAAATAGTACTTGATTTACTTATGAAAGCTGCTATATGAAAATTTGTAGTTCTGGGGGAAAAGAGGCAGGAGAGATTGGCAGTGAGGGAACGAAAGGGACTTTTACACCATGGTGAAAAACAAAAATACCTTTTCTTTGTTTTCTTACTGAATTAATTTTTGCTATTTGGCAAAGGGCCAAGACTCAGAAACTGAACTCTTTATTCAGGCATCAATGCAACAGATATCCCAACTTTCAGCTGAAAGTAAATAGTGATTTTCTGACCTATAATACAACCACGCAGCTGCCTTCTCCCTCCTAAAATAGTGTCAGCTGCTGCTGCCACCAAGTGAAATAGCTCCTTTGGGAGAGTCAAGCTTCTTTTTTGTTGCTCAGAAAGGGCAATGGTATGCAGGGAACAGCCACACACATCAACTCCTCAGAAGGAAACCATTCCTGAAGTCAGGATACAAATCTCAAACTGCCCTGGGAGAGAACAGGGCGAAAGCCCTCATGCTGAGTTCCCACCTCCCCAATTTACAGTCAACAAACAAAACCAGAGGCAGCTTACAGCTGAGAGAGTGCAAACCCTAGTGCATGAGGTTAAAAGAAAGTCAGCTGGAAAAGCTCATTCACCTGCCTACTTGAGGCAATGAGGAAGAGCCCTGCAAGTCTAAACCAGCGGAGCATGAACAGCAAAATTATCAGCTGTGAGAGGGATGGACTTGAGACACTGAGAAAAGGGTCCTGTGTGAATTACAGGCCTGACAAAGGTCAAGAACACCTGGCAAGCTCTGCCTGTGCTTCTCAGTGAATTAACTGCTAAAGGCAACTTTACTTTTAATATGACTAGAGGAGGAAAATAACTGCATCTCATCATGTGTGCAGCTTCAGTCTCAAATGAGGGCTTCTGCTGCTGTTGTAATTTCAGTAGGAACAATGATGTTCATGGGTTACCCAGGCAGGGATTTCATTGCACAACAAAAGCAAGTTATGAGGCAAAAAAAAATTCCAGGCTGTAGTAATTTCACATGATTTTGTTGGATCACGTTGGATCTTGTTCCAGTAACTCCCCATTTTTCCACTGGTGGGACTGGAACAAAGCCTGGGATATGAATACAATTATGCCATAGGGTGCATTAAAAGGTACTTTATATTGCAGGCTACACATTTTTCAGAGGAACTACATATTTAATCTTCAGATAGTATCTCAATTTCTTTATTTTCTTTCAAGTAATTTTACAAAGTACTGACATCTAACTCAGTGAACTATCCCATTTGAACTCCTGANAAAAAAACCTGCCACAAGCAGAATAATTCAAATGAAATAGAATGATGTTTCCACCAGGAGAACACAGCCTCCAGGTGATGACTTGGATCCAGTCCCAACATACATGCTGACAGACAAAAGAAATGGAGGGGTTTTCTGAGGCAATACAGACAACTTGCAATGCTGCATGATACAACACGGAAAAAAATGGAAACATACTCTAGATCTTTAGTAAAACCTTGACAACAAATATTTTAAAAAGCAAGACATGCTACTGCTTCTCCACCCTAATTTTTGCAATGGTATTGAAAAGGTTTCAGGACACACTTCCTCTTATTTAAACTAAAATAATGTGCAAATGCTACTGTCAAAGACAAAGGCAACAACCCTCACTCGTGTCTCCCGACACTTGCACAAATTACTTATTTTCTATCTGAATTGTTTTTATCCAGAGTGTAACTAATTGGTTTTCACAGGTGTAACACAATCACAGCATTTGATCTGAAAATCATTAGGCTTTTATATGTATGAATAACTGAATCCTGTCTATCAGGAAATATGTGTTCCTTTGCATTCCCTTTTCAGGGTAGTGTTCCCTTTTCAGTTATCCTGTGGCAACAAAACTGTGTAAGTACTGTTTCACACATTAGTGCAGTAATTATTTTTCACAGTTAACACTTACATAAACAGGATGGAGATCCACTCCATACATTTCCAGAGATTTGGCCACACCTAAGTAGTTCACTTCTGCCTCCGCAGGAACTTGGCCCCTGTAAACACAATTATTTTTAAGACTCTTCTCATTTCAATCAACATATCAAAACAGATCATATTAATAAATACAGTTTTCTGGACACATATGCAGCCCTTCTTACCAGTTTTTTAGACCGTCATTGTCTTTTCAAGACTGAATTCTTATTCCAGGTAAGACTACATCTCTAGTAGTCTCCTAGCACAGACATATATGTTATCATATATATTATGTTTGCCTAATGCAGTGGCTAACCTTTTCCTTGCTGTCACAAACACACTTCACCCATTTCATTTTCAGGCTTCAATATGCAAAATATTTTTCTCCAAATAATTATATTATTATTGATAAAGCAGGAATAGTATGACTGGTTGGGGTACTATTTCCCATAGCAGTGTTGAAGCTCATGAAAGCAAGGTTGATAACTTCAGAGAAATTATTACATTCTCTATAAAATCTTACCTATAGTAAGTCACACCACCTGGTAGCACCCAGTCTGCTATGTTGAAAACAAGATCTGGAGTCTGTCTCATGAGATTAGCCATTTCAAAGATCCTGCCTGCCTTCCTAGCTACAGATATCAATCCATCAAATAAAAAGTACCATTGGCAGGAAACAACTGAGAAAACAGGTGAGGGAAAAATCCTGGCTAGAAGGAACATATTTGACACTACTGATAATGGATTTACTTTCAAAAAGAACAAAACAACTAAATAAATTCAAAGCCTTATCCTTAGAATTTAATTTCCTCATCCCTTAATATCTGTTGCTGATACAAGAACAAGATTCTCTTTATTAAGCTTGAAATAGTTGAAGCCATGTTTTCATTTTCACTTCTTTTCAATACTTATCTGAAAGCAACTGGATTGTTATTGGGAAAGTACAACACATCTTGTAAAAATATCAGCTTAAAAAGATGCATACCCTGCTTCATCCTGTTGGTTTTCTTGGGGAAATACTTTACTGGATGTGCTACCTTTCAAATCCAAGATGCGAAGTAGAACATTCTACATTCAACCTTTTGACCAAAGATCTGGAAAAGTCCTGCAATATGCACATTCCTGCTTCTCCTGTCACCATTCTCTCTAGCCTACAAGCTACCACCCAGGTTTTCCCAACTTTGTGTTGTGACTGACAAAGAAAAAAGAACTTCCAAGGTCAAAGACGTGAAACAGCAGTGCTAGCATGAATGCAATAGATATTTAAAGGTATTCAAAGGCATTTAAAACTACTTCTTTGTATCTGGAAGATGGACTGCTTCAACTCATATTATCCATATAGCAGCACTGCCACTTTCCAGGTGCTCTCCTCTCCAAGGACTCCTGGAAAAGCAGCAGACCTGAAGCTTGTAAGAGAAATCCCTTTCTTCAAATCCCAGTAGATGTGTTATTCATTATCTGTATTCAAAGCACGCAGAACATTGGATATTCAGCACATCAGTAACGTCACATCTGTCACGTCTTTTACACACTTTTGCCGTAAAAATTTACTCTGCAGCTTGATTTTTAATTTAAAGTCTTGCAAGTGTATCTCTGAAATGTAGGCAAAATGTTCACAGTATTGTCTCACTGAGTTTGCAAGCAGGCTAAATACCAGTCCTGAGCAAAGTGGATTACCACATTACTGAATTAGTGCTAGAATACAACTCCAATTTAAACCCTGCTGTTAGTCTTTCCTTACCGACCAGGCTTAGAAAAATGCTGACACACTTATTCCTCTATTCTCACCTGCCTCTGGAAGGAGCAAAAGGCTCAAACGTCAAATAAATTGAGTGTGTTTTTATAAATACTTTCACAGTAATACATCACGTTTTAGAAACTGAATTTGCAAAAATATTGAAGGAAGCAAAGATGTGATCTGGAGCTTCTGAAGTAAGCAGATGGAAGCCAGAGGTAGAAGTCCTCCCAAAAGCAGATGGAGAAGCCAGAATGTGAAGGGATGAAGGACTGTCAGGGACTGAAAGAACTCCCATTTGTACAAAGAGTGTTTCATTTTTATCGTGTGTGGAAACACAAACTCTCCTTGGCATCACACATCCCAAAACTAAAGCAGTCTTTGCCAATGGGAATGACAGAGCTGGCCAAGTGACAGCCATGCAGCTGACACACACACTCTCCTTTGGATGGACAAAGGGCACCTGAGTGCCACTTGAGGCCCTAAGCAACACTGAAAGCTACCTTTAAAGCTAAATATTGGACATTTTTGCTTTGCTTGTGCCCCGCTGGCAGCATGAAGTGTTGATTGAAAACACAGCAGCAGCTGACTTGCCACCAGTCAGTGACAGATCTCCCACAGTCTGAAATGGGCACTGTCAGCAGTGCAACACCAGCTCTCGTGTCTGCACTGAGGAATTCCATCCCTCCTTCAGCACAAAGTGTCTGCTCCCTCATGTGTGAGCCCCAAAGCCCCAAAGCCACTGCTCGATCCTCCAGACACGCCTGACAACATCAGGTCACCTCACACTGCTCTTTGACCTTGGAGCTGTCACGTTAGTTTACAGTTGGGACTACAATCACAGTAGGCAGGCTGCAGAGTCAGAAACACCCTCTGCCTTCTTCCCTCACCTTCCTTGCTCCAGAAACTTTCTCAAAAAACTGCATCCTTACTGATTCTCCAAANAAAAAAAAAAAAAACCAGAGGAAACATGCAATCAAAACCAGGAGAAGGAAGTTATTCCCTAAAATGTCTCTGGTTGCTGAGACAATTTGAAATGCCCTCAATCATTATAGCTTCACATTTTTTCACTGAAGAGACTGCAGTCACCTGTGCAGAAGTCAAAGCTGGCAGTGCTAATGGTAACAGTTGGGCTGAAGCAGCAGTGAGTACAGCTTGGCTTTCCTCTGTTCTAATGCTGCTAAATCCCTGACACCCAGCTGCAGGTAAGCAGCAGAACAGTACCAGAGCTCCAGATCAGTAAGTGTTTGACAGTGACCACTTCCCTTCGCAATCACTGGCTTCTGACTTTAATGACTACAGAAACTTGAAAGAGAGAAATGAAGGCTGCTTAGTTCACAGCAATTCATCTCAAGTCTCATTTCTCACAAACCACTTCTGTGATGTTGAACCAAACTAACTAGCTGTGACTCAGTTTCCTCTCTGGAATGGAAAAAGCAGTACTTTTTTACTTTATAGAAATACATGTAGTAAGTTCTGTGAAATGTGTCAATTAGTATAAGGCTGTCATGCAACCACACAGAAATAATTACTGACAACAGACTCTCTTCCCAGGAAGAGAAAGCTCAGGTCAACGTGGCAACTGGCACAGACTCCAGTTACTGGAAAACTTTTCAGAGAACAGCTGTGACCCTGAGTTAATACTTATTCTCATTAAACAAGACGCATACGACATTAACACACAATGCTACAGGCAAAAATTACTTAACCTTTATCCAGGCTGCAGCTTCATTATAGCAAAATAATCAAGAAATTTAGATCTACTACAAGATGGGTAACTGATTCTCTTTGCATTGCTTTGACAACGGCTATGAGGAACACCCTCATGAAAGGGTCCTTACTGCTCTCATCTTCATGGTTATATCACAATTGCATCTAACTTGGATTTGTTAGAACAAGCTTCCTTACACTTACCAGGAACATTAACTTGGAGATAAGCAAGTAAATGTTTATTTTGGCTCTACATATGGTTGAATTTCTGGCATATGTTTTATTAAAACTGCTGGCTCTGAAACACCCATACCTAGGTCTGACACACCTCACATTTCCAGCTATTGTCCTACTCCGTTCCTAAAAGAGCAGCTTAGATATGTAAAATCTTTTCTGCTTCAGAGAGGTATAACTGGATTCCCCATGTCCTTTCCTCAAGTCTAGAAACCCCCGCTCTGCACCACAGGCTGTTCCTCCCCACCAGCCTAGCACCCCTGAGTCTGGTATTGCCTGCCAAGCTCCCAGCAGTACGGAATTCTTACATCAGAGTCTTGTGTATCCGCTCAATGGCATCCTCCAGCTCTTCCTTCTGGTCAGGGACGAAGCGGTACTCGGAGACGTAACCTGCGGTGTGCTTGTACGGGTCGTAGTCCCCCAGCTCAGCTACACAACACAAGGAGAAAACAAAGGCCACCCGTGCTTTTTCTCAACCAAAAAAATGTGTTATGTAATCCGCCTACTGGTGCCCAGGCGCCCCTTTCCAACTGACGGCTAATTTAATCCGCAGTCAGGTAAGAAAAAACAGAATAAAGGAAGCGCAGCATACAGAACTATTCATGTTAGCACGCATAAAATCAAATAAAAAATTGTATTCATGCACTTTAAAAGATATATAGAAGGTTAGAGGTAGAAAAAGCTAGAAGCCTTGACAGGAAACTTACTGCTTCTACAGGCCAGAAAAAATTTTGACGGCATCAGCAAAGTTAAAATTTAACTACATTGATCATTTGGCAGCATATGTAAAACAAGTGTAGAAGAAAAGTCTAGTTTTGTAATATCTATGCTCTCATGATAAACGGCAATATTACTGGCAGAAACTATTCATATCACTGCTGGGACTTTAACATAAGCTGGGAATACAAATGGCGGTAAATATCCAGAGAGTCCTAGAGGGAAGGTCTTCTAATGGTGTTTCTTGTGAAGAATCACGAGCTTTCCTTTTTCAATAAAAAATCAGTGCATTTTCTGGACATCAAATTCACTTTTAAAATAAAAATAGCTTTCAAAAGACTTTTCTTAAAGAAAAGAACATGATGAATAGCCAATGTAATTTGGTTTGACGCAACCCTGAATTTGTACACATTAGTCATGTCTGTGCCTATGTTGTAACATAATTATAAAGCAAATATGCATCTTGGCCAGGACTCACATCTACTGATCTTAACTATAATTGCATCTGAGAAACTCTGCAAAAGTTAGTATTTCAATTTTTTTATAACCCTGGGTAATATCTGTACACTGGATTCCTCTGAGAAAGACTTCACAGGAGCTTCCTATCCAATGCCCACTAAGCCAAAAACATAGCCAAAGGGAGATTTCAAGAGCCAAGAAGGAATCTAATTACTGATGTTTCTTTTCAAACTGTTGACATGAAATTGCTAGAAAAAGACAGTGATCTGCTCAGTAGGGCTGTTGAGAAGTCTCACTGGAAAACCTCCATAAAAATTATGTGTTCAGCGTCTGAGACAGACATTTCTCAGGTGTCTTTACATATTTGCAACAACTGCAAGCCCCAAATACCAGGATGAAGTTTTTTATAGAGCCAACAGGAATGCATATCTCCTAGTGCCTGGACTAACTTTAACTCACTGTGTGTAACCTTGGCCATGCCTTAACTCTTCTCTCTCCCATAAACTTTCTCATTGTTTTCCAACAAAGTATTTGAGATTACAATTACAGGAACAGGACACTATACCAAAACAACAGCTCTCACCACCTACAAAATTACTGAAGGGCATGAATTTACTCTTCTTACTCATTTCTCACAATAAAATGAAGATGCTATCATCATTGCATATTTTCTTGCTTCATACTTGCAGTATTTTTTCAGGAAAGGCATGTCTCCCAATAAAGTGAAATGTGCATTACAAACAGTTTTTCAGAGGACAACATGTTAAATTTCTTAGATGGCAAAATTAAGTCAAAAATAATTGTACACAAATAAATACTGCCTGAAATTTTAGCTTTCCCAATACACATATAATCCACCATGAAATCCCATTCCCATTTCATACACAAGTTATTCTGCCTTGTCATTCTAAAATGGATATAAAAGGAGGACTATTTTTTTATGATATATTAAGTGTGGTTGAGTCACACTTGTAACACCAATAATACAAATAATCTTTTCTTGCTACATATCACTTTAGACAAATCTAAATTTAACACAGAAGAAATTACAGATAGAGGTTCCAGCATGGCTCTTCACACAACTTTTGGTTACCAATTGTGTTTGAATATAGATCTTGAGCTGTAATGAAAAAAGAGTAACAGCCCTAGTAGACAGACAGCTCCTCTCTAATTGATTGCTAGTTCTATTAAGCATGCAGCACATAACATCCACTTCTGAGAAGATCTCTACTGATAGATGGATGTAGATAAATACTAAATAAAATAAAAATTCTTTGCTTCAGGTCAAATCATATCCTCCCGTTAAATAAATACACAGTCATATTGAAATAATGTAATTTTTGAAATAATTTATTTCCCAGATTTGAGGCTTCCAATAGCCTTTGAAATCTGTAAATCTCCTGATGAAGGTTTTGTCATATTCTACATGTAACCCAAAGTCACAAAGTCTTGAGTACTTGATAAAATATTCCCCAGAAAAGCAAATAATGTTTAGCAGAGTCTTAAGACCAATTTTGAAGTTTCTTCTTTACATTAACTTCCATATGGCTCTTGCATTATCTATTCATAATGGTCATTTATTTACAGCTCATGAAGTAAAGTCAGTCACACTACTTCTGTTTGGAAGTGAATGCATAAAGTGTTAATGCTGTCTTCAGTCATCACTTAAAATTACTCACAACGCAGGATTGAAAGAAATGAGCCCTTAGTGGGCCAGGAGAACTTACACTGAATTATGTATGCTCCCAGCTGTGCTGCAGTGTTGATTGGACACGGCAAACGGCCCTGTAGAACATCTTGCTTTACCTGCAAGAAAAACTGATACCTAAAACACAGAGATAAAACAAAGTTGTTATTTTAAGTCCAATTAATATTTCAGAATCATCCCATTTACTGTGCACATACCATGTACCGTAACTATGTGACAGTAATTGCCCATATTCCTCTCTAAATGACTTCCCCTATGGATCCTGAAATAACAACTAAGATTGATCCAGTGGAAGAACCTAGGAAAAGGAGCACTCCCTACTTTTCCAATCTGCTTGTATTGATTATCTCCCTAAAACGTCATTTCCCTCTTTTGACTTTCACAGAGCAGTCAGAAGTGGGGAACAGGGATAGGAATCAGAAAAATTGAACAAGAAACATATCAAAGGGCAAAAGTTTAACCTCATCACAGGATCAGTGTAGAGGATGACTGGGTATTGGATGCTTGCTTACTCAAATATTTCCTCTCCTCATACCAGAGTATTGACTACAATGCAGCAGGGAGGTTTGATGGAGCCCACAAAGAAGATGGATGGGCGTGCCATCAGCAGCTAACTGAATCCGTCATAGCACAGGGCACTCTCCAGCTTGGAATAGTGATAGTAGGAGTGAAAATGTGTAATTTGCAAAGTCATAACCTGCTTCTACACTTGATAAAGCTGAGACTACTTAGAATGAATCAATATGCACAAAGCAGATGGAACAGACAAGATAACAAGCCATTATATAAAGGGTCTGCAGTTTTGCAACTTTCCATAATGATTTACATGAAATCTTTTAAACGCTATTTGAATTTTGTCTAGTTTTATTACAACAGATTTATGCAGTGTTTCACATCATCCTAAGTTAATTTCTTGCACTGATTTCCTACAAAATGTAAAAATACAATGAAGGTAATTTTTTACAGGAAAAAAAAAGGTCTTCCATACAAGCACAAACCTTTTCCATTATTCACTAGTCCAATTTTATCTACATAGAGCCCTTCAGATACTCTGCAAATAATTTATTCTGTGTTAGTACAAGTAATTTATGAAAGCACCTTGGAATGCTCTGAAAGTTCAAAGTGCACCTACGCTGATTTCAGGGAAGTTTACAAACTGCAGGTTACATGACAGCTGACACAGAAAACTTAAGGTCCAACCAAATTTTCTAGACTTTATCAGATGAGCCTCTGAATAAAGATACCCATGTCTTTGTGATTAATGATTTCCCCCAGAATTTGTGCTGTGACAGATGTTATGGTAGGAATGTCCATCCTCTAAAAACAGTTAATGTTCTCTACCTTAGAGGAACGGTATTTGCATAAGAATTTCCTGGGAATATCTCTGGGCAGCACAGAGCACAGACACTCAGTGTTTCCCCACTCTAACCAATACCTCAGTCCTGCTTCTAGTTTATGCTTGCAATCCTAATAGAAAAATCTTCCCTGTATGAATTATGATAATGATTTTACATCCTCTGTGGAGTACACAACATCATCTTTCCGACATGAAATGCTTTTCTGTTGCACACCCATACTTCTGTTAGTATTTCTCCACCTCTACAAAGCAGAGCTTGGAAGGAGAAGATGCTAGAAATATATTATCCTTGAAGCAGGTGCCTATATTTCTGTAGTCTCAAAATAAGGTAGCATAGGAACCTTCAAAATACATCTACATCCTGCACTGTTAATTGCTTAAGTGACTCCTGTAAGGTGAGCAATCTTAATTCCCACTGAGGCCACTGAGCTCCTCACAAAACCAGGTCTTTTGTCCATACCTATAGCAAAAGCAGTCTCATCTTGTGTGCTGTTGTGTTTGTCATGCATGTATTAGAGTGCCTAACTGCAAGTTTTCTCTAGCAAACACATCCAGCAAACACTGCAGTGTTAGCTTTTGCCAACAAGCCAGACAGATTCTGCTGCAAAGCAATTACAAATTTGACAGGCTTTCATTATTTGCAAAGAGTAATCATGTAATGGCACAGATCATCAGAATCTAATAACTACAGAGTTAGGTCTCATGCCCATTAAAGTAATAAATACATGCTCCAACAAAACACATCGATTAGCACAAAGCAGTTAGCACATCACTGGAATTACAGAGTTAGGCAGAACATTATTATTATAAAGGAAAAGAGGGTCTTTACTGCCTCCTAAGAGGAAGTACCTTTAAGAGTCCTTTCCAAACAAAATTATTCTAAGGAGATGGTGGTATTATTATTATTATGATTATTATGATTATTATTATTAATACTACTACTACTACTACTACTGTTATTTATTTAAGAGCCTATGGGAATAAGTGTTCACAGATGTTGAAGACTGACAATACCACCATATCACTTTCCTAGGCTGCCCTTCTGTACCAGCCAAGGTGCCAGTTCTGCATGAGCAAACTCTGTCAAGTCATGACCAGAGGCTTCCTAATGACACTGCAACATTTCTTGACTGGATTTGCACACTAATCTGCAGCGTAGGTCACTGGCTGGTCTTATCACAGGGCAAAGGAAGACCTTGGGAAAGTTTAGCCCCCTGCCTCCACCCCGACTCCTGGGAGGCAATCACAACAGGTTCTGTGGCCAAAGTTCCCTTTCCCAAGGACACCTGTCTTTCCCTGTGAGGAGGATTTAAAGCTCTTCTGGGAAAGCACAAGAAAATGGCACCAAATT
Organism: Irena cyanogastra; assembly: GCA_013397155.1. Taxonomy (NCBI): domain Eukaryota; kingdom Metazoa; phylum Chordata; class Aves; order Passeriformes; family Irenidae; genus Irena; species Irena cyanogastra. Next base: position 76,606 of record VWZV01013949.1, on the reverse strand, counting down.
TCCATTGTACAGGGGTATCCCATTGCTGCCAGCTTATCCTCTTTTACCTGCCAAGTCACAGTGTTTGTTATTTTTACCAGGCCAGCCTGGGTCTTGTTACATTGGAGACTTCCATTCCTGTTGTGCCAGTTGGAAACAAAAGAATTTTCTCACTCTGGAATAAGAAAAATATTCTGCCTATTCTGCAACCTTTGATTTAGGAAAATTAAAAACCTTGAGTGCATTCTAATGAATCCTCATATGTCACATTCTTAGGACATCAAAAGAAGTATTTTGGCATTTGCTAATGCAAGCCAGCACACTAATTTTGTCCGCCTACCTACCCAAATTCTCAAATTTCCTTTTGAACCTAAAACTAATTGTCCAAGACATTTAATAAATAAAACAGACAGAAAACCCCAAAACTGTGAGAGAGTTCAGATAACCATATGTGTGTGTCTGTGTGCAAGCACGTGCATGTGTTACTGTGTGCATCCTCATACCTTGAAGAAAGAGGACAAGCTTAGATAAAAGAATCAGAGGCACGCAACTCTTCAATTTCCTTCACATATTTTTAGTAAGTCCAAAAGAAATCCCCTTGAAAAACAGCTCTGGAATTTAAGCTATGGCAAATAAAGAAGAAAATTCCCTGTATTTACATCTGATATCCAAGTAAACTCTGAACTTGGTTATAGCATAGTATAAGAGGAGCTGTAACAATGCATTACTGAAAATAAGGGGGGAAAAAACACTCTCAAAAATGCACATCAAGGCACTTTGATTTTTGATTCACCAGAGAACATCTTTTCTTCCTGGGCTTCCTAACAGCCATCACTATTAACCACAGTGAAGCTAATCATAATTTTCTTTCTACACACTGTTCAAGCAGAAACATTCAGATGTTCAAGAAACAAGAACAACCCAGGCACACCACAACAATATGCAGCTGGTTGAAATGCACTGCTAGTCTGACATCAACAAATTACACTTTTATTAAATACTATACCTTGTTATTTCTTCCTTAAGTTTACATGGATCCTCTGCATAAAATTTAATGCCAAAGTACAGAGTGTATGGTGGTCCAGCTGCAGGAAAAAAAAATTGGTGTAAAATTGAGTCGTCATGAATTGCTAATTGGTATTAATTGTTACTAGTTGACTATAAAACAGCTACTAAGAAGCCTATCTTAACATTTTATGAAACTTGAAATTTTCAGAGAAAAATGTTGTATTCACACAGCAAATGGTTATGGTTATGATAAGCATGATAGAGGCATCACAGCTACTATAAAATTAATTGTACAAATTAAGAATAACACCACTTATTAGCCTAAAACAAAATTCAAGCATGCAGCAGTCTTTGGACAATAATGACACTGTTAAGCGATACCACATGCAATCCATGTGTGAAATTTAGATACAGCAAAGAACTGCAATAACAAACTTGTTTAGAACTATTAATCTGTTGTGACTAGAATATTGTGCAGACGGTGTAGATGGAACATTATTACTTCATCTTTGTTGTTTAAGTTCAGATTAAATACATACTGTTTATCAATTCTTTATGTTCAGCAAGGGTCTTTGCAGGATCCAGCCAGTACTGCAAGATAGATAATTATGGAAATTAGTTACTTAACTTTGAAAATTAACACAGAACAATTAGTTATTTATATCACTTAACCTTTTCTTCTCTTCCCCTCATACTGAGCTGACAGGAGGAACTGCACTCTCATCCCTGGAAGAGAGTGCTGCTGCTTGTGCTAGTAAAAACAAGTATCAGCCAGCATGAGAAAATACATTTTCCTGTGAGTGCCACAGGTCTTGAGATCAGCACAGGTGAGATTAAGCACTTCAGTCTGGTGGAGAAGAGACAAGAATCTCATCTGCCTTTTCATTTCTCCAGTGAGTATTTAACTCAGTGGCCATGGCACAAACCCATGCTTAAAATCACCACACAGCTATTTATTATTTCAAAGGCTGCCAAAATTTTCCTGAAGAATGCAAGAGGTGGGGGGAGGAGCGGGAGATGTCTAACATTTTATTTGCAAGCCAAAGATGAATGGAATTTCATGGATAACGCAAAGGCATTTTTCAAGCCAAAGTCAGACAGTAAAGTTGAGAACATTTAGCAATCCAAGAATCCCAACACCAGGGCCCTGCGAGCACACCTAGGCACACCTACACAGGAATGTGCGCTAGGCACTTGTTAAATGCTTGCACAGATGGATAAACAGTGTCAGCTATAGTTACGCTACCGAGCTGATAGGCTGAAGTGCCAAGAGAAATGGAACAAAAAACCAGTGTCTCATTAATCCAATGCACTTGCACAGCAGTTGCTGACAACAAACCCCGGAGAGGAGAATGCCAAGGCAGCTCGACAAGCTGCCTTGGCCCTTTTCATCTCCTGGCAGCCCCTGTGACACTCCCCAGTGCTCTGCCACCTGTGCCCCCTGCACGGGCTTGCCAGCAGCTCAGCACTGCTGCAGAGAGCTGGAGGATCCTGCACATCCTCCCCTAACTGCAAGGCATCAGCACTGCCAATCTAAAATAAGCATTTCACATTTACAGAGGAAGCGGGGAAAAATGTGATCATTTTGTAATAGTCCTAACCAATGCAACTACCCAGTTACTAAAGGGACTAGTTTAGTAATTGTTCTTTGTAAACACATACAGTATTGCTTTAATAATTTTTTGTTTACTAAGACTGATTAAAAAGGTACAATGTTATTAAATAAAATAACTCCCTTTTAAATTTTAGGTAGAAGTTACATTGAGAAAAAAAACTGTCTTAAAGTACAGCATAAAGAAAAAAATGGACTCTTTATTCCTTTGCACTTTTATGAATCTGGCTCCCATACAAGCCAGGTATGTAAGCAGCATGCATCCAAGCTCCATGCAGTATTTCACATTCAGCCCTTTTAAGCGCCTGCAAGAGCTTAACCACAAATCTGGAATCTTAATTTTTTTGTATCTGCATAGGGTTAAACTTGGGTCAAATTCCATGAACCTGCTTGAAACAAAATATTAACTAGGTTGAAATGTTTGCTGTAGTATCAATCAATTAAGTGTCTGGTAGAGAAAGATTTATCAACTTCAAACTAAATGTTGGACTGTCTTAATTGGATTCTTACAAACCTGTATCCATCCTGCCACACATTGTCAGTTTTTGACCACATTTACAACAGGAAGAAATACAATTTTGAAGAGAAAATGCGTCATTTTTCAATTATAATCTGAAATTATCAAGATTTCCCACAACTTAAGACAAGACAAAGAATCAGAATTGCTGTGTCAGATTTTTCCTGCAATGTTCAGAGCAAAGAACCTCAATCTGCTGAGTTCAGGATGGGCCTATTATATAAGAAATGTAAAAAATTTCAGGCAATTCCTACATACAAATATGTATTTAATGCTACTATCTTTGTTTTTAGAATCTGAAGTTGTATAGATTATATTTACTATCATATAATCAATGAACTGATCTTGCTGCACTCAAAAAGTTTATTCTTAATACCCGTAACTCACCTGACCATCAGCTTTGTGTCTGTTGTTTTAATCCAATAACATTCTTCTAAAATTTCTTGTTTCTACTCAGCATTATCTGTCTCTATTTTCTTTTCACTGGTTATGACATTTCATTTAACACACACAAACAATTCTCTTTCCTCCTAGATAATTTAGTATACCGTGCTTGGGGGATGAGAGTAAAAATCCAAAAAAAGAAAAAAAATCCATCCAACAAAACACAAGCTAAGTACGATTTGACTTTTTTCTAAGATCTTGAAGACAAAATATGCTCTACATTGTATGACATTAGCTCCCTGTATTGCCATGGGTTACCTCCTAGCTGCTGTGCTCTCAGGGTTGTGTGCTCAAACAGAGCTTCCTCCTAGCAAGGGAGAAAAACACTACATTGCAGGGTGGGGGCATGGTGCAGCATGAATGAATATCATGATTTGTCCTTCTGTATTTGTATTTCTTCTCTTAGAGCCCTAGGAGGATGTCAGTATGTGGCACATTCTGATTATAATAGCTCAGATTAGTACTATCAGGTAAGAAAATAAGAATATTTACATTAAAAGCCTGCTGTACAATTTTTTGTATACAGCACAATTCTTTTGGCATTTCACAAAAGGGAACACCTTTAGGCTTCAGAAGCAGCCTCTCCCTGACGCATTTCTGCTCAGCTTTTCCTGACATATCAGGCATTAAAATTGCTATCTCTGCCTTTTGTGTACCTCAAGAAAACACTGGCCTCTTCCAGACCAGTCTCTAGCTTGGCTACCCTACACACCCCTGGCTAAGCCATAAAGGCAAAGGGACTGGGTGGAGAGCACCTGGGAGCTGCAGCACAGCAGGAAGCAGCAGTGAGAGTGGCAGGACAGCCCTCCCAGCAGCAGTCACCCAGCCTCTGGAGAAGGACACCCCTGGGACACTGTTTTCCCCAAATACTAAAGCAATGAGTATCCCCCTCTTGGGAAGAGTGTGGCCAGCAAGTCGAGGGAGGTGATCCTGCTCCTCTCCTGGCCCTGGTGAGGCACATCTGGAAAACTTTGTCCAGTTCTGGGCTCCCTAGTGCAAGAGAGACAAGGAGCTAATGGATAGGGTCCAGTGAAGGGTCCAGGGATGATGAGCATGTCTTTTGAGCATGTCTTTTATGAGGAGAGGTGGGAGCTGGGCCTGTTTAGTCTGGAGAAGAGAAGACTGAGAGGGGATCTCACTAATGCAAATAAATATCTCCAAGGCAGGTACCAGGAGGAAGGTGCCAGACTTTTTAATGGTGCAGAGGGACAGGACGAGGAGCAATGGCCATAAACTAAAACACAGGAACTTCCAGCTCAATACAAGGAAGAACTTCTTTCCACTGAGGGTGGCAGAGCACTGGAAGAGCTGCCCAGGGACAGCATGGAGTCTCTCCCTCTGGAGACATCCTAAAACTACCTGGGTGTGCTCCTGTGTCACCTGCTCCAGATGATTCTGCTTCATCAGGGGGTTGGACTGGGTGATCTCCAGAGGTGTCTTCCAACCTAATGATTCTGTGATTCTGGACAGAGTTTCCTAACCCACCCTCAGCTTCTGCTACACATATTCTTGTGATTGTGTCTCACTAAAAATAGCAGATGGGGCACAAAGTCCTGGGAGATGAGGCAGAACACACAAATGCACTCTCCAGGAAGACCCAGCTGATTATCCACATTGAGAACCATGAGGACAGTATCTGGTGTCACCTTACACTAATTTGGGTGCCAGCACTCTCTGCAGTAAGGCAAAAGGCTCAGGTGAAGGTTAGATGATGAAGCACAGTAAGGGATTCTGTGGCACTCAAAGAAAATTGGTCTTTCTTTTAAAGAATTTGCAGCACAAAGAAAGGTACTCAAATACCACATGAGAAGAAGCACCATGTAATTTGTCAACAGAGGCACTAAGAGATTAGGAAACACTACTGACAACACATGGCATTAGCTGAACCCATCTGTTCACTGGGGTGTAGTTTGATATCATGGAATTTTTAATTCATTATTAAATGTTGTATTTTAACCAATTATTAGAAGATACATTTTGTTGTTCCTTTGGAGACCCATCTTGTTCAGAGCACTAAGTAGATATAGGTAATGCTATTCTGACATCAACTTGTAATCTTCCAGAGCTTGATTCTTCCATTTGAATACTGTCCTTTTAATGTGGAAAGTTTGGAAACCTGGAATGTCAGTAAAGCAAAATTTGTGTAGTATGACCAAATTACTACCCCAGAGACAGGGTCATCCAATTTATGCTTTACCCTACTGTTCATGCCCCTGCCAGTGCACCCAGTTCTGTCAATCTGTTTGCTGCATCCAGCTGTTCTCACAGGCTAATTAGTTTGTTGGCTGTTCAGGAAGAGACCATTTTAATGCTACACATTCATATACACTATGTAGCACAGTGAAACCCTGTTCACTCATTAAAGCCCTACTGGTAGTACTAAAATAATTATGATACCACCCACATAAGAGGTAGCTCACCAACACACCACTTAAAAGACCACCTGGAAGTGCTGAGGCATGCAGGAGTAATGGGGAAAATAACTAAACAAGCCCTTTCAAACCCTTAATAAGAAAAATGTTTCTTTTGTGACTGGTTTGTGTTCTTTAAAATACATGGTTTTGTCTATGCGGCTTTATTCATCATTCAGTTAAATCTATAGTGTGACAAAAAAACCTGACAGTGCAAATAGTAAAACTTTCCCCACCACAAGCAATGTATTAATAGGCAGCCCAACCCCCAAACACTTTTCTCCCTCTGAGACTAACTCGGGACCATGGTTTTAAAACTAATTAGCAAGGTAACCCTTTTCCTCTTCCCTTAGGAAATCTACTGTGGTCGATCCAAAAAATATCCAATCCAACATGCAGATCTAGGCTTCTTGCCAGCCATTACTGAACTAATTCCCACAACAGCCCAGAGAGTTTTAGCCACAGTCAGCATGCAACTAAATATATGTTTACAGCTAAAGCACAAGGTGTTGTTTGTTGTGTGAAAACTTTCCATTATACTGCCCATTCTTAAGAGCTTGCAAGAGTTCACTAAAAATAGCAAGCTAGCAGCATAAAACCACACATCATAAAACCCATGAAACTACACACAGCAGCACTGTTTGGCTCATTTATGGACGTTTCAGGCGAAGGAGCATCAGCTTTTCGTTATCCCTGCACAGACCAACAACACGAAGAGGCCTTTTCACAATGGTTTGTTACAAAGCAGGCAGGTGCAAAGGCAGCAGCACACACTTGGCAGCCACTGTGGCAGCCTCTGCGTGGCTGGGCAGGAGCACTCCACAGCCTTGCACGCAGCTGAGGTCCCGTGTCCACACGACAAGGCCAGTGTTGATGTAAGAGCAGGCGAATGACGGAAGTGGGATAAACACCTTCCTAATCCATGGGAAAATCAAGAATCACGGTGGCTTCCTGACATTGGGCTGGCCAGAGGATAAAGCCTAAAGCTAACATTAAATTTACACCGCTGGAGCACCACATGAGAGAAAAAGTAGAACAAAAGGATGTGTCCTAAAATGTGCTTTTATGTGTCCTTTCACAATAGAGGTGCAATCCCTTTTTATACTCACATTTTCATACATACCACTAAATATACCCTGTGTATGCTTCTGTAAATAGTCCCAGGAGCAGCCATTTCTATTTTATTTGCAACCACAGCAAAATGGAAAACATTTCTGAGAGCAAAAAATACCTACCTGTTCTTCATTCACACCTCAAATTCCTTAGGAAATCAAAACCACCATTTTTAACAGTCTAACTTTAGTTCACACTTGAATCTGGCTTTCATCTTCATGGAACCTCATCAATTCATAAATTTCTGGACTACGGCACAGAAGTTAAAATACAAGGAGTGGGGCAGTCTGTAGCTCTCAGTAGCTCTCTCTGTTTAATACTGTTCTAAATTCAGTCTTTACATGATCAACTTCTGGTTAACAGAAGAAATCACCAAATATTTAGCCAATTCAACATGTTATTACTATAGTAATAGATGAAACAGGGTCTTGTGCAGTGCTGTCATCACAAAACACTGGCTTCAAAACTGTAATGGCTTGACTTAATTTAACCATAGGCCAGGCACGAGTCTCTCCATAATTTTAAGGTAGTATGAAACCATTCTGTGAATACAGCACTGTCTCCTCTTGCTGAGCACCCCCTGCTCCTCACCTCTGCCTGCAGCAATCCTGCACAAGCCTTTGGCAGGGCAGACAGCATTGCCCCAAAGCACTGCTGGCTTTGGCTGAAACATCTCAGCCTGGCTGAAACATCTCCTTGTCTGTTTAGGATGGTAATGTCCCAGTGGAAAAAGCCTCAGATGTGGGGTGAATCTCTGTCAAGGAGGCTCTAGAGAGCATGGGCTCAGGGACACAGAGATGGCTCAGGCAGAGGGAAAATGGCATGGCCCAACACACCCTGAAACGAGTGCTCAGCCTGTGCTGCAGCAAGTGAGGCAGGCTGTGATGCACACAGGGATACTGCTTCCCAGGCACTGCAGGGCCAAGGGAGGCTGAGCAGCACAGAGCACCAGGCACTGGCTTCAGGGCTCAGCATTAAAGAGGAAAAGATATCAATCCTACTTTCATCTATTAATTTTTTTACTATTTGTACCTTCTTAATTTAGTTTCCAACAACATTTAGCATTTGATTCCATTCCTATCTAAGATGTTAATGGCTATTCCAAGACTTTATTGGAAACAAACAAAAGACATTATTACTGAAAACCTGAGCCAGGAAACAGTGGAAGTCGGGGGAAGCATGACTCTGTAATGCTTTACAGGCAAACAGCACAGCAGGGTGCATTTCATACATGGCACATCCAGTCTGCTGTGTCTTTTACTCACCGTTTGATGACTTCGGTCACAGTAGCGCAGCCCGAAGTAATCTATCTCCACCAGGTTTAAGTGACGAAATACGTAGCCCAGGACAACCGACCCTTTCGTTGACTTCTGTGGGAAAGAATTTACAGAGCCTATTCACAAAGATGCTCTGCCTTTGTCAGCTATGTGCAGTGGCATTCATGCATTCAGTTAGCTTTGTCTAAAGTTCCCAGTGCCTTTAACAAAGATTTCCGCAGTACAGATGAAAATATTTTGCATGTTTGAAAAATAATTCTGTAAAATGCTATTAGGAAGCTGGCGAGGTATTAGTTATGCAATACCAAAAGAAAACAAACAAACGAAAACCCCACAATTCTGGTGAACACAGCATTTTTCAAATCCCACTCACCAGTGCAGACCTGTCACTCAAACTCTGACAATGGAGATCAGCAGGCAAAACTGCCCTTAAGACCTAAATTATACATCATTAACTTCTCTGTTACTAATCTTTGTAGAGAAGGTTAGGTTTTATTTGTTTTCTTGTAAAATATTTTTGATAGTAGAAGGGGGAACAGTCCAACACCCTGAATTGAAATAATCCCACTGTTTTCTTGAATAGCACTTCATTAAGTGTCTACAACAGTATTTGCAAACAATGCTGGGGACAATATGCTCTATAAAAAGCTCACTTCCACCTGAATGCCTCGTATTTGTTGGTTCGCCTGGCAGCCAACAACAAACAGATGAGGAAGATGGAGAATAATTACACAGAATGACTCCCCCTCCTCAGAATCAATTAGAGCCTTTGATGATTAGAGTCCTGAATTCCATAAGAAAATATGGACATAACTCATAATTAGGTTTTGCTTAGCTGCTTCATATTTAATAAACTACTAGACTGTAGTAAAATCACCACAGAGAAAACAAACAGAAAGTGGAAGTTGTGAGATATTGTTTGTGCAATTTCACTTTCTAACCTATGAACAGATAATTTCAAAATTAAAATGGCAAATAATACTGATTTTAAAATTCTTTAATTTAGTTCTGCTGGTGAAGTATCAATCACATCACAACGCTGAAGGTCTATATTTTTTCAGGAGGTGCATTTGTTCAGGATTCATCTCTAATCTCACAATCAGGGACAATACAACAATTTCAGGTGGCCACTCACACACTAAGCAAGCCATGACAAGGTAAACATCTCTGGTAGCATGGAAATAGCATATCCATGCTATTCACCAGATTTTCTTCACTTAAAGTAGGAGATGTACTTGAAAGATTCTCTTTTTCTGAATCCATCAGACTGGTTGTTTACACCAAGCAACTGCAATTACATATTCCCTCAGCGTGTACAGTGAGCCTTAATGATCAGCCACAAAACAGAGGGCAGTTTGGGGGGAAACATGATTAAGGTAAGGAGAAATTCACTACATCTCAATTTATCAAGTTAGCAGAACAATACAGTGATTTTATCATCAGTTTCATCAACAAGAAGCTGAATTCAGGTTGTGAGAACAAGGCAAGACAAGCTGTAGAGTGACTATCAGGAGCACTGCAGAAAAAAGATGGAACAAAACAAAACACACCTTAAAAAATACTAAAAATACAGGTTCGATTACTAGGCAGTAGAGATTTAAGACTGAAGTAGTAATTGTCCTTAATCCTTTTATTTTTAAATTAGTTGTCATTCAAAAGAAGCAGAGGAGACATCCCACTAAAAGGGACGTTGTTATCTCATCATTCATGTATTGGACTTGATGATCCTGATGAGCCCCTTCCAATGATTCTGTGTTATATAAGGCAAATTACCTTCAGGGTTGCTAACTATTTCCATCATCATTTAAGCAGTACAACAATGTCTTGGGAACCTAGGATTGGACAGGCATCTTTAGAAACAGATACAAGAAAAGTTCAAAATAAACAAGCAGCCCTAACAAAAAGCCCAAATAAACAAGGAGCCCAACTCCAAATGACCCATGCAGATAAATGATGGCAACGCTTCCAACTGGGCACTAAACATTCAGAGAACATTTTAGATTAAAGGATCTCCAACATCAGCCACTCAGAGTCGATGACTCTTGACACAATTAACCACAGTGAGGTCAGTAACCCTTGCAGAAGGTATAAAAAGGGTTGCCTGCACCCTGGCTCACAGGATACATCAAGTGCTGCCCATCCAAGCCTTGCTCAGCTTCTGTGATTGTGTGAAGTTCAAATCTGCTTGCTTTCAATGAGCTTTCCACTCCTTGTCTGACCAGTACCATTATTCACAGTATCAGCTGGTTTTATTAACAGCACTAAGAAACAGTGATTGAGCCACCAAGATGAAGCTGTCAATTTCCCATTTAGGCACCTTACAATAATAGTACACAATCCTGGGAGTAATCAAAGAAGCTTAAGTCTTACAGGAGTTCAACTTACATGACTCTGCACCAGTTTAGAATGCAACTACCTTTCTTGGCTGGAAGTCTTCTGCTTCATTCCATTGAGGACTGCACAAAGGAGTTTTTGGGACAGCTTTTTGCTTCCCTGGACTGTAAAGCTGGTGTGTTATCCCAAAGAAAGATGCACATATCAGACTTGGTTTGGTTAAAATTGAAGCCTCCTTTCTTTCCTTTCAGAGATAAAAGGCTTTTAAACTGCTTTTTACTTACACTGCTAGGCAGATAGAAAACATAAATGCCTGTTAATTTATTCAGTTTTGACACAGCTTAGTTATCACTCCAATAATTGCAGGTCCTGCAGAAACTGGTGGTCTGGCTGTGAGGAAAGGCTGAGCAAACCCATCCAGCTCATATGGCTGGGGGCTCTCCCACCTCTACAGCAGCAAGATGCTCAGTGCTTTTGGTTACCCCCAGCCAAAACAGTCTGCATGTTGTGGTCTCCACAGCCCTCTTTGCCAACCCCTTTCACATCTTTCAGCAAAGCCTGCTGAACACAAAGAAGTGCTTTGCAAGGGAACACCAGGATGTGAGCCAGGACCTCTCCTCACACCCTTCAAACCTCACCTTCCTCAACCTCGTATTTTCCCAGCACCGGGGAGCACTGCCCACGTAAAACATTGACCCTTGGTGAGACCACTGCAGACTCATTTTCAGTTGAAATTCTCATTTTTAGCCACATGATTTCAGGGTTTCAGATGCAAGTAATTTGCATCTTCAAGTTGAGTCAAGAAAGAAGTTTTGCCGATGAATCCCTTAGTAACTATTTCTCAGTCCTGAAACACGTTTTTACCACATTTGATCAAAGTTTTGCAAACTAAGAGAAGCAATCTTATTTCCCCTGATAAAATTACAGCAAAATTCAGCAAAGCTGGAAACCAAAACTATCAAAGACATTAACAGGACTACATTCACATCACATGGCATTGCAAAAATTACATAATCTGCCTTGCATTAAGCTCAGACTTGCGAAAGGTTTGCGTTCTTAGAGGTAAACCCAAGTACATTTGAAAATACCATCAGCAATGCTTTCAAGAGAGAACAAAGAATTGTTTCAATGAGTCATAACACCTTGCTTTACATGTTAGCACTGTGCCTTCATAAACCAGAAAGGCAGGTTTATACTGGCTAAAGAAAATGACAGCCAGAACATTCAGGAGAAGGCTGATTTAACTGTAGTTTTCTTAATCAAATTGAAATTATTCTTTTAAAAGCAGTACATAGAGTTCTGTGTTTTAACATATTCATATTACTCTATATTTAGACACCAGAAATTCTTATCTTTCACATAGCTCACTGCTTTTTAGCTCCAGTGAGGTTTTTCTTGTTGGGTAGTTTTTAATTTTCTCTCTTATGTTGTACAGAGCAGTGGAGGCCACATCAGAACTATTACTCACATTAATTGAATTTAAAGACAAAATCTCTGCCCCAGTAGGATGCTAGTCCCTCTACTGAAGGAAAAGTGCTACACGTAGTGAAGCCTCTTGCTACTGTCTCTTTTAGATCAAGCAGACATCGTGATGCTTTTCTCCCGAAAATAATTCAAGCCACGCACTCTACCTCTTACAACCCGGAAAAAAGCTAAGGAAGATGCAGAATTCATGAGCCTTTGCTCAGAAAAAGCACTTAGAACTTAGGCTGAACATAACCATTGCCTTTTGAGATGCCCATCAGAAGTCCCCCCTGATGCAGCATGCTTGGAGACCAAATTGCAGTAATTGCTCTAGGTAAAGGTTACTAAGGAGAGATTAAAATTATGCACAAAGGCAGCACACAATCATGCTGAGAGTGAGCAGACCCAGAGCAGAAACAGGTGTCTCCAAACAGCATTTTCTCACTTTTCTTTTTGGCCTATTCTTCCTCCTAAGCTCAGGCACAGAAAAGACTAGACACCACTGCAATTTTTCATCACCTTCCCCTGACAAAAGCAGCATGGCACAAAGCTCTGAAATCAAAGTTCTTGGTTCTTAACAATGAAGACTAAGGACCCCTTTTCCCCAAGGCAGTGTGCCACCCAGGCCTCAATTTGCACACCACACGTTCAAGCAGAGAAAAGTCTTTAAATTAAAAATGCTAACCATTTACAAATATTCACCCAGACAAAACAGCTTAACCTTAATTTACAGAATGCATGTCCAAACAGAGAAGAATTTACATTAGTGTTATTTTATATGGGCAAGGCATCCCCCAGCACAATCATACAATAGAAGTAAAGACTTTGAGGAACTGAGAATTTATCAAATACAAACAAAACATCACAGGCTGCCCTAAGTGTTCAAAATTAAAATGAACCATCCAAAATGTACTAATCCATCCCTGCCTCTCTGCTTGTATTTCACTGGCAGCAGACAAGACAACATATTTTCAGAGGTTTTTGTGTGAGAACTGCTTGGATTTATGGACACAGATACAGACCTCACTAGCACTGTTCCCAAGGTGTCTGACCTGCCTGGATGTAAGAGATGACACTGAATTCTAAGTGCTGTATTTTAAGATACCTGTAGACCAGTTTAGCTTTCACTAGCCATCAATCCTCTGCATTCCAGTCAGAAAACACTATTCTAGGAAAAATATCTGAAGATGCACCATATTTTTCTGGTTTTGCAATTATTGTATCTGTCACAAATTCGCCTGCTCAGGGGCAACCTCCTTGAGAGAGGGATCCGTTCTGAGGAGCGTGGGGCCCGGCCAGTTAAACGTCTCCCCTTGTAACCACTGTCTGGAGTGCACTTCGAGGCACTGCCACAGACAGATGTGGACTAATTTACTTGACTCTGAAACACAGAAGAGAGTTAGTCAAAGAAACGATACTTTAAAAATGTTTGGCTTATGGGAAATCAGTTCAGTGGGGTCTTTCCTGGGGAGAAGATACAAGCAAGTATATTTATATTTACGTGGTATAGCAATGCAATTTGGACCTGCACACACGTTAAAAGGAATGCTATAAGCAGGAATCAAAGCCCAAGCAGAGCAAGCAAATAAGTAATGAGAAAACAATTACATTTTGGAAATGTAATTAAATACTTACTAGTGCTTTAAAATTGATCTCTTCCCTGCAATGAATTATATTTTACAAAATGGCAGCAACTGGCTCTGTTTAGAGGAATTCTAGCCATATAAATTTTATTTTAAAATCTATTCACTCATCTATCCCCTGATATTAACATTATCCAGTTCATTAGCATCTACATTCACCGTATGACAGATGAGTTAAGCTACCAACAATAATGCATTTGATGTCTTCACAGAAAAAAGCTTTTCTGAAGAACTGAATACCAATGAACACTCCCATCATTCTCATGTACAGGGACTAAATCTACACCTAAGAAAGGAACTATGACAATAATAATGAAATTTAAAAATGCAGAATATAACCATTCACTGGGAATGCTGAAGATGTAGGTTGCTATTGTGTTTCTACTTTTTGAAACTGCTTTTCACTCACAGCTGTGTGACCTGGTGTACCTCCTTGTCAAGAAAGGGCCCTTTACCCTGGGAGGTGAGCAGCTCCACAGTAGAGCACTTGTTGGAAGTGTTACAGGGAAAGGATGCTGTACTTACTGTACTGCTGTACTTACTGTAATGCTGTACTTACTTTTGGCACATTCATTCTAAATAAAATAAGCATCCACTGTTTTCTAGGGGATTTTCACAACATGGTTTCTGCAATTTTTTTTTTTTGCAGTCACATCATTGAAGTCTTTCTTGAAACATTTCTCATATAAACTTGTTGCAATTTTAAAAGTCTGGTTTTTGCTGCTGCTTATTTTTGCATTCTTGGTTTGTGTTTTGTCCCCTTTTTAATTATTTTGCCTTATTTCTTTTTTCTTCCTTTATTTGTTATGTTTTATTATGGCAATATTTCTCATGTTAGCTCTGTCAACTTACATACAAAATATCAATTGAGGAATAAATACATGAGTATAATCTTTTTTTGTATCTGTCATGTAGTCCTTGGTTCTATTCCTCCTATGTGTAATTTTGTGATTTCTGCCTTTGTGCCAAAGGAAGGCACTTGAGGTACTAAAGCCTCAATTCTAACACCCTATCTTTTCCTCTGGTCACCCACTTAAACACCACTTTTGAATTAGGTGTTGCATGCATTTTCATGGAGCATGTTAAACTGATTATGCACAGCAGTTTAAGAGCACAGGGACTTAAAATTTAAATATGTCACTTGCTTTGCTAAACTGCTTTAAGTGCAAGACTGACAAGGGAGAGTGTCAGTAAAGAGTTCAACTCTAAAAAGCTTTCAGAAAGAGAAATGTTAAAAATGAAAGACTAGACACTCACTCTGTCAAACTGCTCAGGGATTTTTACTATTACTTCAGCTGTTAAACAAAGAAGTAATGAAGTTATATTCTCATTATAAGAAGTTGGCTGAAATTATTAGCTGGCAGAATGGTTAGAAGGTTTTCGGTGTTAGATTGTTTGGGGAGCTTTTAGGAGCAAGAAGAATGGGAAGGAGAAAAGGTCAGTCCACATCTTGCCAATCCTTTATTTTGCCATTTTTTCATTCAGAATGAATAGCTGTACTGTCAGAGCTGAGCATACCTGCAGAAGCTCGTTTGTACAGAGCTCCACCAGACTGAGCAAAAAACAAACCACCTTCTCATGCTCTCTCTCCCTCAGCAAAGCCGAAATTTGGTGCCCTGCTTACCACCTGCTCTCAGCCTTGTTAACCTCTTTGCCTTCGAGTTGCTTCTTCTTTTCTTAGGATAATTATTTCTGCTGCTCTCTGACTTTCACCTGTGTCATCCCCCTATTTTTCTTCCCCCTCCTTTAGTCTCCATTTCTCGAAGTCTCATCAGTGTTCTGATCATGAAGTCAGCAACTTATGATGGTAATTCCCAAGTAAATTTCTCAATTTATTTTTTTAACCCCTTCTTTCTAAATCCCCATGTTTAAGAGAAAGGGCTACGACATACAGAATCTAGAGGCTTAAGTCTTCAAGTCAATTCACACCTTAGAAAACTCTATAAAGCTCAGTTAAATTTTTTCTAATGATTCCTTGTATTTTCCTTCTTCAAAAGCAATGGTGCTAGCATGATTTTGTTTATCATCTGATTCTGTTAATTTAACTCTCTCCGTTAAATTATCAGTTAAGAGATATTACAAGAGAAAAAGTTACAAGAGAAACAGTGGAACCTTCTCAGATGCAAAACTAATGGAAAGGACAAAGAGAAGGTATATTTCTTGAATGGACAGAGCCACCTTTTCTCCTTAACTCTGGCACAAATCACTCAGGGAAGAAAGAGAGGGGGAAGTACAAAACAGAAATAGTAGCTCTCTCCATTCAACAAGCCTTTCAAAGCACACAGATCTGTGGAACTTTCCCCCTTCCACCACAAACCTGAGGGAGTCCTGCCCCACCACAGAGCTACTCACATCCCAAAAGGGTTTTCCCAAACACTTGACCATTTTTAAAAGTTTTATTTCCAGTTCGGTGAAGTTCAAACTCTCATTTGGGCTGACATCACCAAGTTACTTACTTCTGCAGCGGTGAAAGACAGAAGGCAAAGGAATACATATATTATCCTGAAAAATGTACATATGTTTTCTGTACATTTTTGATAATTTGATTGCCATGGTGCTCCCCAGAAAACTGATTTCATTCTAACGGAAACTTAATTGTCATTTAAGTTTCTCATAATAAACATCTGGAATTTCATATTTTTAAAAAACTGAGGATTGCCATTTTGAAAAATGTCTTCATTTTTTGTTCGATAGACATTTTCCATTAGAGCAATGGAGGATACAGTGCAAGTATTTTTGTTTTATAAATAGTTTTCCAGATATTCTCATTAACAAATGCCACACACACACACACAAAAGCAGTCAACATTTTTGCACTAGGACAAGAATAAGTTACCCATTAGCAGGTCATAATGGCTGCTAATGGGGAACTCTATACACCTGCATTGTCTCCTTCCCCTTCTAGAATTTCTGGCTGTCCTGAAGAGATGCTATCCAGTGCCACACACTGCATGGGTTCATATTACCATTTTACGGGTGCTGGGCTGCATTCAACTTTAACAGGCTTGACTGAAGAAAGAAAAAAAAAAAACCACCAACAAAAACCAATATAAAAGCCCCTGCATGGGAAAGAAAGGAGGCTGACGGAGCCGCGGCAGCAGAGGGGGATGAAAAGGGGGTATCCATCACAGCTCCCAGCTCTTGTCACCCTCTGCTAGTGCTGCCTGGCCCCTCACACCCACACTCACAGCCGGAGTGCCTCATTCAGCTGTCAATCGATTCCCGAATCATTCAGCTGTCAATCAGCTCCCGAACCGCTGCAGATTCCAGCCCTGCGTATTCAGATAAAACAGAACCCACGCCAGACCTTTTTTTTTTTTAATCATTTGTAGAATGATACCCCTGCATATAAATAAACACAAAACGCCAAGTGTTAAGTTAAAATAGCAACACACATAATTTAAATTTAAAGCATCGACAGAACCTGACAACCATTAATTCATTCTTTTGTGCGTTCGTGGCAGTGTCACCACCCCCGCAACTCACACAGGACTATCACTGTCTCCTGCCCGGCATCGCTGCTCATCCCCGGCTGCCAGTGCTGTGCTCCCTGATTAGATCTACCCGTGGTGTAACCCACGGCGTTTCGTGTGCTTTCCCGAACCACTTCCCACCTCCTTGCCCCGTTCCACAGAGCCCTGACAGCACCCCCACGCTCACAGCACTTGTCACAGACACGGCTGCTTCCCCCCGGACACCCCCACTGCTTCCTGCGGATTGCACTGAGCCCTCCCTCCGCTACTCCGACCCCCCTCCAGCCTGTGTCTTCACTCTCCCCTGCCGGATTTGCCCTTGTCCCCAGGTGAATCAAGACAGGAAATTTCTCCACAGTCTCATATTGTGGGACGGGTAACGCAGAGACACAGTCGATGGCTCCAAATGCAAGGAAATTGTTTTCAGTTTTGGTGCCCAAACTCAAGCATCAGAAACACCAGGACCTGCTAGGGCCAGTGTGAGATAGTATCCTAACAGGACTTCACTGATAAAGTCTGAGAAAACCTCTCTTGAGAGAGACATTTCAGCATCTTAAATGGACTTATTTTAGGCATATCTTAAAAATTGAAGAACAACACAGCTCTGGAGTGGTGACCCTGCTGACAGCAATTGCAACCTCTTTGCTCCAAGAGTTTCTCAGACAAAAGTTACCTGGTTTTCTTTTTATTTGACAGCCATTTTTTTCTTTGTTTCACTCTTGGAAATAGCTGAACTGATTTGAACAAAACTTTGTGAAATAATTAATTTCAGGGTTTGAAAACTGATGAGTAGAAAACCTACAAACTGAACAACCAGCTGCAGTAGGGCTAACAACCCTCTCCCTTGCACCTTCCCTTCAGGAAAGTCCCACACACTTCTCACACTGAATTTACAGCTATTTCCTCAGAGATTTAATTTAAAAGTCAGTATTACTCTGAATAAGTTCTTGGGCAAGGAACTGTAGTGATAACACACCTATCTCCCTTTGAAAAAGTAATGCACAAAATATTTTGTGTGGTTTTAAGGGAAACTGTGGCATATTTTAGTGAGATTTTCTTTCCCTGTGACCTCCATTCTTTTTCTCTTTTAGCAATTAAACCTCCCAAGTAGTGACTTGACGTTAATCACAGTGATTCAGGCACTATTTTCCCACTGCTTAGTCTTCACTGGATCACTAAAATGGGTAGTATACCATTTTTTGAAGTGCCATTATATGATATGGGAAAACTCCACAAGCCAGAGAACACAATTTGCATGTTCACATAGTCATCAATAAAATTACCACAATGTCTTATTTTTAAGAGATGTTTAACATACCAAGGTTTTTGTGGAAAGATGTTTTTCACATGCGGCTACAAACCAGTTAACCTTGACTTGAAACCTATTCCTGCAAAAGGTTTTTATTCTTTGACATGGAACATTCAAGAAGCTGAGCATTTTATACATAATATAATATGATATGTATGATATGTACTTATATATTTCAGTGGTATATTTTTATACATGGTGACAGCTTACCTATGTAAGCAAACAAGAATATTGTATATAATGAAAAAAAAATTAAAAACCCACTCACCTTAATTAGCATTTCTACAATACATCTCCATGAAGGAGAATATAAAGTGATTATATACATGTGCAAATCTGGATAAATTTCTTTACTGCCAGCTGATAGGCAGATTAGTGATAAGCACAGCATAAAGATGTACACACATACAGCACACGTAATTTTGCAGAACCAGATCCTTCTTTCTTTACATTTAGTACAAAACCAACAAATTTGTCTGTGCATTAGAGAAAGTTGCAGAGATGCAAGCAGCTAACCCCTTGATGATCATAGTCTCAGTACTGTGACTCCATTGAAAAAAGGCATCCTTGCAGCATCTCCATTACTAGACTCAAGAGGTTAGTTAATTAAAAGCCTCAGGCATACCACCCTTTCCTATCTGCTATACTCTGTAAGTCCACTTACACATCTCAAGCAAGAAGGAAAACAGTTTTTAAAACGGCTGGCTAACTACAGACATGAAATCACAAACATATTTCACATTAGGGAAAAAAAAGGAGTTGATTATTACCAGAAGACAACAAAAATCTGTTTAAATTTTTTACTAGTGATCTGAAAATAATTAATTCCAATTTATGTAAATGTGAAATTTATTACTGACTTTTAAGGCAGAGAATTTCGGACTAATGTTAGAAATGAGATTTTAAGCCTTTAGCCTAAAATTTGCTCACAGTGGAGCTCCTGGACTCACGAGCTTAATCACCTTTCTTTGGACCCAAACAGCACACAGATCCCAGCTACCTCCCAATAACCAGAGTAAAAAACTGATGACTGCAATAAAAGCAAAATAAACTATGAAACTGCAGGCTGATTGTAAAAACTCTTCTGCTTAAAACCCGAGCTTGCAGGCAAGGCACTGGTGCATTGTCAGCAGCCTTCAGCAGAGAATCTCCAGTTCTGTTAACAGCTGTACCCTGCCACAGAGCACTGAATGAACCTCAAACAATCATGTTTTAAAGGAATTATTTTAAATACTGCATATGCCCAACACAACTCTGTCACTGCAAGCAAGTCATAACGTGTTCTGCAGACTAGACCATTACATTTCAAATAGATCACTACTTTCATTTTTCACTTGCTCAAAATATACTTGGTTATGTCCAAATCTCTAAGGTAAAACTACTCATCTCTGATGTGTTGCATACAAGACTTTTGGCAGCATTACTTTTGTTTGCAGTATATTTAGCTTACTGGATGATTTGGACAAAATCCTATTCACACTGAAATCCAAAAGTAAAGAAAAAAAAAAGGCTACAACAAAAAACCCAACCTTTTGCTTAAAGACAGGAGGTTCACACCCTTCAGTTTTGATCTGATTGCTTGAAGACAAAATAATGTGGTTTGCTTAGAGTAAAACCAGCAGCATATTCAGCAGAACTTAATAAAGTAATAGCCTCTAGGCTTACTCTGACATTTTAGTTAAGAGGCACCATTTCTTTAAATTTTTACGGTCTGCCACTTCATGTGGACCTCAACCATGCCCATACTCCTCTCTTTGTCAGTGGGCTACTAAATGAGATATACCCAAGTAGTGCTTCTTGAAGTTCTGTTGTAAAGTCAGTGACTTTCATCTTCCAGAATTAATTGTGACTCAGCACCCTTCCTCATAAAATACAAGGTTTTAACTTTTGCATCCTTTTTTTTTTTTCTGATGACATGAACTCCTCCTCACAAAACTTCTCTGCTGACAATAACCACATCAGGACTGTTACATGAAACAACACCAAAACCATATTAGAATCTCTTTCTCTTTCTATGTGCATGTTACAACATGTACATAGAATGATTTTTAAATAATCATATTTAGAAGTGGAGGAGGCTGTTTTATTATTTAGGGCATCCCCCAAAATACTGATGCTTCCCAGCCAAGGTGAGATTTGAAACTTCATCCCAGGTAGATAATAAAAGGAAGACAGACACCAAAACCACAAGATTGTCTCTTTCCACTGAAAGGTGCAGTTCTATGAGTCAAAGTAGGTTTCAGCAAATCTTTTCCACCATAATGGTCTAAACCTAACAGGTGAGTTGGTCCAGTATCCACCATGTTAAAGATTCATCCCAGCACTATTTCTCCAGGCTCTGCTCGTCAGCCACCACGCTGTACTGCAATGCCTCAGCCATGCCTTAGGATCAAGGCATTAATTTATTTTCCCTATTAGCTCTAGCTGAAACACCCACACAACAAACATTCTCAGGGACAGTCTCGTCCAACTTCTCAGCTGTAACAAATCCAGCAGCTCTCACCGAGATGCCTAAGGTGCTTGACATCCCCATCCCTCTGCTGAAGAGAGGGTGGATGCCAGCCTACACAGCTGCTCCTGGGAGCGTAACTCATTTGGTTTCAATGAAAATAAACCCGGATAGCACACATCTCTCTGGTAAATTTCACAAATCTAATGGATTTTGACTTGCCATAGCCTGCTGATATCTCAGTCAGAAACCTGCTGGGAATTTTAGGCAGGTATTCAATCAATATGAAAATGAACAAGTCCCCCAGGTTGCAGGAGTTGCACTGGAGTAGTGATCAGTTATCCCAGCCACAGCACAGAGCCAGAGGGCGTTTGGTACATCCAGTTATGCAAAATGTATGAGAGTTTAACTGTAAATTGGCCATCTCCCAGACAGAGTTATGCTGTTAGAATACACAACTTATATCTAGATTGGGCCTGGGAGGACTACAACACTATGCCAGTGATGTACATGGCATTCGTCCAGTCAGTTGAGGAGGAATAATGCCAGTGGCTTTGACACTTCCAAGGCCCAGCCAGGATCTGCTGCCACACAACACTGACCAAAGTCAGTGACTGAGATCTTTCATGGATGAGTGGACAACACTACTCCAGTATCTTCCCTTTATTCTAATGCACATTTTAATAAAATGAAAACCACAGAACAGGCAATAAATCCTCACTGAAAGGATGATCAAAGATTATCCGGGCTGCCTAAGAAAATATGGAAAATACTCAAGTTGGATGCTGAAGGTCTGCCTGGTCCTAAGCACCCTCACTTCCTCCCAGAGTGAAGTAGTTCTCACTTCCTTACAGTCAAAACTCCTTTACTGTTATCTGACAGCTTCTATAAACTCAGCTATTACCCAGCTGTCACTCCCTGCCCCAAGAGTAAAAACTTCTCCTGGGAACTCTGAGAAGAAAGGTGATGCTGACTCCATTAGAGAATCATAGAAAAGTCAAAGCTGGAAAAGACCTTTAAGATCATTGAGACCAACCACTGACACAGCACTGCCAAATTTTATCACTAAACCATGTCCCTAAGTGCCACATGTCTACATCTTTTAGATACTTCCAGGGTGATTACTTAACCACTTCCAGAGTAGCCTGTTCCTCTGTTTGACAACCCCTTCATAAAGAAATGTTCCCTATTATTCAAAATAAAACTCTCCAGCACTACTTGAGGCCATTTCTTCTTGTCCTATCAGTTGTTCATGGGACAAGAAACCAGTGCTCTCCTTCCAGGTGGTTGTAGAGCAGTAAGATCTTTTCTCCAGAATAAACAACCCCTCTCATCAGACTTGTGTTCCAGACCCTTTCCCAGCTATCAGAGAAGTTTCCCTTCTCTGGGCATGCTTCAGCACCTCACTGACTTTCTTGTCATGAGAGACTTAAAGCTGAACATAGGATTTGAATATTATCATAGTCTGAAATATGCTGATGACGTTTCCTCAGGAAAGGCAGTTGATGGATTTTGGGATGTCACATTTTGACACAGAAGCAGAATACTATGAAAATCAAGTGCAGGCAATTGAAAGCAAGTGAAATAAGAGAAACCATCAGCCCCACTTGCACAGGTAGATTGAGAATGGTCCAAGAAAGATATTTTGATCAATTCAGAGTTGTTGGTTGAAGCAGAAATAGCATTACTGTTTTGCTAGATGAGGGGAACCCATCTGTTATCCCATTCAGAGCTGCAATAACCCAAACAATGCTGGAGCTTCCATCTTGGGTAGGGGGACAGTTACCACTTAGGCCAAATTATTTGGCTAATAATTTTTGGAGAGGAGAAGGGCAGTTTCTCATTACTGTAGCCCTGAGATAATGCTTCATATATGTCCTCTAAATCGCTCTACTTTAGTCCATAATTACAGGTCTAAATCTCAGTTCAAAAAAAGCCCTAGCAACTCATAAGAACAAAATCATTGCATATTTTTACAGAAACTAGACTACACCTAGCACTAAATGTAAGAAGGCAAAAGCATGTTAGTATCCAAGAACTGAGATGTTTGCAGATTTGTATTGACTTCATTTTGTCCACAAGTATTTTTAGTACTATTAAAGTTCTTCCCATTCTGATAGGAAAGTCTTCTCTGTACTTATTTTCACAGTAAGAATCAATTTTTTTCCATCTTTCACCGCCACATTTGCAAGTATGATCATGCATCCTTTCTGTTACTAAAAGGCTTATTTGTGTATTTATCTACCTCTTCTTACTTTTTTTGCATAAATCCACTAAAATCAATACAGCTGCAATACGCCCAAGGAAATGTCAGCATTTTATTCCTAAACCTAATATCATCACACAATACCAAGATCCAAGTGGCTAAAACAGGTTAATTACCAAAATCCTACTGAAGAAGCCTACACTTCAAATATTCACCAGTGAAATTTACATTCAGTGTGCAGCTCCTTCTTTCAAATTAGAAGGAAAAAAAATACAATCCTAGTCATGAAACTCAGTTTTAAGTTCTTTCCCCGGAGATCATAAATGCAGTGCACAATTGATAATGGCAAAAAAAAAAAAATTTAAATCTCTAGCTGGTTAATTTTATGAGACTTAGAGACTAAAGACTTTTTAGGATCTCCAGCTGATACAAGTAGCAGAGCCTCAGCTGGGCTCACAGGGCAGTTCACAAGACCTGTAAACACGCGGTGTTCAAACAACTGCTACAAACCAGCTGGCTGCACCGTTCCAGGTGACAAAACTAAAGAAAATGTTTGAATAAGTTAGATGCACAGCTGTTGAAAGTCAAAGATATTGTTGGCTCACCAAACAGCAGAATATTGTAGGCCTTACCACGTTCCCCTATAAAATGTTTGCTCTCAAAACTGTCACAAAGGAGAAAAGGTGTGCAACTCCGCTGTCAAAACCAAGTGGCATAAGTAGGCTCCAAACACTTCACTGTTTGACAAGTCAGCTGGTGACATGTCTGTTTTGACAGCACTCAACTCATTGTGTCCTAATCCTGCATTCACTGCACAAGCAAGATACTATTCAGAAAAACTGTATTTCACAGAAGGGCTTATATATATAACATTTACCAAAACAAGCACAAATTTAAGCCAAAAAAAAACCGGGAAGTTTAAGATTTCTGTTTTATGGAAAAGGCAATTTTTGGAGTCCAATTATTTCAGTAGTTTACTTGAGAAACAGATGCTCATAAAATAGTAAGCAGACTATATTGCCACTGGGACTATGAAGAGGGCAAATATTTCCTTCTAATTCATTTTATAGCCATTATAATACCTATTTTTGCCTGCTTTCAGAAGCCAGAGCCAAAGAAGGTAAGATCAGTTGCAGCTAATCTGGCATATTCACACTCCTAGCATCCTGGGAAAGTTCTGGGCTAATTAGGACCAGAAGTTACACATCAAAAGTCTTGTTAATTTATAATCACCATATCTAGACAGGTATGAAGTGCAACTTTTTTCATATTGTTTACAGACTGACATGAGAAAATTCATGTTTATTCCTCACTCTCTCCCAGCTGCCTGAGTTATATGACATTGATTAAGCCTCCTTTCTGTAAAAATGTGAGTTTATCCAAGTCCTGCACAAAGATAAACCAAGATAAAGTCCTGCAGAGAGCTGCAAAGGCGGTTAGTGGGGTGCAGCACATGGACATATCTGGGAGAACCTGTCTACATTGCAGAGAACTCAAGGGAGGATGTAGTTACAGCAAGAAACAACAGAGCCAGACTCTCATCACAGATGCACAGTGAGAAAATGAAAGGGTCACAAGATGGAAATCCCTCACTGGAGAGGGAGTAAGTGCAGAAACAGGCTGCCCACAGCCATAGTTTACAGAGCTTCTGCTCTTAGAGAGACTCAAAACTCACCTGGGAAAGTTTCTGCTCCAAGTTGGAAGGAAGACAAACTACATGACCTCCAGAGGCTCCTTCCAGCTTTAATGATCCTATCACACAGCTTAACACAGCCCACAGCAGAGAGCTAATTAGTGCTGCATCACTTTATCTGCATTTGTCTGAAATCAGACTTGAATGTGAATACATGGAAACAGTCGTTTGGGGTAAGGATGTGCATATCCCTGGCTTCCAAGGATGTTGTAAGAAATCTTTCTCATACAGAAATTATTAAAACAAATGTATATAATTGATACAACTATAAAAACAGGAGGGGAAATGGGAGGTAGTCTGTAAAACTCCCAAATACTAACAGAGCTTGTACAGACATATGGTCAACAAGCATTATCATTATTTTTTATTGAAATGGTTATAAATAGTACACTTTCTGTTCCAAGACCATAGAGTATTGTTTATCCAAATGCTACTCACTTTAACTTCAAAAATATTTTTAAGATAAAAATACACATACTGAAAAATATTTTTATGTAATTGTGACAGCATATGATTAATTCATAGTGGACACTCTCATAACGACTATTCCCACAAAAATACTTTATGTTCATTTTTATACTGTTTATATTTATGTAAAAGGAAAGCAGGAGTTAAAAGAAGTTACACAAATCTCTTAGATATTAACTACAACTCTTAATTGCAGTGAGATATTCTAGTGTTAACCCTTGAGTCAGCTTAACATTAAAAGTAAACACACCAGAAGACAGGTTATGCATAAAGTCAATTACACAACTCAGCTCTGTTTACCTATAGCGAAATTTCCAGAAATGCTGCCTCTGAGAAGTTTCTAAAGAGACTAGTTAGAAACTTGAGGCCAGCAGTGCTTGTCACGAGTTCTTTTCAGTAATTATTAACAGAAGACTCTTAGTTCAAGCAGACTATTTTCAATAAATTACTGCGCAGCTAACAGGGCCACTTTGAAACAATGGCACAAGCATCTCAGTGACCCACTTAAAGCCATTTCAGCCACAGCATGATCTGATAGTTTAGCATTAATTATAACATAAGATGACTGACTTTTCAATTCTTACATTTACTTTTGTGTTTCATGGTTTTATTCAACCAACTTAGCTCTACATACTACCATGAATTATTACTGTTGAAAAGAGAAAATTTTGGACAGCTTAAACAGGGCCAGCTATAATCACCTCTATTGTAACAGGACAATGCTTTGACTTTCCTCTGAGAAAGGCAATACCAAACTGAATTTGCTTACATTTACCAACTAGATTAGGAAAGAAGCCCAGTCACAACAGAAAATGGAAATCAATCTTTCACTCTCCAGTAACTACTGCTTACAAACTGGCAAAAATTAAAACAGAGCCTTGCTGTCACATAGGGCTGATACCTCAGAACTTAGCACTGAACTTACGGAGGTAATTTCTGCCATCTATGTCACAGAGTCAAATCTGCTATGTTTTTGAAACATAATGTTCATAGAGGAAAACATTTCTTATGCACAACTTATAATTAAAAGACACAGACAATTTTCTTACTAGAGCTTTGTAACTCAAGCAGCTCTCAGCCAAATCTGCAGCTACAATTTTCTTCTCTTAAAGATTAAACTTCATTCTTCATTTATATATGGAAATGAGAAAGACGGTGTCTGAAAAAATGCAGCATTGAATACCAAATTCCAATTATTTTTATCCGAATTTTTTTCTTTTTCCTTTTCTTCCAGCACAGGAGAAGCAAGTGCTATCTGCCTATAAAGCTCAGGCAGACTATATAGCATCTCATAGCTCAAAAGTCATCTCTAAAACAATAGTTGCAAGTAATTTAATTATAATTAAAATTTTCAAGCACAAATTCTTTACCAGCTGGTTGTTTCAGAGGCAAGACATTTCTTAGTTGTAACAAGCAAAGTCTTGCCTCATCATGGGCCAGGCACCATCAGAACTGTATAAGTTTAACATTTAAAAGGCAAATTCCTTTCCTGCCAGTGTACTCCTTAAAACTTTATACTCAAATATCTTTCAGGGAACTCTTCTAACACTTCTTCTTTTCCTGTTTTATACAGAAAAACGTAAGAAAACATTCCAACCTCAGGTAATTTCATGACTCAAGACACTAAGATAGTCTCCCAGGGCAAAATACTATTTCACAACTTCCACTATACAGGCAGCTAGATAACTGATGGCTTCTTCAGATTACACCTGTACATCAGTTTAAATAAGTGCAATCAATTAGCATGTAAGACATTTGTGTTCATAATGCACAAGGGAAGATATTTATCCTACTGGTCCTTCATTTTCTTATCTTTATAAAGCTGTTGGAAAGAAAATAAATTAACTCAAAATTACAGCCCAAATCTGGGGTACTGCAGCCCCAGGCTCTGTTTTGGAAAGGAATATTGCGATAATTGGACCCACACAGATATGTCAGAAAATCTTGATTTAAAGCTGTTGCCTTAGGCACTGGTCCAATTCATCTATAAAACGGGAGAATCACGTCTCAGTCAAGAAATTAAGCTGTGGATGAGAAGGTCACCTGTTAGTTACACCATTTTCCACAGCCAGGTTCCATAAGAGCAGCACATTTTAAACTCAAGAACTTATTTCCAAGCGTTTCAAACCAACCCAGTTGAAGAATACAGAAGCCATTCTTTAACAAAGATTATTAACATTGTTGGCTTATCCGTCCATGTGGTGACACAACGCTGTCTCATTCAGGCCTCCCAAATTCTTTGGAATCCAATCCACCCGGTCTTATCTCAGTGGCACCTCAAGACACACCAGTCCCCCATGTCCTTACATCCAGATCTTGCAGCACCACAGAGTTACCCTGAGGTTGAGGAATTTGCAGCAAACCTGCTGCCAGCTTGAGAAGGCCATGGCCATGCACCTGTGCCTGCCAGCAGCCTCTGGCATGGGAGGTTCTGAGGCATCCCAGCAGACAAGTTTGTTGCAAGCAGAGAAAAATAAATTCTCATTATTAGTATGCAACATTTGGTTTAACTTCATCCAGTGCTCTCATTATCCACCCAGAAGGACATTGATTCTAGGCAATTTTATTTATTTGAAATTAAAAAAAAAACCAAACAAAAAAACCAACCCAACAACCAAAAACACCTGGAGGTTCCAGGACCCAGTAATGTGTTCATGTGTTCTTCAATTACAAACTTTCAGTTTCTTAGAGAAATAAGTAGACAGTATGCAAAAGCCAATTTGATTCCCAATTTGCTGGCCTTCAAGCTGCACAACAGTACTTTAAACAGAAAGAAAGTCTTCACAGTGTATGAAACCAAAGCCACAATACCACATGTCCTTCTGCTAACCCACACGAGGAAGGCACTTGAACAGAAAATCTCCAACCTGAGACACAACATACATGATATGAAAGAAAATACAAAAATAAAATATACTGTGGAGCAGGAAATGAGTTCACAACTGCATGTTCCTTAAACCCCTGGGAGAGGCCTGGAGAGGTTGTCCTCCTGCTCCTCTCTATCCACACAATAGTAGTAAAAGTAGTCTTTCTCACTATAAATTATTAGTACAGTTTGGCAGCAGAACATATCTCAACATATGCAATTTAATTGTGGAACTTTTTTGTTCCTCACATACCAAAATCAACTATCAGAAATTCATGATCAACATGACTTTCTCACATGCTGTTTCAAAATCGGCTGACTGGAGCTTGCAGTAAGAAACAATTATAAAGATCTTCCATTCATATTGGCACTTTTTCCTCCTTTCTTCTTTTTTTTTCTGTTTTCATTATGGGAAGAATAGTATTAATATGCATCAGTAGTAAAAAAAACATAAAAGAGTAGGAGTTTTACACCAAGGCTAAAATGCCTTATAAAACCCCAAAAAAATTATCAAAAGTGTCAAAAATCTCCTCCTTCAACAGCCACACTAACACAAATTGTATTTGAAAAAAACATGAAAAGCCACAAAACAAAAGATGACTAAAAAAAGCATAAATAGCTCTTAAAATACAGCTAAATATTTTTGAACTACATTAAGTGGTAGAATAAAACTGAATGTATCAACTCAGTGCTACAACAGAGATGGGAAAGCAATCAGCCACCATGACTATTACCAAACACATGTATAATTTAGTATTTTCTTAGTATTTCAGTTTATCCAATACCCTTCCTCATGAATATGAGCAGCATTATCATAACCCTTTACAATAATATATTCTTGTTCTAATTCAAGGAAACCAGGCAGCTAACATTTTGTGTGCAAATCTTTATTGCTATAGTGAATAGACTTGGCTGGCTTCCAGATGCCCACCCAGTTACTCCCTCACTTCCCCACCTCGGCTGGACAAAGGCAGAAAACAAGATTAAAAGCTCTTGGGTCAAGACATGGACAGAGAAATTGCTTCATCAGTTACTGTCACAGGCAAAACAGACTCAGCTCGGGGAAAGGTGATTTAATTTGCTGACAATTACAAGCAGGATGGTGAGAAACAGCAGCAAAACTTAAGATGCTTTCCATTTCTTCTTGTCGGGCTCAATTTCACTTCATTTCTGAGTCCTGTGTCCCCTCCCCAAGCAGTGCAGAGGGATGGGGAGCAGGGGCTGTGCTCAATCCACGACTGCCCCTCGCTGCCGCCCCATCCTTTCCTCTTCTCCCCTGCTCCCCTCTCAGAGGCCACCCCTGCAGACCCCACCACAAAACCCTTCCCATGTAAACACAATGTAATTGTGTAAATAGACTGCAGAATAAGCCTTTGAGAGCCTGATTATAGTGTTCCATAAGGATGTTATTCTCCGGGGGGGGGGGGGGAAGGGGGTTTTTAGGGGTT
>VWZV01013949.1:8876-44967 GCA_013397155.1 Irena cyanogastra | reverse complement strand
GGGGGGGGGGGGGGGGGAAGCTGTGTTTATAGGTTTCATAACATTTCAGCTCCAGCACCAGAAATATCATATGTAAAATTTTCTTCCCCAAAATAATTAACCACAGTCAGGGAAAAAAAAAAATCAACAATTTTCTCTGTGTAAAATAAATGTGTATTATGGCAGGGGTCTGTTTTTCCCACACCCACACTCAAATTTTGCNAGGAAGGTGGCAATACTTTAATATAATTGAAGAAATGTAACTAGTTCTCTGGTTCTGCACTTCATGAAATTAAAACTCATTCAGATGGGGATTTTTAAAAAACAAACAGATAAAGTCTGGAAATCTTGTCATTTGGGAAGGGTCAAAGAATGTTGAAATATTCAGTGTATCAGAAAGAGATTAGAGGTGACTGGATCTGTGCCCCCCAGTATCAACACAAGGAAGGCCTCTGACAGAGGGCTTTTAAGAACAAAAGACAAACTAAGCTAAAATGGATAAAAGATATCTACACAAATTTGCAGTAAACACTAAAAAAAATTAACAGTGACAATAACAAAAATAACACATCAAACAACCTAACAGGTGATGCAGTGACACTTAATTTAAAACTTCACGCTCTCATCACTTCCTTTTTAAAAATTGAGCACAACCTTCTGGAGAGATACTGCATAGATCTAAATTATCACCAGCTAAGGAAGACAGAATGATTTCTAGGTCAAGACCGTTAAGAGGACATCACCCAAATTAAACATGCACTGTAGTGACCAATCACAGCTGCAGTGAAGGATGTGTGGCTGTGTCAAACACATCAGAAGAATGTATATTTCACAGCTTGGACTTGACTCACATGTTCATGTCTCCAGTTCAGAGCACTGCCAGCAGAAGGGCTCACTGCCACTGAAGTTCTCCATAATCCTCCTTCAGGGACAGCCATGCTAAGGATCCAAGTTATCATGTTGGAGGGGGATGGCTCAGGGCAGTGCAGTTCTGAAGCCAAGGACTTCTGTGGTGGAGGAGTTAATTTCTTTTTTTTTTTTTCTTTTTCTCTCCAGAGGGGTGAAAAGACACTACTGGCTGCTAAAACTCAACTCCCCATAAATTAAAGTGTTGCCTCTGGGGGCACTCAGATTTTCTCACTGTATCAGACAGCAGAAAAGCCTACAGAAATCCCCATGGTTCTCTCATGAGAACCAGAAAGCTTAAGCTAAATTTTACATGAAACATAAAACACCTGTTAGGCTTTATCTTACAGGTATATTGCACAGTATCAGACAAAGTAGGGGTGATTACTCAGTAAATACACCAAGACCCTCTTTCCCCCTCTGCCACTGCAATACCAGATACCATTCTCTATTTCCAAGAAGACACATGCCTTCATTTGTCTTTTTGTTTACAGCAAGAAAGCAATGCTGGATTCAAACGCTGATGGATAAAAAGTGCTCTCAAACAGGCAGGTACAATGTGAAAGGGTTGGAAAAATTACTTCTATATTCAACTGCAATCGCTACATCAATAGCAATCCTGAAGCTCTGGGATTCATTAAGTGAAGGGCAAAATAATAGAACAAACATGACAGCAGCTCAAGAAAGCAATAATTTCATTTCAGGTATAAAGGAATATTCTAATGTATTTTGTCTAAAAGAAGATGAATGCCAATTTTTAAGCACTTAGCTTTCTTGCTGCGCTTTTGCCAGACTGCTCTGTCATATCTGTCTCTGCAGGTTTATGAAACAGTATAAGCCAGTAAAAATGAGCTAAAGTATGGGCAGTTTTACATAATGATTGCTCCAAATTTGAAGCTGCATTGAAATTAGCACTTAAAGCAGAAACAAAATCCTTTTCCTTTCCACCCACAGATGATGGGTGAGTTTTGCTTCAACTGGCACAATCTGCCATAAAAGGCACTGCCTTTTCTTCTCATGGATGCTGCTTTTTAAAGAATAAAAATAATTACTGAATTACTTAGATTAAATAAACAAGCACAATTTCTGAGCTGATATTCTCTGACAAGAAGAAAATATCCTCTCTGACAAGTTTTAGTGTCTGTATTCCACTCCTATTTGTCTGTATACTCCCTGCAACCAAAAATTCCTTGTTCAAGGTAATTTTTGTAAGTCAGGCACAAAGCACTCTGAGATCACCATTGTCACAATTTGACTTCCATATGCAAGCCACATATGCAACTTAACTTGTCACAACTGATGTGATCTATACCAAAAACAGATAATGGGTACTTTAAAACTGCATTTCAGTTCTTCCTTTCAAGAAGAAGTGAAGAGAAGGAAGAACTCCCAGGAAGAAAACAGCTTTTGTTTCAAACTGGATGGAAACCAACTGTACAAATACTATTTGGATTCATTCATGGGGGTGGCTTTGTCAACAGCCATCAGCTCTAAATTTGCTTTCAAATTTTGAAAGGAGTCAGATGAAGAATACCCTTCTTCTGGATCTCTCTGGCTGAGTGAGAGAGAAAATGAGCTCTTGCTTCAAAGCCATATGCCTGAGACCAAAACATCCCTAAGCTGTACTGAAAGCAGTTGTGCATTAGGCTTTATGTACTGATAAGCAACATAAGACATGGCAGTGAAGGTCTGCTTTCAACACAGTTGAGCAACAACAACAAAAAAAAATTCAACTCTACAGTCTATTTTCTTAAAGTAAGCCCTCTTTTTCTGCAAAACAGAAAGAAGGTAGGTAGCAACTGGAAGGATGTCCCTGGAGCTCCAGTCAGGAAGGAGACAGCCAAATATGCATTAAATGGAGGCAGAGCAAAACAGCAGAAAGAGGCAGAAGGAGAGAGAGCATGGCTCCTTTCTTCCCCACAGTGCAAACACTGTGGCCTCTGTGAAAGAAACAAACACCCTCTCCAGCTCTGCCTTCTCCTGCCTAGCAGGGAGGGCAGCACAAACATCTGCCTTCAGGGAGCAGCACATGAGCTCTGCATGCCCCCCGTGCCCCATCCACCCACTCTCAGAGCCCTCTGGTGAGACTCCAGCTGTGAGCTGCTGGTTCTGCAGAACCATCACCTGATCATGCACATGTGCTGAGAACCAGCCTGCCTAACAAGCCTGTACAAGCAACCACACAGAGAGGACAAAAGAAAAAAAAAACAAACCCTACACTCACAACACCTCATAAAAACAGAATAAAAGGGAAAAGGCAAAAGAGAGCAAGGATGAAATAGGAACCAAAAGGCAATCAAAGTGTGCTGCTAAAAGCTCAGAGAATTGCCTGTCAGGCATCAATTTATTGTGCAGGTTTATCCATATCTGGTTTTAAAACGTGATTTTTACCTCCCCTTGGGTACTGAGTGTAAGGCTAATTACAGAACACTCCCAGGCAGGTGAAGTATACAGAACACAGACTGGACTGGCTTTATATTCCCATCATACTATTTATCACCTACAAGGCAAAAATCCCACGCCTTCTGCAGTCCCTGCCTACTGCAAGGCTTTCTGCTGTTACGCAGGTGAAAGGGTAAGATGTCTTAGTATTTCACAAACAGAATACAGGGCAGAGTAATTTGTGAGAAGTGATCTAGAAACAGAGGCTTCTCAGCAGTCCCAGTTGGCCCAAGTAGGGGTAAAGTAAAACATTTAATTGCTCTGCCAGAAAGTTACTAACATGCTGGTAACCACAAATAATCTTCAAAATTCTTTGAAACAGACCCAGACATGCTGTTGAGATTTGTTGTTTATTCACTTCTAAAAATTGGCTAATTCTGTGTTCGTTTGTGGCACTGTAAGAGGCATACCTGGTTTTATGAAACCATGCCTGGCACCCCACAGTCATGTCAAGACAGATTATTTCCACAGTGATGCTCCACAAAACCTGTCATGAACCAGAACTGTAATACTGCTATTTTCTTCACAAAGAAATAGACTACCTAAAAGTCCACACCACAGCCATAAACCCACTTCTAAACACTGTACTAGTGGAAACTTTGGGAATACTCAGTCATATCCAAAGGTTTCCTAGTCTGGCCTCACTTCAGCTCAGAACACAGCAAAATAAAAATACACCATACAAAATAAAGCACAAAAACACACCTGGCCTACTCATACAATGCACTGCAAACATCCTTCAGAAAACAGAAATAAAACAAGCTCTTTGCTCATAGGAGATTTCCTACTCCCTGCTATTGTGTCACTGGGACAACCAACTCTGTCTCCACTGACCTGATTTCCCTGATACCTCTTCTGTCCCATACCACGGGCAGAAACCCCTGGAAATGCAGATCAATGTTAACAGTGCACAGCTGGAATCACGGAATCACAGAAGGGTGAGGGTGGAAGGAGCCACAATGGGGTCATCTGGTCCAGCTGCCCTGTTCAAGCAGGCTCATCCCAGGATTGTGCCCAGGTTCTGGAATGTCTCCAGTGAGGGAGACTCCACAGCCTCTCTGGGCAGTTTGTTCAGTTCTCAGTCACTGCACAGTGAAGAAGTTCTTCCTCACGTTCAGGTGAAACTTCCTAGCACATTTTCAAATTCCATAAGTTTAATGCACAGCCAATGGAATTCTACAAAGCTGTGTAAAATAGGAAATATGCCACCAGGAAACCATACCTCAAAATCCTCACCTTACGTTTTCAGGACAATATACCCAAAAATCGGAAAAAATACACTACTTCTAGGATTTAAAAATGTAGGCTAAAAACGTGAGTTCATGTGTTCACATAATATATTAAATTAATGGGAGTTTATGTTAATACTGTGTTTACATGTTAAGTGAGTTCTCTTGACAAAAATTATTGAGACGTGAAGCAAAGAGAATGGGATGTGTATATAAAAAATCTCCTCTAAAATGAAAAGATTCCACTAAACACAAATGTTTACCACCAGTTCCTGTTCTGCTACAACATTTATGTTGTTTTTTAAATTGTCTAAATATCTTGAGAAAATTGCACACACGTACACATTTTTTCAGGCCCTTGTCGAGGTCTTTTTCAACAGAGGAGAAAGTGATAAAAGTTGACCTTTAGTCTTTCGAAATCAGTGGGAAATGTGACATTTAACTAAGCTGTGTGCATAAAGATCCAATTACAATTCCTTAAATTTACATCATCTCAGTCAGCAAAGGTGGCTGATATTGTACATCACGTGGGCAATACATCTTTAAATTTCTTCCCATTGCGACCAAATCACAAAAATTCTGAGCACCTTCTGCTCTTTCACAAGAGGTTCAAAGCTCTCTTGCAGACTTTTAGGAATGGCAGCTCAGCAGTACTTCCACTTTTCAGCCACCAATCCCTGGAAAAAGGCTCTGGCCTTTCAATTACTTTTTTAGGTAGACAGATAGATAGAAAGATCCCAGCATAAATTAAATTTATGTTTTTTATGTACTGTATACTCCTTTATATAAAGGATATAAAAAAATTTAAAGGCATTTTTACACTGTGCATTTTTAAAATTCTATTTAAGGCTAATCTTGTCAGTAACTAGTCAGTAAAACCAAATAGTTACAAAACTATGCAGGTGATTTGCACAGAACATATCCAGACGCTCAAAAATCCTGAAAATGCATTTTCACAGTCAATATTTACTCAAGGTTTTACATTTACAGCTATGCAATTTAATACACTATTGTTCACTATAATCTCAAACCCACTCAGGTTCTGTAAACCAGAGAGATAATAAATTTTTTTTTAACTAATTAAGTCTGCTGAACTTTGAAGTGAAACTTGTTCCTGCTGACAACAGCCTACTGCAAGGTGAAGGTGAAGTTAAAGGTTAATATGGGAAAAATAAAAAAACCACACTTTCTTCTGCTGTCTGACAACATTATGTCAAAACAGTATTACACATTTTAGGATGTATCTTCTACGACGGATGCTAAACCTATTCAGAAGGCTGCAGAGAATAATTCCCCATGTAATAAAAACCAGTGCTCTTAGAACAGGTAAAATGCATTGGAGCAACATTTTTCATTTGTAAACTCTTGCAATGACATCCCAATTCCTAATGTGTGTGTGGTTGCATTAAATCTGCCATCAACAGAGATGAAAGTCAATACTGAGCTCAGCTATAAACCAGAAAGTTAAATAAATGCATGGAGCAGGCAAGTAACACTAAAAATGTATTGGTGATAGCATATAATCCATGGATGTGCCTTTTTCTTTTCATTTAAAGAAACAACAGCTCTACTGCGGACAAGGAATCAATTCCTACACTTCAGTACAAACATTTTTAATAACAACTCCCAAAACATGGCATATATTTAGGAAGTGAGGCAAGAAGTGTAGATTTAAAAGCCATTATTAAAGTATTTATGATGCAGAGGAGTGGGAAAAGAAAAAATTAACAGGGTGAATGAATTATCACCACAATTTATCATGTTACACTGTATTCTGTAATTATTTATTGCATTTACTATTCATATACACCCTGTTAAGTAAAACAGGCTGATAAAACTCTTTCTAGCAAGATGCAAAATAAACTGATCTAAGGCAACTAAATTTTAACTAAGGCAACTAAAATTTCTTTGAAATATTCCTATTTTGCTCATCCAAGTAACATTTTTGCAAAAGATGCAGAGACATTATTATCTCTGACTAACAAACTGCAGAGTTGATCTAAGAGGGCCTTTAGAGAAGGTCCTTGATAAAACCCACTGACTTCAGCCAGAGGGCCTTGTGCCTGTATTTCAAATTACAGGGCATTGCACTGCAGCATTCAAACTTCTCACTGTGGGGATGAGGGAGTATTTGAAGGAAGAGAGCAGGATCATTCCTTCTCTGCACCCCACACAGCTTAAACAGGGAAATCCCAGCAAGTTCCCCACTGGGGGCTCCTCGCTCGGAGGGAACCTGGTGGGCTTTGATCCAAGAGATCCAGCTCCCACTCCCTCCTGCCCACAGCACCTCGGCAGGCTGGGGAAAGGGCGTGGCTGGGACCAGCCCTGTTCTAGCCATGGCCAGGTGGCATACAACTCCTCAGGGACCACTGCCAACTGGAGTAGATTAAAGTAGACCTCAGGCTACCTTACACAGGGCTGGGACTAGTCAGGAGAGGAGAAACATGCAGCTGTAATCAGGACAGGCTTCAAGAAGCACTCTCTTAATCAAAGACATTTTTCTTCTTAATTTCGTTGAGCATTAAGGATTTTACAAAGGTCTGCTTAGCCTATCTCCATCCCACCTGTCTCCACAACCACACTTACAAATACCAACAATTCTAGGCTGGAAGAAGCATGGATGGGAAGGCACATCACCTCTGCTGTGCCATTCCTATTTCTACTGCACTCAGGATTCCTGGATCTTAAAAAAAGGTGCCAGAGTTAAAAATTCAACTGCAGTACCAGTGCTGCTATCCCACTCCCCCAGCCCAGAAGGTGCATCAGGAGTGTAACTCAAAACAGGCTGCTCCTGACACCGCGAATCTCAGCAAGCCAAGTGCCAAGCTGGAGACAAACACCAACTGCTACGCCAAAGTTCTACAGGCCTTCAGTAAAACTGAACCCAGCAACAGTGGAAAATATTGTTTCAATGTACTTTGTCTGCTTTGGTGATTTTGCTGCTTGCATAGCAGTTGGCAAGAAAGGAGGGTAATACCATTTACAGTTTCAGTGTAATGCTTCACTGTCAGAACGACAGCATGACCACAAAGACCCCAGAGCACTTTTCAAACATGAAAGGTCAGAGCTCATCTAGTAAGAAGTCATTACAAATGGCTTCCTCAAAGCCTGAGACCAGAATGCTAACAGCAATGAGTTCACTTGAAGGAACTTCCTGAAATCACAGAATCTTTTGGGTTGGAAAAGAGCTCCAAGATTATCAAGTCCAAGCTCTGACCAATCTAGACCAAACCATTTAGTGCCCTGTCCAGTCATTTCTTGAATACCTCCAGGGATGGTGACTCCACCACATCCCTGGACAGCCCATTCCAATGCTTGAACAGTGTTTCCATGAAGAAAATTCTTCCTGATGTCCAGCCCTGCAACAGCGTGAGGCTATGTCCTCTTGTCCTGTTGCTAAATGCCAGGAAGCAGAGGGGTCTTCTAAAAACCGTAAGTCCTCTAAAAACCATGAATTTTCTAAAATCTTTCTAAAATCATGGGTTTTATCTCTGGCAAGTAAATGCATAAGCATTTAAAAATGGGAAGGGACACTGTATGCAACAGTGTAGTGGAAATTATAAATATTGGATGCACAAGCCAGCAAATTTAAATTTCAAAATTCACTATGCAGAGACAGATCTGTCCACAGCTGCAGGCATTTCTTAAGGGAGAGGGGCCAGGAAGTTGGCAGAGCTGGTGGGCGAGGTTTGTTTGCATTTTTTTTTGCTCTGCTTCTCTTTTGTGGGTTTGTTTTAAGTCAACTCTTTTTCTTTTAGTTTAAATAAAATCCCAGATATTTGCTTTAACACATTTCCAGTCTTCAGGGTCCTCTCAGATCTTCTAACAAAGAACTGTATGAGAACTTGTATCTGGTAGAAGGACCGATGTCTGATAAGATCAGTTTTAGTTAAAATATATATTTCATACTGCAGTGTTTATTTCCCCTCATGCAACTTGTCTCTCCTGCTTTATTACTGTCACCATGATTTAGAGATGAGACACAAAAAGGAATGCTAAAATACTGTAGCTCCCCGTGGTATGGATTGTAAAAGATACAATTACTAATTCCTGAGTCCCAAAACATAAAGTCAAAATATTGAACCAAACCAACCAAACAAAAAAACCCTTTTCCCATTCCCACTTTTTTAAGTGCAGAGATATGAAGCCCAGGTTGTTCCAAGTGCTGGTAGAAACAAGAACTGCAGTCTGCTCATTTACATGCCACCTCAATCCTTTGGCCAGCAGACCAATGCTATCAGCAAGGAAATAATAGAACAAGAAGAACAATTCAAGAAAGGCAAGAGGAAACTGCAAAACAGTGAGGACATACTGCAGGAACAAAGATGAAGATTCCTAGGGGTACTCACAAACACTGAGTGTGAGAGAAGCAGCGAAGGTAAAACAAACCCAAATATTGATATTTTCCTTAGGTACAGGAGTAGGAGAAATGGTGGTGGAAGAGGTCTGCACACAGCTGAAAATGCTCTATATTCAGCTAACCTCCCCCACCCTGGCTGTCAGACAATTGCCTGGGCGTCTGCCTCTGCTCAGAGTCAAAGCTTCCAACATCTCCTAGCACCAAGTCTCCTAATGTTCTGTAAAAAAGCATGTGGAAAAAGGTTAAGGATCAAATGTACTCCGTGCACAGACCCACTGAAGTCAGGAAAACATGAAAGTGGATTAACTGAAAACAAACGTGGCCCTCACGAGATGTCAGGGAAAGCTTTCTACTACGAGAGTAACAAAGGACTGCAGCTGAGCTCCTGGGAGGCTCCCTTAGCTGGGATTTTCAAAAACAGATCACACCAAAGGAAGAACCTGTAAAGAATGAGCCATATAATTGTGACCACGCCCTCCTGTAATGTGATTCACTATACATTGACTGTATATCCTACTGATCTGATTCCCTCCTGTCCCTGCTGTTCTACAGAAGCAATCCTGGCCATTGAGAAATGACAACTTTACCTTCAAGGGGAAAAAAATCATAGCACTTGCTTTAGTTCCAAGCTTCCTCACAGAAATATGCAGGCTTACTGGTTTTAGGAGTCAGCAGGGCTCATGCTTTTGAGCTCCTCTCTGAAACCATGACAACAGAAAGTTTATTTCAGATGAAAGCAAGAAAGAAATTCAAGACTTTGCATTGACAAAAGCACCAAAGTGAAATCCACTATAAGACTCAGACTGAATCGTTGCAGATTTGAACCTCCCAGAGAAATCAGAGCCCTTCAAGATACAAAAGCTGAACCACCACCACCACCACCACGAGTGAAGGCTCTTAGCCAACAGCAAATAAAAGGTAATGCAACTAAATCCTCTTAGTGCAATCTAAAATAAACTGAATTACTAAATATTTGCTATTCATGCATATGGACAGCTACCAGACTGAAAACTTACCAGTTTGATCACATGTCCAAACCTTTCCAGAGAAACTTGTAAGAATCAGCAGGGCCTGCAAATACTACACACAAGTAAAATATTTAGATACTGTAATCCCTCTGGAGAACTGAATTTCAGATAGGGTAACACACCAACCCGAATCACAGAGCTTTCAGCTCAATGTCACCACTCAAATGACTCTATGACAGCTAGACCTTCCTTTTGAAGTACACTTTTAATATCCTCCTGTGTGAAGAGTTACTATGGGGCAAATATTTCTTTGTCTCAGCAGCAGCTGCTCCTTGAAACTGTTAAGTCCACATGCTCAACAGCATAAAATTCTCTATCTTCTCTTTCTAGCATTGAGTAAGAAAATGCCTGCTCACAAAGCTGAGATGCTGCTTCTCAGTCTCACTGCTGGGTCAACCTGTCATACAGCAGGTACCTCGATGTAAGTGACTCTGTTGTCCTGATATTTACTCTGTAACCAGTAATTCAGTCCTGAGAGGTTTCAGAGTTGCCTGAGTGCCCAGTACAACCTTTGAAAAAGCAAGCACCTGAATAGTTCTGAAAACGACGCCTGTGTCTTCCGTGCACAATTGCAATCCTGCCTATGATATGTGATACATGATAATTCCCACTGAAACTGGCAGGCTCTTCCTCAACAAGGTCAGATCCTTCCAATTTCTTCATTTTATTATGCATAATTTTCTTCTGTTTGATCTGCACTTTATTTGCATTGATACACTATTGCTTAAGTGGAATTTGAGATAATTCAGCACAGGAGAGTATTCTTTCCTCCTCTTGTAGCAGAACAAGTGTGAGATAACTAAATTCCAACTGACTTGACTTATTTTGGCTTAAACAAGTGTCATTAGAGGATATAATTACCCCTGGAAACAAAAGCCAAAAACCAGAACAAATCCTTGTTTAAAATAGTGTGTCCTTTTAAGCATATCCAGCCCTCTATCTAAATGAGGTAGATCAAGGAAAAATAAAAATCACAACCATCATCTGTTACAGCATGGTTCAATATGTCTGTTGTTTCACCAAAATACTGTTTCTGCTATTTTTTAGCGCATATAAATATGTTTTAAGGTGTTTCAACCTTCTCCAACATAGTCCTTTGCCCACAAGTGAGTAACCTGTGATGCATGAGCACTGTCATAATGCATACTCGAACAGACTACAGGTGGACTGTATTTTATTTTCCCCATGAAAGCAGATCCAGTTAGTCAAATACCATTTCTGCATGCAGAGAAAGTCTTGAGGTTTCAGGGCTCAGCAGTCTGGCAGAGGTGATGGGATGATCAAAGGAGTTTAATAGATTTTGGGTAGATTTTGGTAAGGTCGATACTCACTGTGAAATTACCTGTTAGGCCCTTGTCAGGTGTGCTACTTTTGCAGCTTTGAGTTAGAGATGCTTTAAATTTTTGGACCTAGAAACCTTCTTCCTTTCACTCTGCTCCTGGAACCACAGTGTACCTCCCTCCCAGATGTTAAGCAGGAGGAAATAGCTGTACACTTGAAAAAGAACGTAAAACTATATGTACTAAGAATGCTGGAGCATAAACTAATTGAGTCAAAGGCATTGTTTAATTAAATGTTCAGTTCCTCCTTCCAGATTGAAAATAGTGTAAGGCTTCCTTTCTGTATACTTACAACAACCACTACTGCAATTTCCTTTAAATCATACTTCTGGTTCTCCCCTCCTGCTTCAGACTTTACAGTGCAAACAAAACCCAGCTTTTCCCTGCATTATTATATTCCCCCCTTTTTTCAAGCCTGTACTGAATAGAAAAAGCCTTTATTAGACCAATCAGGTTTCCTCTTCCCCTGTAACTGTTCCTAACCAACTTCAAAACGTGAGCACATTTGTATGCACAGTGAACTCCACAGCAAACACCTGCTTCTTAAAGGCACTGTACACTGTCCTGCCTCCTGTAATTTGCTGCCCAAGTACATTATTTCACATCATCTTTTGTACACTCAGAAATCAATGTTCAAAATTCAATTACACTGCCATTTCTTCAGTTCAAGTCATTTTTCTTATCCCATATTCCTTCTGTATGCAAGAAAAGGAATATGAATCACAGCAAGCTTGAAAAACAAGATAATAAGCAGCATTGTGTTAGATGCTCTTCATCTTATAGATAATAATAGCAAGTCCATCTGCTCTATGTGGTTAGATTAAGTAGGAAAACATGCATATTAAGATGAAGAACCTTTAATCCACTTTAGGCAAAGAAACTCTGCCTTGAAACACTTTCAATAGAATTGTGTGAATCTTCTGGTGGATTAGATACAAACACAGCATAATCACCTCAAGCTGGGCATGGAGATGGGCAGCACACACACTCTTTCAATTTTGAAGTTTCTTTGGGGGCACTATTTGTCAATGAAAAGTTCTGAGTTAATATTCTCGGGGGGAGGGTTCTATAAGCACACTATGTGTGTATGTCACACGCAGCAGNACAGGAAAAATTTCAGCTTCCACAAAACTACAAACACTGCAAAGAAAGATTTAAAACAACAACAGTACTTAGGACTGTCTTGTTTCTGACATTTTATAGATTCCTCTCCCCAAACAACTTCATTTGACCAAGACTCCCCTAATTTCTGTACAGACACACACGTAATACCAAGACTAAACCTATTGTTTTTTCTGATCATCTGTTCTGACTTCTGTTCACCTGTTCACACAGCAGCAGACATCACAAAGAAACATGGTCAGCATTGCAGTTTTCCTTTAAACAAAATTTTCAGGATACAGTTCACGAAACCTGGTTCTGTAGAAGATTTTTCCAGAAAGTAGGAAAAAAGAAAATAAAGAATAAAGATTCAGACATGGAAACAACAAACACGGCTTTCATACTCTAAACAGGTACAAGATCTGAATACTGATGAAAGGCCAAAGGATGATTAAGCAAAAGATTTGACTTTTGTTAAAAAGCTAGAAATTTTGTATGTTTATTTTACATTAATACCATCTGTCACCTTCATCCAAGAAATAACACTTCTTCTTTCCAGTAAATTTTCGTTTATTTATTGAACCTGCTGGCAGAAAAAATGGGTTCAATTTGGCCCTGTTGAAGTTGGTGCCAAAGCACTCCAAAACACACGTCATCGACATTGGAACTGAAACTAGGTACAAAATTTCAAGTATTCTCCAATCCAGGAAAGATCTTGGTAACTCACTATTGCTTTCACAGGAAAAAAAAAAATAAACATTATTACTAAATGGTTGCCCAAGGAAAAGAATTGGCTTTTGCAGGAACTGCTCTGGGACACTGAAGACACAGATAAAGGAACCTCAAGGCCAAGAACATTTTCTTAGTAAATCTCATCCATCCCAACCTGGATGAGAAAGCTCCAAAATACTCCCCATTTTTGGAGAAAGATGGTTCAGTCAGAGGTGATTTTAAAGGCGTTACAATTTGTCAACAGAAATGCATTTGTTAAGAACAACAGGCTTCTCAGAATAACCCAGAATAAATGTGGTAGATACCCTTTGAAGGATACCAAGAGCTTTTGTTTTCCATAGATTTAGAGTTTGCTATGTTCCAGAAGAAGGATGCACACACTGAAAAGAGAACTGAAGTGTTCAGCCAACTTACGTGCTGTTTACAAAAAGAAAAGATGGGACTTTTAGAAAGTAAAAAATAATAGAGGGAAGAATACAGCTGAAGTATCTGACATCACTTCAAAATATGGGGAAAATATTTGATCTTTTGAACATAAGGG
Organism: Irena cyanogastra; assembly: GCA_013397155.1. NCBI lineage: Eukaryota > Metazoa > Chordata > Aves > Passeriformes > Irenidae > Irena > Irena cyanogastra. Next base: position 31,309 of record VWZV01013949.1, on the reverse strand, counting down.
CTTTATTCTGTCCTGAAAATATTATTAAAAATTTTTTTAAATGTTTTTCCTCCTCCTCTTCCCTTTTCCTCCCCTCCCCAGTTCCTCCTCCCCTACCTGAAGTAGTCAATGGAAATTAAGCGTAAAAAGCTGAGGGCAGGTCAGGACATTCACACGCCTCATCAAAAGGTTCCTCTACAAAGTCTTGTGGCTTTCTCCCCTTCTTTCACAAAGCAAATGGCAATACAAAAAAGTTTGTTTGTTGCGAGACCATTCTGTCCATTTGCAACTCTCCTGCATTTGCCCAGGAACTTTTTCCTCCGATCACTGCTACTGAATTTAAGCTGCCTCTTTGTTGTGGTCCCTCCTGAGTTCTCCTAAGAGATCCACAAGATCCAGGAACAGCTTTCAGGATTATTTGCTGTCTTGTCCCCTCCAAGGCACCCGATACATACCACCCACCCCTCACAGTCGTGGTATGACAATCAGAATTATGAGAGTCTGACACTCAGCTTTCTTTTGTTCTGGCATACTAAATAAACAAGCCAACCACACAGACAGAAGATTGCCTGTCAGCCTGAAGCACACTTGAAAGAGCCCCTGTGGGGGAGGTCTGGGCTCTGTGTGACACAGCGTGGAAGTGTCAGGCTGCAACAAGCCCCTTGCACTCCTCCTCACTTCCCACAGCCACAGGAACCACAGGGAACGAGGATCTGAGGATTCCTCCGTGGGAACAAACACTGAAGAAATGCTGGCAGTCGCGGCCTTCCAGTCCCACTTGATTCTTACATGTGACTCCCATTCCTTTTGATGGCCGTGATGGGATGGCCCCACTTTATAAATTACAGCCACCTTCTACACCACAGCAAACTCCACCAACACAGGGCCTGGTGCAGCATTCTCCTGTGTCTGGCACTGGCCAAACAAAGCAAAACTCATTTCAAAACAGCAAGCTTTGCAGGCACCCCCAAGAGATGTGGAGAACCTGCCCCCACGTTGCCTGTCACACCAGCACTGCAGGATTATCTCTTTTCACAAGGGCTGTCCAGTCATTTGCTCCAAGTCCTGAGTCAGTGCTGAACTCACTCCTCATCAGTCTCCTATGCATTCCTCCACATTTTTATAATTCTGAACTCTTAGTTCCACCAGTTTCCTGTGGTATTCACAAACAGCATAAAAAAAAATTACTTTCCCTTATGGTTCTCAATGCAGTCTCTTACAAAGACAATTTTTGCTCTGGTATTCTAAGGAGGGAAAAGAACAAAACCCCATTACATTCCTTCCAGCCAGCATTCACCCACCAAATAGGAAAGAAGTTTGTCACAACTCTTTTACACTGTGACACTGAGAATCTGAATGAAACTGTGGAACCAAAGCAAGAACTGTGATTTTTTTCCCTATACCTAATGTATTTAGAAGATTAATAATAAACTAGATATTCAATATAACACACAAATGGGTATTATTATAGACAGAAAATATTTTCCAAAACACTACAAATAAACTCTTCTCAGACATAAATGAGAAATATATAGTATGTGGAAAACAAAAACCAGATCCAGTGGGTTTTGTCTGGATGAACTTTCTTCTGGATCAATTCTACAATTCTTTAGTTCTGCAGTGTTAAATCATGTGCTCGCCTACATTAGTAGTCATGCCAAATTTTACCACTAATTATATAGGGAAACTGTCATTTTCTGCCTTCCAAATTCTTTTCATGGAATTTAGATACTGAATTTCCTTCCTTTCCATTCCTAAAAGGCATTCTGTCTCCCACATGAACAAGAGAATTTATTCTTCAGTGCATTCAGTTCTTACTCTCCTGAGAACACAGGAAAAGTATTGAAGTGCTCAGCCATTTATTATCAAACTAGCTCACTCAGCCCCAGATTTTACCCACATACCCAAAACATCAAGAACTACAGGAAGATAGATAGATTGTCTTCTTCTCTGCTTTACGGACAGCCAGTTGTAACCCTGCAGAGTTTAAAATGTAAATATTGACAAATAAATAAGCACATCGCCCATACAAATAAGATCCACTTCTCCTTCACATTAGTAACTACCCATTACTGTAATGACTTCAGTATTTATTTTAAATGTAAGCAAGAGCAGTTGGATTTCACTGAATATAAAGCATTCCTCTTACCAAGCATAACTAATGTGAACTCCTGATAGGAGTGAGAGTTTGCCACTTGCATGCACTTCCTTCACACCAAGACAGAATTTTTTAAAAAATCATGAGGGGCAAGAAGAAAGAAAGGCTTCTTAAAAAGGAATCTTTAGAGACCTCTGAAACGTCTAACAACCAAACTTTAACATAACTACCCTAGTACCACAGGTTGATGGTACATTCAGCCCAACAGGGATTTACATCTAGAATGATCAAAAATGCTTATGCAAGTATATTAAATTGTGGTTGTGACTTTCAATAAAGACCATTTGTATATCAATTCAAAGGAAGTTCTGAGGTGTCTTTTTCCTGACTCTGGAAAGGTACTGCTGGAATTGCCATTCACAAAAGGTCTCTCCCCTTTAAAGAAATCAATGTTTGTGGTCACAAGCAAAGGAGAGCAGATAAAGCACGTTTCCCACTTGGCAAAACAAGCAGGTTCCCCTCTTCACACTGCAGCAAAACCAAAGGAGCAGAGCTCTCATTTTGCAATGTTTCTATTGGTTTTCCACTTCTGAATAATAGCATGGGTTGACCTCGAGCATGTCCTTTTGACCTTCGTGCCTGCAGTGTTCAGCCATCCACAACTCAGGATGCAACGGAAGAAGTGGGAACAAAAGTCCAATCAATACAGAAATGACAACCTTCATTTTAAATTCTGCCATTAAATTGGTATGCAGCAAGCAGAAGATCTGATCAAAAAAGCAGCATCTAAAATGTGCTCTTAAAAATGCAGTTTGCAAAATTTCACCCAGATACTGAAATGTGATTATTCACTTGCTAATATCTCAGTTCTGAAAAAAGTGAATGTAATATAGCTGATCTATCATTACAAAATTAAATCCTCTTTAGGAAAATAAATTTTTAAAAAAATAATTTTAAGGACTGGCAAGTCATCTCTCATCTTTCTAGCAAAAATACAGATATTAATAATGATGCAACATGACCGATACATAATTTCTCTTTTTCTCATATGTGTTCAATATCATCTTGAATACAGATATTTTTACAGCATGAAGTGACATTCTCTTTTAGAGACATTCTCTTTCTGAAGCACCTTGTCAATTCAGTATCATCAAGATTTCTCCTCATATCATGCAATGATTTCTAGCATTTTTATTTTTAGAGGGAAAGGATTGCAATTCTGCAGCTGAAATTTAGTTCAGAATTTTCATGAACTAAAATGAATAGCTTATCAAGAGATGATATTTAACTATACTAAATACTTTAATATAAGAAATGCTCAATCCAAGTTACATAAACCCAAAACTATACAATAAAAAAGAAGCCTCACACAGCTTGCATTTGCCCTGGTCCTCTTATGAAATTACTGCTCAATGAAAACAGAAGAACAGACACCTCTGACAATATTACTGCTCAAGCCTCAGGTTGACTAAGACATAACTTCATTTAGAAGTTAATGGATTTCCTTCTTGTTGTCATGCTGGTTTCATTAATTTAGTTAAGTGCATCTAGGGAAAATAAAGTGTCTCACTGTTCATTTATTTTATGGTTATTCCATGGGGTATTCAAGATCACTGGTCTCATCTGTAAAGATACTGGTTAAATTAGTAATCTGTTTCAGATTTGTGACAGCAATTTTTGCAGAGCAGTTAATATCAATGTTCATGAGCCATTTTGTTCCTTTCATTCTCTATAAACTAGAATTGTGCACTATTTCAGTCTTTTTTTAGAGGACTGAAATAGTTCAAAATTTCATATAAACCATCTGGTCCCCAGTGTGCAATCAGATAATCACTTTACACCCATAACAGAAATTTAAGAAGCACCAGCACCTTTCTGATATAAAAGATATTACCAATAAATTACTTTCTGTTAACATTTTTTGTTGCTTTTTCTACAGACAGTCCTTAGATGTATGGCGTCTACAGCATTAAAGAAGAAAACAAGTATTTATTCACACTTGGAACTTGATGACATTGTCTGTGTAGTTTTCCTGCTGCTATGCAAAATACATACACACAACAGAGCTGTTACTTTGTAAAGAAAATATATTACAAGGTTGAAACGAGACTGAGATTGTGTCTTTTTAATCAATTCACTTTTTATTAACTATTCTTTTCAAATCAATATACAGAATATCAAGAAGAATCTGCCTTGAAATATTTATTAATTAATTATTTCTTTATTAATCAGTACCAAAGAGGACAGAGGAAAACATGATTAAATATGCTTGAACTTTGATATTACAGTTTAGTAATTACTCTAGGTGTTGTAATTATCATAGGTAGAAAGCAACTGCAATCTACCTTTAAAAAAATTTTCAGATTTCTAAAGTAGTGTAACTAGACTATTTTAAAAATTTCTCACAAAAAGATGCTTTCCTTTCCTAGTAAAATGTAGAAGAATAAACCAGCAGAAATCACCTTCATATTCACAACAAATGACTACCAATTTGATTTTAATGCTAACTCACAATTAAAATAATTAACACAATATAAGTCCTTTCTATTCATAGGATTTTATTTCCTGCTATCAGATGCATTCATTAAGCATTTTCACTGGGAAAAAAAAATAGATCCCTATTCTTCCCAGACTGACTCCTTGGTGTACCTAGAGCTAAAACAGCTTGACGTAAAAATTCACCCCACATTTTCTGTATACACTGTATTTTAAAGACATGAAGTCTGGAACTGCTTAGCTGCACTGGGGACTGAAAAAAAAATTAAAACAAAACAAAAACAAAGGAAAAACAAACAAATAAAACCCCAAACAAAAAACCTAACCGAACAAAACAAATGAAAAAAAACCCAAACCAAAAAAAAAAAAATTAATTAATTAAAGAGAGAGAAAGGAAAAAAACCAGAATAATCCACAGAATGTGCTTACCTACTTGTATAGATCATACTGAATCTTTTTGCCAATTATTTTGTAAGTATCTTCACAATATGTATAATATTTTGACAAACCCACTCACGCTTTTTACATGTCCAGTTATTTAACACAGTTCCCAATATCAGTCACTCTCTATTGCAGGTCTGCGCTTTTTGGGTTTTTTTTTTTCTTTCTTTTTACTTTTTGAGGCAAGAGTTTGGGGTTTTTTTAAACCATCCTTTTTCTAAATTCTCAGTAAATCATCAAGTGGTATCACTGGCTACCAGTGATAAATGGTACCACCTAATAAAATAATGTTACAGAACATATACTTCTCCCTGGAAGACCTTGTGTATCTCTCCTGTTCATTACTTCTCTTCTAATGAAATACTGCTGTTGGCCCACCACACATGTCAATCTAAACAGAACATAAAAACTGTGCTCAGAGAGGAATTTCAAGGAGCACTTCAAAAGTGCAATGACCAGATGGCTTAAGACTAATCAGAGAGCTTCTTCACTGTGGAAGTAGCTAATATTTTCTTTGAGATCTTGGTTCCAACCAAAGACATGCAAACATGAGATACAGATGCTTCATAATATTTTTAGCATCTTGAGGGGAAAAAAAACCCAACCAAATATCTTCCTTAAATACTATTTTCAACAGGGGAAAAAAAAAAGGGTTCTTAGATTCCTGTAACATACACATTACAAGATGAACACTCTTTATGAAACAGCTGATCGCAAAGAGGTTTCAAGGCATTCTTTTTAATGGCCTGCAGAGGTTTTCCTTAACCTCCAAAAACAAGTTTTATGCAATAAGGCACACCACTGTTTACAAGGACAATTAGCCCAGTTCTTAACAGAGCCAAAATATGTAATGCCCACAACCCCTCAAGTCAGGTCAAAAGACCACTGACGCGTCTTGTGACATCAACAGATGAGCTACACCTGGTACTGTACCATAAAAATGCCTACGTTATCGTTTAGTCTGTGTGAAGAGAAGATAAAGTAGCAGTCCTGGAAAAGTGATTTTTCAGCTGGCAGCTGATTCTTACAATATCTTTAGCAAAAACCCGTTTCCTAACTAGAAACTTGAACATTCTTTTAAGAGGAAAAGCTGTTCCCATCTGAGGCCGTATACCTTGACTAGACAAACTGTACAAGAACGTGGTGAATAGCCTCTGCCATCCCGAAATTGTTGGGACTAACAACTACCACCACTTTATTATCTCAATTCATGTACACTCTAGAATATTTCTGTTAATGTACTCTAAGGAAACATAAAAATTTAAGATTATGAGACACCTGATGGCCTTTTCTGATTACCTAACTCTTATCAGCCTCCTGTAAGCCTCAGTGGTGGAGAACCAGCTTAGACATGTTCATAGAGCAGTGCTCTAGCCTTGAACCACAAAAGCAGAAAGGGAGAACAGAAACACAGCACTGATAAGGGTAAAAGAAAAAAAAAAAAACCACAAAAAAAAAACCTGAGAAGCAAAAATCATTTTGAGGAACTACGAGGAAGAGATCCTCACAAACCCCTCCAGATAGCACGGCCCATGGCAGAACGGTCAGCTGCTATCAACCTCATAGGGAAGGGAAGTTGTTTCCTTGTTGTACGACCTTGAAAAAGCCACTTGACCTCTTTCTATCTCAGCTTCCCCACTTGCGAGCCAGAAGAAAACGAATCCTTTCCTTTCCCTAACAAGCTCTTTGAAGTCCACAGAGAAAAGTATCCCTAAATTGCACTCAAAGTCTCAGTCTTGTCACCTCTGCTCATTCAGGTTGCAGTACTGTAGTATGAAGAATGTGTCATGAAATTGCAATTAAAAAATGTCATGTTTTTATGAGTAGAGTTGATGCCAAGCACAACAAGCCAGAAAAAACCACTACACAAGCTAAGCAATGTGTCTTCAAAACTCTCTGGACACAAGTATCTACTTCATATCCAATTCTCCGAAGAAACAAATTTGCCTAGGACTCCTACAGGGCACTGCATTCCACCCTTCAAAGCAAGTAGGATTATATCCACTAATACCAAGCAAGTACATAGATAGCAAAAAGCTGTTGAGCTGTGGTTTTTATTTCTAACAGACATGCATCTGCTTGGGGGAAAATATGGGAACAAAGAGAGTACCAAAAGCTTGTTTTCCATGTATCTCTGAACCAAATTAAAAGTGAAGATGACAAAAGGAAGATTCCATCCAGAATCTGTAGTTCTAAAGAAATGTTTGTTTTAAAATAAAACACATGTGAACTTTTACAAACTATACCTGGGTGCCAAAGCTGAAATGACAATTAAAAAAAAAATTTAAAAATTCAAGTCTCTGCATTTACATGAGTACATTTAAAAATGTTTAAAATAAAACATTTGTATTTCAAGGTTAAAGTGCCAAATGACAAAGCACGACAGAACAGGACAAATTTTATGTTCTGTTTCACTAAGAATTAATAATATAACATCCCTGGAAAGCTGCAGAATAATAACAACACAAAAGTCCCCTGAGCAGCTGAAAATGACAGAAGCCAGGACAGAGTTGAAAAAGCCATTTCTGCCATCCTCTAGCTGTGAAGTGGACCAGGGCACAAAGGTCCAGCTGAAGGCTCACCCAGCAAAAGGCAAACCAGTGGCCACCCTTCAGCTGGACAGGAGCTGCTCTTCTTGCACTGCCGTGGATACAGAGGCAGGGGAGGGCACCATGGTGGAAACCACTGTCTGGGAGAGAGCTCTGCAGCTCCTCACTTTGGGTTTTCAAAGGCTCCTGGAGCTACAGCACTGGAGTGTGGCTTCACCATGTATAAATTTTATCTTAAAATAAAGGAAAGAAAAAGAAAACACAGAAAATAGGCTGCTACAAAAAGGGAGACTCTCCCTTGCCTAAGGTTTCCCACTGTGCAGTGTGAGTTCCTATGCCAAAATGTTAATGAACTATTACTTTTCTTGTCAGATCCACACACTGTTCCAACTCATTCCATGACTGCTCTGTGGCTGGGTTCGAGACAGAGAAGGAGCAGGTAGAAGGGATGAAATATTCAGCATTATACGACATTCAGATCACACTAAGAATGGCAGGAAAACACATCCACATGTTAAACTAGACAGTTCCCAACACTGCAAGTCATGCATTCTTGGAAAGAAGTTACATCTTCAGACTTTTTCTTTCCCACAGGACATTAATTTTTATTAGACGCTGCACAAACCCTTCCCTTTCAGGGTTTAGATTCATTAGACTAACCATAGGTCTATCTTTGCAGATTATGCTTTTAACATACTTCTGCGACTGCACATTTACTGCACAAAAGCATGCATGGTATACACACCCACATCTGCACATAGAAAGGTAAGGTTTTTCAGAAGTGTCTAAACTTAGACTTCAAAGACCCTACACAGGTACTGAATTCCAGCATCAGCATGATTTGCTTACTCCTCTGTGCCAAGCATGGATTTATGGGCCTATCTGCAGGCAGTTGATTCAGCAAAGCTTGACAATTCTGAATACATGTAGACCTGGTAATACCACTGATTATGGTTGAAAATATATTGTTAAATGTAAACTCCCTCTCCCCACCACCCTCCCTCAGGTTCTCCTTTCCCTAGTTGCTTCACCGAGCTTCAATCATTCAAGCTAAAACATAAAGGTATACAGAAATTTATTCTTTGGATGTCTTAGGTAAAATTGGTCAGCCCTTTCCAACAATAAATTTTAGAAGGACTAATTTCTTTCTTTGATTGTGTTTTCTCTCTTTTTTTTTCTTCTGATCCAACACTGAAACCACGTTCTTACATTGCTAATAAATTCATGTCCACGGCTCTTCGAACAAGGACTTCAAGTGTCTGCGACATGCTATCAGCTGTCATCAGGCTTAACCAAACAGGACCAAGTTAAGGGCCTTTAGAAAAATCTCAGTTTTCACAAGCTCTGTCAGGGCTCATTAGCGCTTGGCAGATGACTGCTTTGAAGAGTTCATCCGCGCCGAGCGTGCTGCAGCGGCGCAGGAGCTGTTCCCACCGGCCAGGCGACGGGACACCGAGCTGGGGAGGCGGCTGGACCTTCACCCCTGCGCTCGGGAGCTGCTGTGCGCCCGCTCCGCACCGCTCCGCCGGCCTTTTCCCGGGAGAGCGCGTCCCAGGGCGGGCACGGTCAAGGCAGAGGGAGCGGGGAATGACTCAACACGGGTGCGCAACACCCCGTGCACACAGCCGCCTTCTGTTTTCTTGCTCTGGCAGGTACAGAACAATACCCCTGCGCCGAGCGTCCCGAGTGCCATGGGTGGTCGGCACCTGCTCGCTTTAAGTCACTATCTCGATGTGAAGCCTCCCAGAGCCACGTCTGCCCCACCGGCGCGCGTCACGCTGATCCATCTGTCCTTCGCGCGACCGTAAGCAAAGTTACGATGTTATTCCTTCGTCTCCCGAACCCCCTTTCCCCTGCCGCCGCTCCCTTCCCGGCTACCGCAGCGCAGTCGGGAGGCAGCCGCCGCCGGGCAGCCCTGCGGGTTCTCCCTCATCGCATTCCGCAGCCCCGCCGGCGTCCTTACCTTGATTCCCTGCTGCTGTGTGGTCAGGGTCAGCTTGGACTCGTCCAAGAGCAAAACTTCGCAGTAAAATTCCTCCGGGACCGCGCAGAAACAGCCCATGCCTGCTGCGATGGCCGGAGACGGGGCAGGGAGGCGAGAGGAGCCTCGGGCGGCGGCGGAGAGGGGCTGAGGCGCAGCCGGGTCTGGGCCGCGCCCGGCTCCGCGCCCCGGCTGCGCGGATGGNGGCCGCCTCCTGCCGGCCGCCGGGCAGGACTCCCCCGGGGCGCCTTTGGGGCGCAGAGCGGCGGACGGCACCTGCCCGGCACCGGCACCGCGCCGCATCATGGCACGGGACCCCACGGCGTTCCAGGTCCGGGCCGGGCCCTTGCTGCCCTCTGCCGTGGGGCGGGGACGATGACCCCTGCCCCGGCCCGCGCCCCTCGGTTGTCCCCGTCGCCGCTGGGCACCGCTGCCCGTCCCGGCGGCCGCGGCCCCGGTCTCCGCGGCAGCACTGACCCCTGCGGGCTGCGCCGGCTCCGCTCCGGCGGGCGTCAGGTCGGGAAGCGGGTTTTGTCTCTGCACTTGACAAAGAAGCGCTTCAGGAGACACCACGAGTGAAGGGTCCAGCATAGGTTGAATTTTTGAAAGTGCCCTATAGGTCGGAAGTCTCTTCTCCATCGTGCTGTTAAATACTGAGCTTGCTACAGGTATATTTAATTTTAAAAACAACGGTATTAAAAACAAATAAATAAAACCAAACGTTTTTAAAAATCAATTTAAAAAATTGAAACCAAAACCCAACCAATAAAGAAAAAGAAGAGCACGAGTGATCCCCCAACTGCCTTTGCAGTTGCTGCCTATAGTTTCTGGAGCACACAATAATCCACTTTCATTGCTGCACATATCTAACATCCAGGATTTTTCCCTCTCAGGTAGAAGAGGGATCCTACAAGTTAAGCCCTGATCCCACAAGTGCCTGTTCATTTACGTAAATCTGTATGCATGAGTTGTCCTATTGAAGAAATTCACATGTATAAATTTAAGAATATGCAGAAGTGTTTTTCTTATGGTCATTAACTTGTTCATGTAGCATAAGAGAGGGGCACAAGGAAATTATGTTTACAAATCTTGCTGGGTATGTAGGTAAATCTGCTTTTAAACACCTGTCCTAAATATAACCCTGCTGCTCCCAAGAAATGACACTCATTTCCATGTTTGAACTTGGACCTTGGGATGTATCCATCCTGTAGCAGCAAAAACAATATTCCATGAGCACTGGGAAGATCAGGACAAAACCCACTATATGCGTTCATAAAAATAAAGCCTTTTGAAAGACCTAGAAAGACTTACAAAGACTAGCCAAAGCTTAAAAATTCGAGTTCCTAACCTTTTTTCCTGGGCAATATGTATCCAATGAGAATGCCATCCAGAAATCACAGAACATTTAGGAAATTTACCCATGGCTTTCTAAACACATTTTTCAAACAGTTCTTGAGCCCCTCTGACAGCAGAAAATTTTCTAGAGTACAGATAGTTCCTTTTCCTTTCTCTTTAGTCTATTTAGATCCATATATCATACACCTTGTGACATAAATTACCCCCTAAGTCAAAGTCATTATATATGTGTAAATCACTGGTTAATCAAGTGAAAGGGAGGGCTCAGTGGACTCAAAACTGCTTCCAAATCTTTATTGATAATTTTAAGTTTCATATGGCTACAATCACAGTCCCAAACCTGAGCAGTCTTATCAATACTACTCTGGGTTATATGTTGCTTATAAGCTGTCCAAGTGAACTATTTAATGTCTTCTCTTTTTGAAGATCCATATTGTGCTGCTGCACATTAGCTGATTGGTCCAGGGGGAAATACAAAATATGCAGTCATGTTGAGCGGATGCCAGTGTTTAGAGCACAGAGAAGTTAACTCATGCATTTGTCTCCTAGCCAGCTATTGCCAACAGCTAAGCACTTGATAAAGCAGCAGTACCAGAACCTGCTACTTGAGGTGAAAACCTGGGAGGGGATTCTGAAGTTAAGAAATTAGAAAATCAGCCAGGGGAGCAGAGGAGGAGGGGATGGGATAGATGGGATCTAGACTATGAACCAGTATGAGCCCTGAGAAGCTCAGGAAATCAAAACAACCAGGGGGCAAAAACATAGGGCCCAATCTTTCCTTGGAGCTCCATGTTACAGAAGACCTGCTCTGCCTCAGTATTTCAAGTATCAGGACCAGCTCACAACTAGGGAAGATCCTGAGAAGGATCCTGTTTTCCAAATCCATTAGGAAAGAGAGCTCCTTTTTACTTCTCTCTACAAGAAAAAACACAGGTCAAACACTGCAGAGGGAAACTTGTTGATGTAAGCTCTCATCACACAAACACTTATGGACATGTTTAACTCAGGCATGTAAGTACAGGACCAGAGCATAAAGGCATTTTTACCTATTGCCTGTTTGATGAAGTAGCCAGCAGAACTCACTGCAGCCTCTGTGATCCAGTACACCCTCATTAAAATGTTCAGTTTTAGCTGTATTTTCAATGAGGTTGTATAAACAAGGCACTGCAATGGCACCCCAAGGACTCCTGTACATGAAGTGACCTATATCCATATTCTAACATGCCAGCAATTAGACTGCCCAAAAGACACAGCATGGCATATCTGCTTTCTCCCTCATTTTTACACAGTTTTGCTCACAAACATTTGCTGTCAGGAAGTTGATCACGTAGTAGGAGTTATGATGACTTGTTTTAGCTGTAATCAGTATCATTTACCTATCACTATTATCCATTGATATGTAGGGATGCAATTCCTGCATCTTATCCATGTGGGCTTCCTGTGACTGAGTGAAAAGTTTAAGAGAGGCACAAAGCAAGCTCTTCATTCTTCTTTACATGTAAAAACAAGTCTCCTGGACTCAGTTCCCTGCTCAAACAATGAGAAGAGAAAAAGCACTGAGGTCTAATACAAGAAGATTAAAATGAAAACCAAGAGAAACAGCACATACTTTCTGGGCTACACGTACAATCCTGAATGTATCTTCCATTAAAGAAAAAAAAAATCTTACTGAGGTAACTGTTCAATAGTTATTGTCCAGCAGGGTCGCTGGTCTTTACAGGAAAAATAAGGTACAACTCCCTCAGCAGCACTGCACTGCTGTGGTTTGGTACTGCCCACCTGCCCAGACACACCTGTCCTCCGCCCTGCCACAGGGCTTCTCCAGAGCTTCACAACATGCTGTTAAGAGCTCTACTTATTTGTGGTTCTTCCAGCCAAAAAGAGGAGCAAAGCAGGCAGTGGAAAAAGAATATTTTCCCCTAGCATTTTACAGTATTCAGAGGCAAAAGTTTGTTACAATGGTGCATGAATTGACATTTCTCATTTCACTAATGAAAGGCTTTACTTAAAACACATTCAAGGATGCTGTCAACTACTGATTTATCTGGATTTTGGGGTGGTTTTTTTTGTTTTTTTACTACTACACATTAGACATGTATGCACCCACTGCACCATTAGAATCTATGTTCAAAAACACTGTGAAAATAAATTTGTTTCTATATTCATCAGTTTTATTTTTCCTGTTATGTAGAGCATAATGTTGACATTATGCTCCACATAATACATTTAGAGTCCTTAAAGGAAGACATGCCAGTGAAGACCACTTAATTACAAAAAATGTTAGAGAAAGGCCAAAGTTCAGATATACAGTGCAAGGATAACATTAAAAAAAAAAAAACCAACTCACACAGGCAAACAAAACAAAACATTTAAAAAAATCTTAGACGGCCACAAAGTAAATTTGAACAGCTGATTACATTTATTAGCACTTACATAGCAATGAATGCCTTGAGATCCTTTGAACTGACATGGGACAGAGTGACAATCAATTCTTGATTTTCTTCACACATTTAACAAGACCCCAGAAGATTGCAACACTGCAAACACACACTTTACAATCAAGGAAATAATAAGCGTCTCTCACATGCTGATTTTTAATAAGAATACATGACATTAACTATACCTCCTCTACCCAAAAAAAAAAAAGTAAAACAAAGCTTTCAGGATATTTACTGTAAACCATAGAGCTAAAATTAGAAAGTAAAAAATCTATACACTTTTATCACAGCAAGAAAAAAATCTGGTTTTAGCTACTATTTATTGAATGTAATTTTGTGTGTGATGTGGTTTTACAAAGTTTCTGCCAAGACTTTGACAAGTTAGCCGTATGCAAAGAAGAACCAGATGATCCTGTTTCATTTTGCTTATGCTTAGCTTCCTCGGCAGAACTTATTTAAGTTTTAATAGTAAAGGTAATTGGGTGGCAAGATGTAACAATCTAACTTACCAAGAGGAAACAAAACCAAGTATCCTCTTCACAACTTCAAGTCATGCTCTCACAATTTAAACCAGCACCTTGTAGCCCAAATCTGCAGAAAAAAACAGAGGCTGTGAAGGACTGTGAATTTTTGGAAGTTGATCTTCTTGCAGAGAACAGTTTTTCAAGGAACACTACCTAGTGGATAAACTGTTATTTTTCTTAATAAAGCACAATAGACTAGATCCATGCTTAAGCACAAAAAGGAGATTATTGTCTCCACACTGCTGCACTTTTTCCTATCCCATTAGAATAGCTCCAGACGTGCATCTTTGGGGTAAGACAATGAACAATGGTAAGCCAAAACCTACATCTCAGGGAGTTGGTGCTATGCCTGTTCCAAGGCACCCGATATATTCTAACATTGTTGTAGAAAACAGCTGCTTTGAATACACTTAGTGAAGCATTTTTTATCCCAAGGACAGGCTGGCTGTGCTGGCTGGCAAATGGCAGGGGGCTTAAGGTAACCAGTCTGCTGCCTTTTGTGCCCCACGTTGTTCAAACACAACAGAAACCATGTTTGTTTGCAACCATCACCTCTTCTTTTCCTCTCTGCCACTTTCTGGATGCAAGTTTTGGAGATCCTCAATTCTGTTCCATTGAGAATAATTAGACAGAGGTCTACAAATGCCATGGCAATAAACCAGGGACACAATAAATCTAAGCAATGATCTAGGCAAGGCAAACACAGGCTGAGAGGACTCCCCCCAGCCAGAACTCCAAGCCAGGTCAGGGAGGTAAATCAGTCAAGAATGACATAGATGTCCATTAAGGCAAGCATTTTCCACCCATGAAAGAAAGTAGGAAGTTCTGATGGAGAAAACAGCTGACTACTTTTATGTTTAATAAACTCACTACTGTGAATGTTAGTCTTTAAAAATTCAGGTCCAAATTTTTTTTACAGGTATTAGATCTTCATTTATTCTCTTTTCTGATGTTTGGAGATTACAGTGACATTCTCAATTGAGAACTTCAATGCCAATCCTAAACACAGTTTCTAATTTAAACCTGTCATTCTCACATAGCTAATCTCAATTTCTACTATTGTGAGACGCATACTAAAATACTATCAGCTGTAGTATGCAGCAACACTTCAAGTTTTGGACAATCTGGAAATCTAGAGATTATCTAACACAATTTGTGTGAAGAATTGCCCTTTCTGGATAAGCAGTGCTCTTTAGCTGAACCTTGAAAGCAGAAAATGCAGTTATTGTCTGGACAACATCACCAATTGTGAGCTGTGACAAGATGGGGTGGTGATGGGATGCTGGAGAAAATTGGAAGAAATAAATCTTTTCTTCAGTGACTACACTTATCCATGTTGATTTCAAAAGCAAAGAGAATTAAATAGCTCCCACAAACTGATTAAGGAAATAACCATGTTGTCATGTATCTTGTAGACTCAGATAATTAATATGAGAAGATACAGACTAAAGCATGCCACATGTAGCCTGCTGTGTCTTCCTTTCAAATTTCCTTTTGGCAGCAGATGGATGAGAAGGATTCCCTCAAGCTCCTACACCAGCCTCTGATTCTGAGTGATGCTGAGCTTGCAGAGGGATTGCTCCAGTTCAAAGTCAGTCAGGGCCACTAAACTCCCTAATTGATTTCGTGTTTATCACATTCTCTTCAATATAGGGGATGTTTCTTGCTGCAGAAGCCAGAAACTCACTCTGATAAAGCGTATTTTCTGTAATTATTAAGTCAGGCTGAACAACAGTACTGGAAAGTTTTCCCCTTTTCTGGGAGTTTCTAAGCACGGTTACACCTGACTGACATGTTTCTATGTGTATCCTTTTTTAGCATTTGATTCTCTCCTTAAGACATACAGAAAAAAATGTAAATGGGACCTCCATGGGAAAGCAAGTCCCTTAATAAAGCAAGGAAATTACAGAACTCATCTTGCATTCGGAATAAAAATTATCAGCACCCAGTGTTTTTCAAAGAAATGGATGAAATAAATAAGAGGTTCAGAGCATTTTCGAAGTCCCGGTACTGCTGCCTTTCATATTCTTATAGTGTGTGTCTGACATGGCCTTTAACAGTACAACTATACCTTCTGCTCCTCATCAGTCTGTATAACAGTCTAATTTACTGCCACCCCACTTCTAAGTTCAAATTACTTGGCCATGCTAACATTCAGCTGGCTGAAAGAAAAAAAGGAAAAACTCGATTTCCACCATAGGGGAGGAGAAGGGAGTATACAAGAAAAGTGCAGGAGAAAGAGGAGGAGGAGGAGAAAGAACATCTGTTTGTTGCTGGGATGAAAAGAACTGCAAAGTAAGTACACCATACACAGGTGAAAGCTAGGAAAATAAAAGCAACTACAAGAGGTACATCAGAGGAGATGGAAATAAGAGGAAAAGTGGAGGAAAAGAGCATATAAACTGAAAAAGAGAGAGGATGAAAGTATAATAAAAATGCTCTAAGCAAGAATTGCTCCTGTAGGAGCTGGGCCTGCCAAGCAGGGACAGAAAGAGAGTATCAGATGAGGTCATGAAAATGTAAACAGCTTTGATGGAATTGAAGTGCAAATGGTGCTTGCACAGGTCTTATCCTCCAATGTAACATTTTGCCTTGAAGGCAACAGGAATGTGGTCTAAGCACCATGGGTGTTCCTCCCCTTCATCTGCTTCCACAGACCTCCTGTGCTCCTCAAAAACCCAAGCTGCATTCCTGGCCTGGCTTCCTACCTTGCTGCACAGTAAAACACAATTTTTAAAGGTGTGGTTCTGGTGCTTCCAGCAGGGAACTGGTAACCTGTCTCACTGTAATTCCTCCTAAGCACATGGGTTATTAAACAGCAAGGCATGCTCTAGGTTGCTCATATATTATGGTTTTTGGGTTTTTCACTGTTGGGAGGTTCTTTTCCCCTGCACCTGAACATAAAAAATGAAGCAATTGCTCATAAAGCCAAGCACATTTCTAAACCTTGAAAATAAAAATGGGATTTTGTCAGGCTTGGAGAGCTATGTGTCCCACATTAGATGTTCACAGATGATCATGAATAAATCAAAGTGTACACCCCTTTTTAGCACGCTAAATATTATGTACAAATTGATTACACCATAGACATTGATTTATTTTCTAGGACATGAAAGTAGGAATGCTACACTTACACAGCATTTAAAATGGAGTACTATTCTAATATATGCATATTCTCAAACTCACCACATTATAGAAAAGCACAGATTGCCAGGGACTGATACAGCAGTGCTCCAAGGATATAAGGGCTCACAGCATCTGTGAAGAGAAGATTAATGAGATTAAGTCATTCCTTCTCTATTAATATATCTACAGACACGCTTTTTCTCTACAAACTGATAGTGTTCCATATTCATAATACCAAGTTCGCTGATAACTTCCATTGCTGCTAGCACTGAATGATCACTATGAATTTTTATTTTGCTTGTACATGTATTTTATATCATGTTCATGCTCTTTTGATAGGGTCTGCATTCCTAGGATCTTAATTCATTGCCAAAACAGCATACCTGAAATACTATTTTGAATGGCTGTGTATTTATACATTGAAATCTGTTACCCCAACTGATGCTTGTAACCAAGTTCTGCACCATTCCTTGCATATTTATAAATATTTATAAATAGGTGTTTGTACAGACTATAATGCTACCAAGTTTACCAGCCAAAAATAAATGTTATATTTCTGTTTGCTGCTGTCTGTACCATCAAAAAAATAAGTAGAAGTCTTTTATTTATATGGCTTTCTCAATAGAGGTATAAAGAAAACCAAGAAGGCAATATTGACTGCATAATAATCATTATTAGTGATCCAAGTTCTTTTGTAAAAATGTAAGGACTGGCAGAAGAGGCAGACAGCTGACTGAAACAATATTGACCTTTTCAGAAAAACACTTGGGTCTTCTAAATTGATTGTTTCATCTACTACTTTTAAGCTTTCAAAGAAAGCATACTCAGCTCAGAATAAGCATGACATTTCAGGACAAGGACCCCTTTTTGGGAAATAATGTAAAAATTCACCCACTTCTTGTTCCTTCCTGTGTGATCCTTCTGCCCTTGGAGCAATCAAGTTTGGAATGCTGTTGAGTGGAATTTGTACCAGGTATAAGTGTCCAGGTCTTGGCAGGATATGCTGCAGGAATGACCACTGGCAAGGGAGGATGGGTCAGCCCCACACATGGACCCACAGTGCACCCTCTGTGGGGCACAGCCAATCCCTCAGCCAAGATGGTGGTGACTCTGTAATAACACATTTAACATGGAAAAACGCTGCACAATCACTGTGAGAGAGGACTGAGAAAAATCTGAGGAACAGCCCTGCAGACCCAAGGTCAGTGCAGAAGGAGGGCAGGAGGTGCTCCAGTGACAGAGCTGAGATTCCCCTGCTCACCTTGGAGGAGACCATGGTGGGGCAGCTGTGCCCCTGCAGCCCATGGAGGGCATGGAGGAGCAGAGATCAGCACTGTACCATGGAGAAACCCACAGAGATGATGCAGAAGGTCCCAGGAAGGAAACTGCCACCATGGAGAGCCCACTCCAGAGGGGCTGTTGCCAGTGGAGGGTAGCCCACACTGGAGCAGGTTTGGTGGCAGGATTGTGATCCTGTGGGGGTCCCACACTGGAGCAGCATGTTCCTGAAGGACTTACCCTGTGGAAAGGGAACAGCTGGAGCAGCAGTAAAGATCTGCATCCTGTGGCAAGGACCCACACTGGGACAGTTCATGGAGGTCTGTATTCCACAGGAGGGACATGCTGGAGCAGCAGAAAAGTGAGGAGGAAGAAGTATGAAACAGCTGCTATAGACTGATCCCAGCCCCTATTCCTCATGTACCTTGCTGGAGGCAGAAGGGAGTAGAAGGGCTGACACTGAAGGAGAGCAGTTGAGCCTGGGAAGAAGCTGGGAAGGGCTTTTAGGTTTTGTCTTTATTTCTCATCATGCTACTCTATTTTTAATTGGCAAATAATTAAATCAATATGCTCCAAGCCAAATCTGTTTTGCCCATGACACTAATTGCTAAAAGGCTCCCCTGTTCTTACCTTGACCTATTAGATTTCCATCATATTTCCTGGCCCTGTCCAGTTGAGGAGGCTGCATGAAAAAGAATGAGTGGACACCTGGCACTCAGTCGAGGTTGACTCACCGGAGAATTGATGATAATTCACCTGATATCAACAAACATCTTACAATGACAGTAGCAAAAGATAAGCTTGGAAAGGATCTCAAGATGCTTCTAGGTCAAACTCCATCTCAATCAGCTGTGAGGCCAGACAAAGTTTCCTCAGGAAATTATTCAGCCCTGCTTTTAAAACGTCAGATGTTGGAGACTACACAGCTTTATAGTCTCACACAGGTAAATGAAAGCCATCAGGGCAGAATATTGTTTGCATCTATATGAATATGCACAAGACAGCCAACAAATCAGACACCACATTAGTCTGAATGAGGTTTTGAACCTACCTGGGTTCTCCAACCACAGAGCATTCTTTAACACGTAACTTCATGAGCTTCTTTAGCACAGGGTATTCCTGATGCCCTTCACACTGGACTTATAGAAGATTAATAATTTGACCATAACCACAGAGAAAACTCATTAACACTTTAACATTCATTTAGGCTTATACAAGAGCATGACCTTTAAGTTCACAGAGAAAATCTGAGCAACTGAACAGTTGCTGGGTTCTGCGATTATTTGAATACCTACAGAACACGTCAGTATCTCCATCTGCGGGATCATCCTGTATATTTCTTCATAGGCAGAGACATACCTGGTTAAAGAATACTGAAAAGCTATTCAGTTATAATGAAATTACTAGCCTTCTCAAGAATTTGATAGCTGGTTAGTTGGGATGTCCAGCTTATTGGGGACGACACTTAGAAAAGCTCCCCCATGTAAGCTATTTCCAGGATGTCCCTCTTGGTTTCATTTGCTCAGAACAGCTTGCTTTGATGAAGAATCATTTTGGTTTTGCTCTTCATCAAAAGGGACTGCATTGGCATTACTCTCTAGAGGAGAGATAGCCAGAAGACATAATCTCTGAAGGCAGCCAGAATCTACCCTGTGAAGGCTGGCTGTAAATAAGCCAATACCGACTCAAACCCAGGCATACTGAGCTTCCGGCTTAAATTAGTCGCCAGAGAAGATGGTGATTCTTTATCTGGGGGATAATCTCATTTCTTGATAATAACTGGAGTGAATACAAGAGCTACAGTGACTCATCGGTCATCCCTAGAAAGTCTGGTAGGATTGAATGGGAAGAAAAATCGCTGCAAGTCAATGACAATTTATGAAATATCTTCAGCTGCACAGTGAACAAGGCCAGAGCTCCTCACTGGTTCTGAAAGAACTGGTTGTTAAAATATAACAATGCGTGATCTATAGTTATACTGAGGAAACAAAATGTTATTTTTAGAAGTATGGTTTAGGATATGAAGTAGTTATATCATCTCATAATGAACTTTTATTTCAGTTCACTATTAGGACTATTGATGAAATTGGCAGAAGTGACTATATGTAAACTGAAAATGGTGATCATTCTCTTAATTTTAGAAATGCCTGTGTTTATTCAGCAACTGTTCCCAATTTGAATAAAATATTGCATTTAACAACACAGAATTAAAGTCCTGTATTTTCTAAGTAACATCTGCAGTTTGAAATTTATCTAAAGTGACCAGACCTTATGGTGTCAAGATTTTGTAAATCAGATTCTTAAATTTTGCCTATTTCAGCAGCTGAAGACATTCTAAAGGCTCCTGGAATTGTTCCACTATTTCTACTGATTTGGCACTGCCCATTAGAAAGTTTAATTTAACCAAAAGTATCTGACTTTCAGTAATCACAAAGTTAATGTTGCATTGATTGAAGAGTTAAGACATGATGCTCTGTTTCTTTTTTACAGTTTTTATTTCTTTCTTGGGTTTACTGCCCACATATTACAGGTGATTTACTAGTATTTACACTGGATGATGTCAATGTATTTCTTTTTAGCATGCCAGATAAAATCTGAAATTATTTATCTTGTTGCTTTTTCTGAGTTGTACAATATTCTTCTATTTTTTCAGCTTCCCTTACATTATTCTTTTTCTTGGTTTGCTTAGGATATTCTTAGTCCATTAAGTAATATAAATTTTATATTTTATTTTAATGTTATATTTTATTTTTATTTTAAATTTTATACTATATTTTTTATATTTATATATGCTTTTAAACCCACCTCTTTTGATCTTATTCAGAGGCTGTTCCTTCTCTACCTTGTGACATGTTAAGAGAAAGCATTTTATATATATTTTCTTAGTGCGATCAATCCACATTCTTTATGACCATTTACTTGTAGGTATGTAATGTTAATTTGCTCCTATTATAGTGTGCTAGGAGTAGATGGTGTCCTAAACATAATTCTGTCTTTTAAATATCTGTTTCCTTCATTTGCCCTGTTGAATAATTTACTAACAACTTAATCAGTTGTTTGAAAAGTGTGAAGTTTCCTTCACACTGATAAATTGGATGCCCAGTTGTTTTTCGTCTGGAATTAAAAGTAATTTTTTCATATAGTATGCACTACAGAATGTTGCTACTTCATACTTTTGTGAATTTTAAAATAAAATAGGTGAAGTCTTATACTTTTTTATGTTGTTTTTATATAAGAAAATTACCATGACATAATACCTCAAGATAGAACTACAACACATAAAGTTAAATGCCTCTTGTACGAGTCATATTTTTCACGTAAATTTGAACATTTCATCACAAGGCAAAAAAAAGTACAAGAGATTTCCAAATCTTTTTTCTACTTCTGCTATATCAATAAATGGCTATACATCCTCTGTTCTATCCTTACAGCATCTTGTTTTCCATAGGTACTGAGATGTCATATTAATTTGTTCTTTGACATTTGCTGAAAAATATATTTAAAAGATTGCATTTTAATAGGATTTATTTGGACCCAAAAATGCATAAAAGTATTGAGAAAAAAAATTAAGAATACATGACAGTATTTAAAGTAAAGTAAATGAACACTTCTTATTACAGAAGTACGTGCAAATATATAGTTTTTAAATTATGCAGGACAGAAAAACAATTCATCATTAGGTAAGCTTGAGTTTCTTTAATTGCTTTAATACCGATTTTTCAAACCTGTATAAACCAGTCTTTTTAAATTTACATATCTGTCCCAGTCTCTCTGTGCTGTAAGTATATATATAACTATATGTACTAATTTGTTTCTCTTGTTGTGTTTCGCAAAGATTTTATTTATTATTTATACTTATACCTACTCCAAACTCTTTTCTTCAGCTGTACTGTTGCTTCTCCCGCCAAAATATGAGAAACATGAATTTGCTCATTGACATTGGTGTTAAATCCATATTGTCATAACTTATTACCCACGGGCTATATTTATCCAAAGAGACTGAAAATTGTTGTTTGAACTGCGTTGTCTCTAATTGATTATACCAACACTTGACATGGTTCTCCTTTGCTCAGTGGTGTCAAACAAAACAGTGCAAAAAGCAACGGACACTCTCTGTGTTTCTTAAACTCTCACGGTTTACAGCATATCAGCTTGTGCCCTGAGAGG
>VWZV01013947.1:315567-426997 GCA_013397155.1 Irena cyanogastra | reverse complement strand
TACATATATATATATATAAGTAAATTTCTTAGTATTATATTTTTAATGACAACTCACAATTTCTTAAAGGACATTAATGAATTGTATGTAAAACAATCTTCCAAATGCCATGTGCCTGCTCGAGTTTCCATTCCCCCTCCCTTCCCTATGCCCAATCTGTCATGAAAACATTGCTTGGTTTATTCTGATATGGAATAGGGAGAAAAAAATCTAGTTTTTGCAAAACAATAAATTAGTATTGCACCTAATTCCATTTTTTCCCTCACTAAATGTCAGTGTAATAACTAAATATTGCCTTCCTAGTACAACAGAAACCTGAAATTGAACCATTTCATGGTTGCGAAATAATTTCACAATTGCACTGCAAAATCACTAGAAAAGACAGGATCTCATCAGTCTTACACAGTAAGAGAAAAAATATTAATGCAACATATATACTAGATTAATGAGATGAGTCATGACAGTAAAGCCTTTTTTGGTAGGAGCTCTAACATGGTGGAGGAAACTCTTTTATCTAATTTTCAGACTCTTATCCATTTGCAGACTGTTGCCTTATGGAGTGAAATTTATCAGGCTGTCCCTGCATCCAAAAGATGCAAACTATTTAGTGTAAGGAATGTTTGGCAATATTCTCTTTTATTGTTTGTAAGAAGACAGATCTTTCTTCATGGTGTTCACATATTTCAGTCTTTCCCTCCTCATGTGTGCTCTTTTTCTCTCTCTGTCTCCCTTTTTTCATTGTTGATAGTTCAGAAATTATTCTGCTTTTGACAGAACAGGAAACATACTGTTTTCCCAGAACACAAGTTGTGCTTGGCTATGTTGCACACAAACAAAAAAGAAAATGAGGGATAAAGGACATTAAGTAAATTATTTTTCAGACTGATATAAGTGGCTGATCCTGTAGTGACTCTGCATGCAGAATATTCATTAAGAGCAAAGCAATATGGAATGCCCATGCAAATGTCCACCCTGTTGGAATAAATATAGTTAGCATATAAACCTGAATGGACTGTTGATCTGGCTGTTGTTTCTAGATGACCTTGATCTTAAATCTGTTCCCTTCTGTGGCCACTGCTGTGCCTGACATTTTCCAAAATGACACTAGGTAAAGATCTATTGTTTCTAGAGAGCAAGTAGGCTTAATCAACAACAAGGAATAGCTCCCCTGGAGGGGACTTTCAAGCTCAGGGTACACACCAGTTTAACAGACTGGGACGTAAATCACTTTGTTTTGCACATCAAACTCCTGCAAAAGTGTCAGGGAGGGAAGAAGAACATTTCTTTAACACCTTATTATCCTCCTGTTTTTACTCTCTGAGGTGGCTGGTGTGATGACCCAACAGCCTCCTGTAGAAGGCTGCTCCAGCCCAGGGACTACCATGTTTCCACAGCACTTTATAGAAAGACCACTGGAAAAACATAAGTCCAAGGGAGAATTTTAAAGAAATGTGTCACGAAAGTTCTGGGAAACACATTGCAGAGATAGAGTGATTTGGGCCATGTCTTGGGGAAAGAAATACTGAGCTGTCTTTTAATAGAAATGCAATTTTATGGGAATAAAAACAAGGATAAGAAAAACTCTTAAATATATTGTGAAACAAGGCACAGGTGCTTCGACAGAATTTGTATATGGATAATTCGTCATCTCTCCATGTCTTCAAATAAAAATAAAATTTAATTTGAAGAAGTGTGCTTTGACAAAAAATTAAGACAATGACTCACTAGGGAGACATTCCAGCCTGTGTGCATAATCTCAGATAGTAGTCTTTAGCTGCAGCCAGATGTGTGCAATCCTCAAACTCTAAACCTCAGCCCCTTTAGACATAAGTGTCCCCCATTCTTGCTCACCCTGCAGTTCACTGGAGGTGGTAGGTGCTGCCTCAGTAGGCCAGCTCAGTTGACACAGCAATCAGTCCTAGAGGGTTTCATTGGCTGCTCCGTCTTATTATCAGAGAAGCTGATAGAAAAGGTGTGAATTGTTACAAATACAAACTGAATCTTTAGCTGAAAATTTGGGAACAGATTAAAAATAAAATACAAAAAAAAGGAGCAAGTATATTAAGCATATTAAACAATCAGGTTTCTCATTAGCCACCACAATATCTCACTTAACTCAGCCTTTCTTAACTTAGGTCTGCACTGCTCTAGGGGGATTCCTTTGTTCCTTTCCTTAGTATAGCTGCTGTCTTTTGCTGTGCTCATTCTCCACAGGGACTGTGAAGAGCTCTTTTTCCTTTGTCCAGGTTGCAATGTTTTTTTTTTTTTCAATCTGCCCTTCAGGAGAACTTTTTTCCTTATTTTTCATGCTTAGAAATCTTGTCCATGACTGATATCAATTATCATAGCTTTTCTCTCTGCTATTAACCTCTGCCAAGGAATCCGAGGTATCATATGCAAATAGAATTGCAACATTTAGCAATTTTTGGAAGCTGAATTTCCTTTACCTCCTCTTCAGTTTTCCCTGATTTCCATTACTATTGCAATTCTTAATTAATCTGTTATTTCTACCTCAGGTTAATTTCTCCCATTTATACAATTTCTCAAAAATGTGATTTGGAATGGAATGTACAATTCCTGTGTGCTAAAAATAAGGTAATGTACAAACATATTATTAATGCCAGAATGATCAGCTAATTGCAGCATTGTGTAAAACTTGATGGAAAAAAAGAAACAACAGAAATAAACATCAGTGTATGAGTTGTTAACTGTCCAGAGTATCTTCTCATTAGCCACATATAACAGTCATTTCACATTGGAATTTGTCATGCATTTATTTTACAAAAAGCCAACTTAGGTGTTAAATCAGCAGCTAAGATTAGCTTATGGGTTGACCTGATGGGACAGCACAACTGTACTTCATACTCTGCCCATGCCAGGAGAACATGGACAAATGTTACATTTTGTGTGCCTATGCTATTAGTCAGCTTCTGTACTCCAATGCATCTTTGATAAATGAGTTTATTCTTCCACCTCTGCCATCTTTGATTTTTTATGGGTTTCTTTTTTTCCCTATGAAGTTATATCACAGACCTTCCTCCCAGTCCAAAATTTACCACTGGCTGTAGAAGTTCCCTAAATCTTCTTGACAAGGTAAATCCTATCTTATCTTGTGAAACTATACAGTTGGGTTTTTTTTTTTTACTGCGACTTCTTAAAATAAATTTAATTGGAAGGGTTTTGTCTCCTGTAATACATCCATTTTGGCCCACCTGCATTCTAATCTCTTCATAAATATTTCTCCTTTACTGTCAGCAGTGTGTCTCAGGAGACACTGGGAGCTGTAGTCTCCTACTTAAGAGTTTTCCTCTGCCATCATCTCAAATGTCATTTCTGAAACATTTATCACAAGGCACTGTCATTGGACAAACAAAGGGGCTGCATGATAGTGGCTCAGAGATACAGACCCTCTTTGCCTCAATGACAGGTCCTTCTGTTGGCTACCAGAGATAACAGAAAAGTTCAGATCTGTCAATAGATGGGGAGGGAAGGACAAGGGACAGTATTGGAAATGGCACTGCACATGTTCCGTGCGGACAGGAGAGCTGCCTGTCCGTGAGGAGAAGGTGCAGATTGCAGCGGAGATAGCGCTCCCTGGGAAATGATAACATTTGTTGAAAGGGCAAGGGAGGGATCTGCCCGCAGAACTTGCACACTGTTAGATGTGCGCAAGTACAGTTCATGCATGATAACCATTGTGCAGCTTGTTTTCAAGAGAAGCTGCCTGGTTCCTTAACAGGCTTTGTAAAACTTTTTTACAGTGTTTTTCCCAGTTGTGTCTGGGGTTTTTTGTTTGGTTGGGTTTTTGTTTTTTTTTTTTTAATTGTGAAATTTCCTAGTAATGTTACTTTGAACTTTAAAGGTAGAAATGATTTTCTGCTTCAGTATTGCTCTTGGTTTTATCCAGTAGACCTTTCCTAAAAATAATAAAAACAAGCCTAGCAAAGAGTGAAAAGGGGAGGGAGTGGGCTTTCCTTCCAAAACAAATATAACAATAAGTCAGTTTGGGGAGGTTTTCAAAGACACTGAGAGACATTAAGAGGCATCAATAATTCTCCCATGTCTCATTCCCGCAGTACTGAAAGGAAGTTAAATCTCTACACCTGAAGGATCTCTCTTGATTTTCATTGAATGCTGAGCTCCAAAGCCAAACAGTCAGCATTCATTTTTGCAGCTTTTAGAAGGATTTTAAGAACACCTAGTTTAGAATACAGGGAGTCACTGTCCTATCCTAAAGCAGTGCATAGGCTGGACATGTGGCAAAGCGAGTAAACTGGCAAAGCAGAAATGATGGCATGAGAAAGTACCACAACCAGGGAAGACAACATATTTGACTTAATTTGAGCATATGGTTATCATCATGAAGTCTCAAGGTGTTACTTTGATTTGGTACAGCTGCATTGTTAGATATCTCATAGGTTGGTACTTTTTCTTCCTTGCAGACAAAAGCATATGTTAGATACAGGTACTGTTAATTCATAGAAGAAAAGAAAGAGAATACTAAATGCTGAAAAGGTGAGGAATCTGAACTGAATAGGGCTGGTAATTAGGAGTCGTTACTTCAGTCTTTATATCTAATGCTGTTTTTGTGTGGTTTTGGAACACATTCTTAAGCCAAAATAATGATACATGGGAGTATCCTTAAGCCAAAGCCTTGGCAACTCTGATTTTCCTCCCCTTTAATGTACACAGGGTGCTTATGTGCAGCTATGATGTCATGTTAGAAACAATCTGCAGTATCACCCTGTAAAAGTCTGCCATTTGGGTTAAATATTTTAGGCTCAGCAGTGTCCTTTAAGAGCTGAAATTTTGCAAAGTGATAATGGAATCACATATCATATTTGAGGAACTTTCACCTTCAATTAATAGTTTATAAGTTGCTTTGAACTTCTTGGATGAAAAATTGCTATAGCATGTTTTTGTACTAATTATTTCGGTAATAAACCAACCAGGAAGAGAAGCTTTTTTTTTTTTTCTGTAGGATATTTTTACCATTCTGTCCTGTCAATGTGTCTTTATTTATTATCTCCTTTGGAAATTTTTTTTCTTCCTCTCCTGTGTACTCTATTAAATTAAGAGTTTGAGCTGTGGGTATAATAGAGCTCTTGTAAGCTCTGTCTGCACTCACTATTCATTATTTATCCTGTGGCCAGGTACAGTGGAAGCAGGCACAAAGCTAAATGCTATTGGACTAACTTTGATGCAGACAGTTCATTGTCTGAGAAAAAAAAAAAAGCATTTAAGCCTCAATGTTCTCAGTTCCATGATTTTCAACACTACCTCTTTCCCCTCCTCCTTTCTCTTTTATTAACTGCTATACTCCAATGTCCTTTTGACTGCAGTAACTGGCACTGTCTGCGAAATCCAGTACAATGATACTATTCATCCCGGCTGTGCCATTTATAGATTCCATAGCATGCTCCATCCCTATGGTAAGGATCATTCCGCCTCGTCACTTTCCTTCTTTTGAGGCAGTGATTGCCGAAGCAAAGGCCAATGTTTGGAATCTGATTAGTACAGCCGAGATCTGAAAGGCTGAGACGGAGAGAGCAGGGCTGAGCGCTCGTGTGTGCGCACGCACGGAGGGTATAATGAGGCACAGAGAGTCTCACAGCACTGGTGTGGTCACGCTTCAGCAGAGAGAGTGCCAGATGCACTGTTCATCACTGCACCCTGCCTACTATCCACTGAGCAGCATCAGTGTTCTCTGTAGGGGTGCTGCTCTCCTGTCTTCAAGCTGGTAAAGTACCACAAAGTCGACAGGAGTAGTAGGGAGGGGACCCCAGAAAAATATTTGTACTGACAAAGTGAACTCCAAAATGAACACGTTAATATTCATTGATCTCTTAGCCAAAGTTGTCTGGTTTCTGGTGTTCCCGTGCCATGCAGTTATGCTTCTTGCAAGTTTGAATGTTTTATGATGTTCCTAGAGACATGATATTTGCTCTTGGGTATGGTATTAAATTACTATTTTCAGTTCTCTTTTTGATTTTTCTTTTTTTTTTTTTTAAGAAAAGGGAAGGACAAATGGGGAGGGGAGATATAAGTGTTTGATTCTATTCTTTTATGATATCAGGACCTAAGTATATCTGGTAGTAACTATTAGGAAACCCAAACAGTGGCATACATTCAAACACCACCTGCAAACATAATCTGCAAAATAAATACACACTAAATTACACTATTAAAATTGCCAGACAAAAGGTTTCTGAGAGTCTCTCTTTCATAAACTTCTGGGTTATTTTATTTTTGACCTCTGTTTACTATCACTTTATCTATTCTTTTATTCAAAGTTAGTTATTGCCTAACCATCAATGCTGTCTTCATAGAAATACTCAGTTTATTATTGACCAGTTAAGATATTTTGAGATGCAATCAGGGCCAGATTATGCAAGGCTACCCCTAGTACTACCTCATAAATCTACATTTGAAATTGAACAATTGTTACAAAAGTTGTTGCTACAAAAATTATTGCTTTTTTCCTTTCAAGACATTGTCTGAATTTTAGATCATAGTTTTTGAGAACCAAATTTAGATTTTTGTAACTTTATTGTCAGTAAACAAACAAAGGCTTAAGAACCTTTGTGGGGCCTCCAACTTCTAAATTTATTTTAAAAATATCTTCCTGGATGCTTAATAGTTTCCCTTTTATTTTTTACCTAATAATAAGGAGAAGAGTCTTCAGTGTTTCACCTTTCAAATTAGTTAATCCAAATCAAACTCAACCAATCCTTGAATCCTTTCAAGAAGGCCATTCTAAAATATTCTAAGTCTGTAGACAAGTTAATTTTTCATGAACAAAAAGTCTGTCAGACCAATGATATGAAACATGGCTAATAATGCCTGCTTGATAAATGTAGTGAAAGCTGCAGAGTTTTTGTCATATCCAGTTAAAAATTACTTTTGTTCTTAGTCCCTAACCCAGCTTGATTTCTGATATTTCTGAGGAAGCTTACCGAGTGTGCTGGTTTTCACTGGGGTGGCGTGAATTTTTTTCACAGCAAGTGAGGTGCTATACTTTGGACTTATGCTGTAAACAGGATTGGTAGCACAGGGATGTTTTCCTTATTGCTGAGCAGTGCAGAATCAAGGCCTTTCTTGTCTCTCACTTTTACTCTTCCAGTTCTGTCCCCTATCCCACCCAGTGGAGTGAGCAAAGGTCGGTGGGGTCTTGGATGTTGGCTGGTGTTAGACCATGATAGCAGAGCAGCTCCAAGTGTAGGACATTAGACAGATCCCCTTTAAAGTATCAATGGATGGATGAAAGCTTGACATGAAATGAAAGGACAAGCATGGTGATCCAGAAAAAAAAGTAAAACTCCTTAAAATGAAAAGGGTGTTAAATATTTTGTCTCCATTCCTCTGCATGTATAAGAAAATAATCTGAGTATCAGAGAAGATGACCAGACAACCAACACATGAGAAAAGACCTAAATGACCTGAATCTGCGTTAAAATAAATACTTTTTTAAGATTTATTTGCTAAAAGGCATTTCAGTCTCACCTTAAGGAAAAACCAGACACTATTATGCAATCATTTTGGCAGTTAGCTGAGTGTGTTATAATGGTTTGACTTGACATTTGTACACATATAACACATTTATGAAATAGAAAACAGTCTTTTTAATTTTTTCCTGTGACTATGAGAGAAATCTATGAAAGGAAAAGTATTGAGTTGTTTGACTATGAAAGATTCAGAAGTTTCGTAATTCAAAAATGGTATTCATTTTGATTTAATAAACATTTTACACTTCTTACTTTAAATCTTTCCCCTTTTACTCAAAAATGATATTGTTTGATATTATCTCCTTAAAACTTGTAAACCATGTAAATATTTCATATTTGAAATATGAAAGTATATTTAGAATCAAATTTGCTCTTTTACAATAACTGGAACATATGAACTACTTACATCTCATTTAGATGACTGGCAAGTATAAAGTATAAGAAGTTTTGGCATCTGTGTGATGATGAACAGGTTGTACATCTGAAAGCATGAGAAAATAGCCTGATTAATCCAAAGCTAAATTTGTCACTCTTGAGATGAAGTTAAACAGTGTTTGCATCATAAACTTTTTTATCATGACAGTTTTATTTCCAGCACTTAACTCATTATGTCAGCTCATGTCTTCTAATTCTATTTGGGGATCTGAACAGGTAATAGAACTTCCAATGTTCTGAAAAGGAGTAATTTTCACTGGGAGAAAGTTTGGCCAAAGTCATGATGTTTGGCTCTGCAAGTGTCCTATTATAATCCAGTTTTATCACAAAGAGAAATCCTGATGAAATTACTCCTTTCAAAATGTAGTTTGTCAGATTTAAGCTCTAACGTTCTCCTTAATGCTAACTCTCAGAAACAAAAAAAGCAAACAAAAAACAAAACAAAAACCACCCCAAAAAAAAAAAAACCAAAACAAAACAAAAAAAAAAGAGCTGAATTATTCAGATAATAAGTTTTTCAAAATCCACACTAGTCCTTAAAGTAACTGTTGCTTGACCAATGGAACAGGAGATGGCCAGCATGTAATACATACTTTCACTGTTCTTTTCATGCAAAAGCACCTTTACAATAAAAGATGCTGAATAAAAACACTCTGAAAGGCCAACAGCTCTTGCTATTTGAAAGAAAAACATCAGTATGTCTATTATTTGTGCTCAGCAAGCTTTCTACTCCCTTTTATATTTTCTTTAGGTACGGAGGCTGTTTTGCAGCAGAGCTGTTCAGCAGACCCAGGGGAGACAAATGTCAGTTTTCCAGATGGCAAACTGCCAGCTTGTTGATGCCAGGCTGAAAGGCACTGAGGGAATTCACTCTGTTGCAGAAGCAAAAGAGCAGCACTTCCTAACATACCTCGTGTACAAACTCGCTTCTCAACAGCTGATGCAGGAGCCAGAAAAGCTTCAGGAGCCCTCCTCACACTACTTCTTGGATAGTGTCACATTTCTACATGTCCCTGACACCTGTTTAAAGTTTTTGCTAACTTACAAAAAGAAACATCCATCTTTTAGGAAGCAGATCTAAAACCTATCTCGGTCAAAATCACTTGTTTTCAGCTTCTAGTGAGCCACTTTTTGTTTTATAAAATGCTACCTGAAGTTATTAGGTCAGATGTCTATTTAATAATGCTATGCGCTTTATGCCTCTAGAGAGCAGAAGCTACTGCAAAAACATGAAATCTTGAGTGGAAAATTATTTATCTATCTTTATCAATAAATTCTAGTACAGTATCTTTATTAAGATTGCAAGACATCAGATTGCCATTGGGGAGAGCCTGTTCTAAAAAATACCCCACAACAATCCATTAGGTATTCCAATATAAACTTAAAATGCTGGGATGCGATGCATTTGATCCATTAGTTCAGGTGTACAATACAAAGATCTCACAATTCAATGGACTATCACATGTTGGATGACTTTCTAATTTAAGAAAACAAATTTTTTCAGAGACATATAAATAGTTAATTTTGCATAAAATATCAAATAGTTTCGATTTTAACAAATCTGACAAATTTAACCCAATACTCTCTGTGGAAAGCCCAGGTCTGTGCGTGCTAATGTCCTTTGTCATAAGAGGTAAACATGAATTTTTTCTGGCTGAGTGGAGTCTGTCAAAGGCTAAAACACTTTCATAGGTGAAAATTTAACAGAGGTGATATAGTTTCTTCTTGCACTAGTGATCTGCCCTTCTAATTCTAAGTGCATGGAGAAGATTTATGAAACACCTTAAAATGCCTTGACATCTATCTTGCACTGTCAGAGTGTCTTGTCCATAGAGGCCAGCCAAGTCTCCTCCTGATCTTTCATTTACTTTCCTATAAACAGAAGACATTAAACAGGGAGCTGATTTCAGCACTGCTAGCTTGAAGGTTATTTTGAATATATTTAAAGAAGTACAATGTATTTTCTCTTTCAGCAAAAAAATCCTGGAGACAGTACAGAAACAACACTTGGAGAGAGGCGTGAGCCAGTGATGGATAGAAGTGGCTGGCACAATACAACTGACCTCCTGAGTAACTCCATCCTCAGGCAGTTCCTATCAGATCTCCTTCAATGTGTGCAAAGAAGTTTACACAAGAGCTATTTTCATAGCAGTGGAAAAGGTTCTATCTCATGGTTTCTTAATTTTTAATTTTAATCCGTGTAATGTCAGAAAGATGTGAAGTTAAGCAATGTAAGGAAGTCTTAATGAAAAGAAATGTAAAATGTTAAAATTTTGTTACAACAAGAAATTTGAAAAAAAATCATCCATACACTCAAACTCATTAATTCCTCAGTAATTTATTTATCTGTAAAGATGTACTAAGGACATGCGTACTTCAGCCTATTTACTTAATTAGTTAAGTAATAATTTAATTGCAAATAAAAGTCCAAATGGAACAATAATTTATTACCTACAGAATTAATTTTGAAGTGGACATAATTCAGATGCCAGCAAAAAAATCATATTATGATATTCAGATGCTGAACAAGATATTGTGCTAATGTCTATGTGCACGTGACAGCAATTACTAGTTTGTATTCAGAAAAGATCATTTACACATGTTTGTTCATGTTTGTTCATGCATAAAGTTCACTGCAGCTGTTCCAGCTGTAATTACAATTCAATCTTCCTTTGTCATACAGGGCCTATTCAGAATGGTTTCATTACTCTGTGACCTAGTAACGGTCATTTGGAAGTCCTTTTTGTTGGTATCCAACCAACATGTCCAAAATACAGCATAATGTTATTATTTAAAATCAATTTTAGTAGAATTTCTGATCTAATCAAGGCAAAAAAAGAAAAAAAAAAAAAACCAAAAATTGATAAATCCTTATCGGGCTTGAAGAACGGTTTTGGATGGTTTTGAAAAGTGGTAACATCTAGACTAGGGATATTTGAAAACTCAATTTTCTCATCTCTGTAGAGCACATCCTATATGGGTATGTCACTTCTGTTGGTTTGTTCTATATGCAATCAACTGCATTAGATAACGTTAATATGTATGATTCTTTGGTTTTTGTCATCTAGTGATTAATTATTTATTTCTAACAGATACATGACCAGCTGAACAGCCAAGTCTTCACCTGAATACTAGAACAAAAGCTTTTGTTGTTTAATCAGGGAGGGAATGAAATACGTGTTTAATAGTTATCTAATTTGCTAGCTTGCTATTTTGCTGCAAGAAAGCTCTGGTGTTTCAAGCTGTTTCTTGAGATGTAACAGTGCTCTTTTCCTTCATATACTACTTGATCGTTTATCCACCCTTTCTAGGTTGTTAGAGCATGCTGACCAATGTAATACCAGAAAACTCTCAGTACACCTTTGGTCAAGGTGGGTAGCACCTATCACACATTTGTTACCTTCATCCACTGAAGGAGAAGTGTTTTCGTATGAACTTTGAAATGCATGCACACCACTTTTGAAAATTAATTTTAATCCTCCTTATGATATAATTTTAATGTCAATTAAAGACATAATATCACAGATATGACCTTCCCCTCAAATGAAAGTGAGATAACACAGTAATAGTTGGTAGCCTGGAAAAGCTGAGTCAAGTTATTTAAAAAAGCAAGAATAGATGACCTACTAATTATAAATGTGCAACAGCCCTGCATTGGTAGTTGAACCTCTTTGCACCTCTTTGCAACTTATTTTACTAGAACTTAATAAATACACAAATATTCTTCATGACTTGTAAAAGTTTTCTTTTTCTCATGTATTTTCAGGTAACTGCAGGTAGAATTAAATTATCACATTAAAGTATTTAGTACTTATTATGCTTTTCTTGGTAGTTTTAAATGAGAAGGACAAAAGGTCAGAAAAATCTAGAACACCAGGAGATCAGAACTGCTGCCAGTTTATAGTTTCCTTTTCTACATAGTTTTGTTTCTTTAATTATTATTTTGTCATTCTTATAAGATCTTCTCTTCTGGTCTAATCTGCTTCTTGCTAGAGTTGGAGAAGGCCCAGGTCACAAGAGAATGCTGCCCCAGCCACTCAAAGTGTCCTACTTCTGCAGTAATCACTTAATGGATGTTAAAATCCAGAACAGAATTTGATGGCTCCCAAGAGAATTATGTTCCTCAGTGCTTGTGAAACCCCAGAAAGCTGAACTTTTGCATTTGAATATAGGTTAAAATGTCAAATGCAACTTTCCAAATTACTGACAGAAATATAAGGATGTACTGCACTGTGGGATTGTAACCCTGACTTCAACATGCTGGCAAAGTTAGTATTTCTAACTAGTTCTCAGTATTTTTCAGGCTTTTTAGAAGGGTCTTCTGAATTCTAATGCTTCATGTTAAATTTGCCTGCAAATTTCCCTGCTAACAGTTTTTCTGGGACCTCTAATAGTCAGTCTCTGCCAAATGCTATTATGCAATATTTGAATCCTTGCCTGTCTTCAAGTACTGCTTCAGTGAGGAGTAATATGGGACTGTAAAATGCTTTTGGGACTTGCCTGGCCTCTTCATCCTCCCCCAAGGGAAGGAGCAGGGAGGGAAACTCCCTCACATTCTTCTGCTTCCTTCTTTCCAGTGGACTTGACACCCTTTCACACAACCAAAGGAGATGATTTGGGTTCAGAAAAGAGCTCACACTCCCATCTTCCTGTGAGATATCATCACAAAAAGGTAAATAGGAATTAAGTGCTGGGAGTAAACAGAGACTGGATTTTGTGCCCTCTATCTGTCAAACATCAGCTCCTTAAAAGGGCCAGCACTGAGGAAGATGAGGTCTTCTAAACCTGGTGATAGATATTTCCCTTTTTTGGTTTTGGCTTTGACTCCATTGCACACTGCAGGGTAAGACACCTCTGGGAGATGGCTCTTGTTTCTCTGCCAGTTCTCATTTCTCTGGCTTCTGAAGGTGGGAATTGGAAAAGCTTCCCCCAGCTTCCCTATAGTGAGGAACACCTTTTACACACACAGCATGGGGGTATGAGGCTCCACAATTGCTCTGCTGAATGTCATTTGTACTGACCAGATGTACATGTGCATACACGCACATATCCACACATTCATCCTTCCCCACTACGTAAGAAAAAAAGTACAGGAGCACACTATATAAAAAATTACAACTTTCATTTGAATTCTTTTAAACTAATTGCCCTCTTCTTTACATAGTTTAAATTCTGACTTCAGTGGGATCTGTTGACATGTTTTATTTATGTCCGGTCTATTTTTCTATGATTGTTTCAGAATTCTGATCTTTCATTTCTTAAATTTGTATGTTATCTGTTTTCTCAGTATCATGGTAGCTACTTCTTTTCTAGGCATCTTTTAGTGCAGAATGCAGGACAGAGAATCTTCCACTTTATCCTGGTTGTGGATGTTGTACGTGTATAATAATCCAACCCTCTCTTTCTACCAGCTGCCCTTTCTCCCTGCCCCCATCTCACACACTGAATTATTTTCATAGCAGCTGTTCTTGATAACACTTAAAAAGTGATTATATCTGTTTTCAGTTTGGGCAAATTATTAACATCAAAGCTAGCAGCAGGCTCCTTGACATTAAATTTCAAGATTTCCGCTAGCAAAGGCATGGGAGAGAAGAGTGGATGGAAATGTGAGGGAAATGAAAACAGGAAAATGTGTGGATTAGGGCTGGTTGGGGGGACCTATGACTACAAAATAAAAATTAATTGATAAGAAAATTTCAGCTTGTATTAGCAACGTATTATTATGTTTTTGTTTTCTGTCAAGTTTCCATTATACAAGTTGTCACTTCAGCAAGGAGCACAGAGATGGGGGAGACCCAAAGCCTAGCCTGTGCAGAGGTTTTGGAGGGGGTAGGAAAATTAATATCTATTTAAACCTTTTTTTTTCAACTTGTGCCTTAGCTGTTACAGCAAGCTAATACAGTCACCTCTTGTTTAACAACAGCTTGCTGTTATTATGGGTTATTCAGAAAAGAGCTTCATGACTGATTTCATAAAGCAAGACTGTATTGAATTCTAAGAGACTAAAGATGAAGATAAATTGGGATGTGTCTAAATGAAATTAAAAATTATTACTTGTACAAAATTTAGAGTGTGCCTGGCTGTACCACCAAATTTGCAGTTAACACTGTTAGGAATTAAAGGTATGTAACTGATAAAGATGGATGTCTCACTTTCTTGGTTCCAACCTGTGCCGTTTAAAATAAATATTATAATAATTGATCTCTGGGAATGATGTGCATGTGCTAAATGACCCTTGATGTATGACACCAACTTCCTGATCTTGGCACTGATGGATGAGCTTATTCTTCCTACAATGAAAAGTTGGTCAAAGTTTCAGTTACACTTATCACACCTCCACAGACAAAGCACCATGAAAATAAATTCAACACTATTCAGCTACCACCAACCTGGCATTAACATAGACCCAAAAAGAGATTTAATCAAAACTCTGCGAGAGTGAAATGGGTACCATTTCATATTAAGTCCTGAATATATTACTCTGTGGCATTAAATGTAAAATGCACACTTTTTATTTCAGAGCATTTGTTGTTATTTTACCTCCTCTGGAATCAATTGAACCGTTAAGTGGGATTCACGCAGAGCCATAAAGCGCCCTGAGGAAACCCACAGGAAAATATTCTACTGCAGAAAAGAAAAATTCCTTGCTTCCTCATTCACAACTTGAGGAATAGAAACATAAAATCTACAGTACACAGTTTTTTGGTACCAGGAAACACTACCAGGCAGGATTTCACCCGTTTTTCTTACCACAGGTTACTATTATTTATACATTTTCAGTGTAAATGGAGAAGATGATGTCATGTTTGAAACAGTGGAATTTTCCCACTAGAAAAAGTGGAATTTATGGAGGATTTTTTAATAGATCTATCCTTTTCCTTTCCTTCAGGAAGCAGTATGAAAAAAGGAAATTCAAGGAGTGCAACCAAAACATGCAATTGAGTAAGGGTTTTTCCTAAATGACTTTAGAAGCCAAATGCTGCAAGATATTTCATGACTATTCCACATATTTTCCTTTTATTTCTGATTTAATTATGAGTACTTCCTTAGATTTATAAATGTCTAATTCCTTGGGGAATTTTTACAGGAGTTACAAATTCCAGGTAATTCAAGCTGACACTTCTCAAGAGAGGTGTTCAAAGAAGTACTCTCTCCAGGCCTTTCACAGAGCTGGGCAGGAATTGGTGCTAGGAAGAAACTGGGTGTTGGTAAGCATCTCACATGGCACAATTTTTCAGAAATAAATCTCAGTTTGCAATGCAACATTTTTGTCATTAGTGCTTCTTGGGCAGGCATTTCCATTACGATGCCTGCCAGAGTTTCCCCTGATCAGTAAAGGTCAATATTAAACTCAGTAAACTAATAGATAGAAATGAAAAATGTGAAGAGGTTGTTTTCTAAGGTTAGTTTCCTCTCTACTCTCTTTTATATGTGGAATGCTAGATGAATACATTCTATCTGAAGGATTTAAAATGCTTCCCTGGTCCGTATGAAGTAGCAATATCTCTTCTCAGACTTTCTCTATACTGAATTCATAATCAGGCTAAGGAGAATCAATAAGACCCCTCTGGACTTTTACTGAAGTTTCAGCTTGCACCAAGCCAAGGCCTCTTTTTCAACCTATGAATAATAATAATAATTTGTTGTATTTCATTTAACAATGTGAATCAAAGAGTCAGTTCATTTGTCATTGATGCAAAATACCTCTACAATTTTTCATGAGTATTAAATCATACCAGGCTAATTTATATATTCAATTACACTCATAGCAGTAAAAAAATTGAATACAGCTCAGAAATCACATCTTCTCCCTACCACAGTATAAGAATTCTTCATATAAGAGAAGCTATAGAGTTTATCCTCAGAGGTTATTCACCATACCCTAGACCTGACTACCCTTGAAATCAGGGGCACCATTTCAGTCAGGTGATTCTTCAAAATTACTAAAAATTAAATTCTAGAAGGCATGAAGATGAGTTTGACTTGGAACTCAGTGGGTCTTTTTCTCAAGAGTATTGTTCCATTCTGCCTAATTTAATGTATTTTACATTTTCAATGTGCTGGAAATTTTCTACTTTAAAGAATTTTTTAGTGCCTGCATTTATCAAAAGATAAAATATTCCATAAGTAAAAATATATTTATTTGAAATGTCCAGACCTTGGGATCATGCTGGGATGCACTGAATGTTTTGTTCAGTTGCACAACGGCTATACAGTCTATACATTTACGTCATATTTAGTAAATCTGGCTTTAGAAGAATTGGTAAACAATCACAATCTACTATTTTCAAATTAGTTTTCAGAAAAAAAATAGTCAGCTGCAAATATATTTAACACATTTTCAAGTAATTTTATTTTTAAAGTGACTAATTTTAATCTTGGTAGTTAGTATTCAAAAAACAACACTACAACAGATGCTAATATCTACCAAATAAGAACAGATTGAAAAGGGTTGATGTCCATAAAAGGGAAATTCACACCAGATCCTGTGCCTAGAAACACAAGTAAAATCCTAGGGCAATCAATTTTTACAAAGACTGTGAAATCTCTCTGATGGAATCAATAATTTCAGTTTTATGGTGCCTGACATTTCTATTAAAAAAAATAACCTATCTAATGTAAAGGAAATGTAGTGTATTCAAAAAATAAACCTGATGAAATATAATTGAGACTTCCACAAAGAGTAATATCTAATGGAAATCTGCTCAACAACGATACAACTTCAAAATGAGCTGAAGGAGGCACAGAATTACTCAGGTTAAGCCAGTATTTATCACCTCAAGAATATTTTAGCAAAGACAAAAATCCAATATGAATGTTCACTTGACCTCTTAGCACACTAAATCATGCCTTGATAGTGTTGCATTTCAGCGTGGCCCCTAACCATGGTGCAGCATAGCTCTCTGTTGGGCACTCACATGGAGGATGAAGCAGCTAAACATTAAAAAATCTTTTTAGTGAGATGGTGTTCATAGACGTTGTACAAGCAGATGAAAAAATTTGCATGTTTGGCTCTGTGTTTCCATAACTACAGGCCCAGACAATAGCAATATGCTTTATTCTTAAACCATATAGAATATCAGGGGGCATTAATCAAAGTGGCAATATACAGGAAACAAAGAGTATAATCTTCTGATGGAGAATGAATAAAACCCCGAACAAAAGCTGGCCAGAGCCCTAGCATAAGCCCTGCTTCTAAATCTAATAATAATGGGATTTAACAGCCAGAAATACCCACTCAAGCCATATAGGCTTCCTACGTGTGAAGTAACATGTAGGACAACAGAGTTGTTTAGAGGTAAAAGAAAACAGAGGCTAGTGAATTAGTGTCTCCCATCCAATGAGTTTTCCCTGTGAAATGTATGTCTGTCTGTCCCTGCAAACATATGATGGGGGTACATCTAGCCTGACCCTGCAGCATCAGTATTAGATGTTATTCAGGTGGCTTCCAGAAGCTGAACTGGAACTTATAAGAGGGTACAACTTATGTTTGTAAAACATTATCTTATATATAGATGCTTTGAGATGAGAAAGTGCTGTTTTCACATCTTGAGAGACAAAGGCCTGAAAAATCAAAGTTGTATCTAAAAAACGTAGTCTTAAATGGCTTGAATACTAAGCCTTGCCAAGGAATTTGAAATCAATCTTGGGACAGTGACCTAAGTACAGGACTCTGACTACAGAATCCATTTTATAATAGCACTGCCCCAGGAAGGTTATGTTAACTGTCAGTTGTTATGGGACAAACAGAACACACCATGCCCTGCCATGCCATATTATTTCTTCGTTTCTAAGCTTTTCTCATCTCAATCATTTCTTTTACACTCACTCTGCCATATTAAATGAAAGGATTATGGAGTTTGGGTCCTTTTTTTGTCTCTGCAAGTCAGAGGAGGGAGCATATTTTTGTTTCTAGCAAGAGGGCCCCATGAGTTTAGAAAATGGGTATCCTCAACATATTTATATATCTACATATATATATATACATATTTTAAACATAAGAAGCTCAGATGTATTGAATTTTTTTCTACCTTTTCAAAAAATTTATCTGAAACTTCAAATATTTTTGCTAACACTGTCATTAGAGTTATCCAAGCTAACTCAGTTAGTAGGCAAACCAACTTAATGTGATATGGCATGCACAGAATCAAAACTTTTTAACAAAGCCTAATAAAAAAAGATCAGATTTTTCTGAGACTCTAGCAACAGCTCAGAAAAACTCAACAACAACAGCAGCAACAAAAACTTCAGGTAAGTTCTTCTCATATAAAATTGTTTATCATCTCAGAAGTATCAGAATTAAAAAAGTAACGTTGTTCTTGCTAGACATTTTTTACAGCACAGAAAATAAATATTAATGATTTGGAATTTTTTTTACTTTTAAACCTATATTAAATAATAAATAGCTTTTTGGTTTAAAATTAATACTAATAAATTATAGAAGCAGAAATAAATTTTCTAAAACACAGGAAAATAAAGCAAACAAAACAAAGGGCTTCACCAAAATTATGAGTTAATGTTGTGCCTATGTACACAAATAACGAAAAGGGAATAGTTAAACAAAACAACAATGAAAAGTTCCTCCAGTTAAGAAATCAATTCTGAAAAATAAGTATAAGAATGATTTAGTGAAATATAGAAATATTCTGTTTTGTTGGCTACATGTGTTTTATGTAAACTCTAATATTTAGGAGGACAAAAAATTAGATCAAATACTCAGGAACCAAGTCTCATCTTGGTATTGCTGAGATGGTTGATCAAAGTTTTTTTCCCCTTATTTTTCTTCCTCCCTCGGCCACCATTTCTGCTCCTTCCAACCCCCCTCTCCCAATCCAAATGCGACAAGATCTTCTGAAAAGATGGACAGGTGAAGTCTTCCTCTTATCTGAGGACAAAGAGAGCTTTGCATTTATAGAAAAGGAAAGAAAAGAGAGTCACTTTCTGACACTAACTCTCCTTTGTGATGTGCAGGAAGCTCTGAAAGAGGTGTAATCCACTGAGGGAAAGGCCGTAAGATCCAAACAGTGTGAAATGGTCAAATATACATTATGTGGTGGTTGGTCTCACAGGACACACACTACCCAGCTACCAGTTGCTTATTTTGCAGCAGAACATGCCCCTGGGATTTGCCAAATCAGTGAGGTGAACACTGGCACCCGTGAGCCACAGCACTCAGAAACTCAGTCTGCTGTGATTTACATCTAGTGTCACAGAAAGGTAAAACTAGCCATGATTTAAAAAGCTTGAGGTGTACAGGGGAAACTTCTTAGACATAATCCTCTTATACTGGAATATGTCCCAAGATCTAACTCATTCAGACACAAATGCAAGCCTTGATCATCATCTTTTTTGTACTTTCAGTGTCATTGACATTGTCGTGTATTTTGATCTTGTAGCTATTTTGTTCTTCAAAGATAGCAAATTAGATGTTATCCCTGACTTACAAACTACAGCATTTGAGGAGCATGGACTCTCACTTAATCTCTCTACTATAATTTTTCAAGCAGCAAATTATGAACCCAAATGAACCATACAATCAGTCCCATGGTGAATTTCTTAAAATATTCCATCATACAACCAGTGCATACATTTCCAAAAGTCTCGTTCTTGCAAGTAGGTTCCTGTGTACCAAAAGAGTCTGGACTGTCTTGATTGACAATGTGACAATATAGAATGGGAAAAAAAAAGAGAAGATTTGCAGAGATCCATCACTGAGAAGATTTTAGAGCTTTGGATATGCTGACACTGAATTATAATGCAGGGTAATCCTTTCAAAATGACAGAATGTCTCACTGCCAGGAAAAAATGGCTGAATGAATATGAAAAGTCTAAGGTGACAGCAGTCTCCTTCATGAATGCATGCTACCAGGTGGCAAATGTGACTTTAAAAAATACAGAGGGTCCAGGTATTCACAGAAATATTACTACACACAAAGATAGTTTGGATATAAGATTACAGTCAATATCTCTTTGGGGCAAAATAAGGTTAAGATTTTTAGAGCCTTAAATAAGAGATCAAAGCCATAATTCTACAGATCAAAAAAAAAAGTTTCTCTGACTCTCTGGTATTACATATCACATACCAAACACACACATAAGGGGATGAAGCTGGGAGAGAAAGTCTGTGCAAAAGTATTTAGACCATTTAAATATTTACTGTGACTGAAACAAATAAGATGCAGAAGATTTTGATGGAACAAATATGTCAGAGGTGTTCAACACTCACTGCAGTTTGTAGCCATCTCTCTAATGTGGAGTGATAGCACAGGCCCAGGTGTTACCCAGATTTCATTCCGTGGTGTGGTACAGGGCTACAAACACAATTCCAGCACATAATCTTTATAAGAGATAGCAAATAGAAACTAGCATGGTTGTTCCAGCTCCATTATGGGTGTGCAGCTTGTTTTTTCGATCCTTCCCTACTTCAATGCTGTCAGTTTGAACTTTGCTCTACCTTTGTTTGATGTGCTGAATGTTTAATATACCCAGTTATTAAATGGCAAATTTAAAACCTCATTTTATGCTCTTCCCTGCATTTTCCTAGTTGATTAAAAACTCCAGCTGATTTCTCTATGCTGACCACCAATTAATTTAGGGACATCTTCATGAAAGATATCACCAGGATATAAAACAGTTGTCAGTAGTTGGAAATACAGAATTTTGTCAACTCATCTCTTTTCTCCGTGTTTGTGTCTTTTAATTCTGTGTGACTGTGGGATGATCGATTTCTTCTTCACTGCTGGTCATAATTATGGGGATGCTTGTAGAAATAGCTAATTATGTTTGGACACTTTAC
Organism: Irena cyanogastra; assembly: GCA_013397155.1. Taxonomy (NCBI): domain Eukaryota; kingdom Metazoa; phylum Chordata; class Aves; order Passeriformes; family Irenidae; genus Irena; species Irena cyanogastra. Next base: position 406,261 of record VWZV01013947.1, on the reverse strand, counting down.
AGTTTGCTCCAAAAAACTTGGTGAATGTGGCCTGATCTCCCAAAAATGTTTGTTTAATAGCAGCCAATGATAAACATTATATAATTATCTAGCTTTCAGATACTGGGGATACCATTACCATCAGAAGAAGACACTGGGCACTGCAGGTTTACACCATAAGTAGGTATTCCATAAGTTGTAGATTTTTAGAGTATCTCAAAGTAGAAAAAAATCCCTTGCCACAGTTATTCATAGGTTTAGTTCAAAAAGAAAGAAATCAGATAACACTTGATCCCTTCTTTGTTAATCCCAGATCATAGCCATACTGGGAAAAAAAAAAAATTACTCCTTTATAATCTATTTCTGGGAATGCAGGATGTTTACCTCAGGGAAAATTGCAGGCAAGACAAAAGAATACAAATAATTCCTGGAGCCTATGAACTAATGAAATTGGTGTCCTATAGAATTATGTCTTTTTGAGCTGCCTAAGAAGATGTGAGTCTTGTTTGAAGGTTTTGTTGTGATTCTGGCACTTGTAAGTGTGCTTTGGCTCTATAGGACACTAACAGAGTTTCTTTTTTTTCTTCCTGACTATTTTAGTACATTTTCTAGTACCATTAATTATCTTTGCAGTAAATTCTGTTTGCTCAAATTTTGTCAGAATTGAGAGAACAGACATGTGACACACAAACAGGCAGTTATAATCATATATACTGTTTATCCAAAGGAATTTAGGCTAAAAAGCAAAAGGATTAAAAATAATGGGGAATATTTGGCAAAGACAGTGCACAGAGACTGAATGGAATTACACGCCTGTGAGTAGGAGGAAATTTGTACTACCCACACATATTTGTCTTTTGATAGCTATGGGATCAGTTTAGTCTGTACATCTGGATGTGTCTTTCAGATGTTCAACCTCATTAAAAGCTTCTCTTTAAATGATGACTTGCTCGTCCCGTCGTATTATTTTTCCAGTAATAGAATTAGAATTAGAGGAGCAGCCTTCATGATTCCCAGCTGCCTTTTGCAGACTTTATCCCTACAAGGTATCATCCTGTTTCCTAATTTTATTTGAAAAGAGCTTGAGTGATAGGACCCCAGAATTTCCTTGGAGAGAACATCACAAGGTCTAAATGATTACATTCTAAAGCATACTAAGAGAGACAGTTTTTTCCCTCCTGTTCTGATACAAATTAGTCCTTCATGAATCTAATAAAACTAAAATTGCCCAAGGTTTTTAGGAAGAATTCTGAACATGTTTTTCATGACATGTTGAGATCTTTTCTGTATAGTTTGTAAGAAAACAGAAATGAAGAGGCCTAATTTCTATCTCTGTGTAAGAAGTGGCTACTCTCTATCATATTTCCAGAAGAGATAAAAAATACATTTTTGATTGGCAATTATAATTTTTTCCCATGCTAAATGTTTTCTCAGAAAAAGATAAACTCTCAGGAAATGAATGTTTATTTTTGAGTGTAATACACTTGGAACAAAATACAACCATTATTTTAACTATCTGGTGGCTGTTGAATGGGAAGCCACAAATAGTCCCATAATGCTGACTCTCAGTGTTTTTGACCCAAGAGTTTCCAGGAAGGTAAGAAATCATGAGAACAATTCTTCCAAAACAAAACCCCCAGGAGCTCTGGGAATCTGCATTTCACTGAGTCATCTGGAATTTAAGACATGGATGGGAATCACAGCCCACAGACTCCTAGAGCTGTGTAACAGATCTATTCACTAGTGAAGAACAAGACAGTAGAAAACTTTGTGACCTTTGACTATGATTGAAATCTCATTTAAACGTTTTCCAAATGAAGACTTAATTAGTCAGAAGTTTAGGTTTAAACTTCCTTAAAAATACAAACCAACCCAACCCCTCTAAAACAAGCACACCCTACCAAGCCCCCCCCCCAAAAAAAACCAAAACAAAAACAAACAAAAATTCAACAAAGAAAACCCATTTCTTCTTAATTACTATTTTTAAAATGCCACTTAAAAAAAAAAAAAACAAAAAAACTTGTGAAATGGAAGCTATAACTTCTGGTTAGTTCTTATAGATTCCAAGTAGTAGAACAAGTACAAAAAAAAAATAGAAATTCATAAAAAAACTTGAATCTAGTTTTGAGATTGAAATATTGTCTAAAATTGAAATAAATTTACTTCAACTAACTCCATTGTTTTATATTCTGACCCCCTAGCAAAGATATCTCATGTACACATGATACTCGCATTGCTTTTTAAAAAAGGAAATTTTTTAAAATTGTGGGAAGGTTTTCCGTGTTCAGTTTTGCACAGTTAATAAGTATTAGTAAAAGTATTTTAACATATTTAGCCTTTTCAAACTCATTCTTCATTATTACAGATTTAATTCACAAGGATATAATGCTCTACAGAGTCCAGCATCTGTTTCCTTAATAGATTCTTTTCCCCTTAATGCAGGTAAGTATTCTGGTTTTCAGTTTGTTCAGCTAAGGCTCAGCTGTTGACTAAATCACTCACTGCCTTTTGAATGTGAATCTGTCTCCTGGCCCTCACCTGCACCTCTTGGTGGCTGGAGATCCACCTCAAAGATGCCATCCCTCTCAGCAAAGCTACAGTCAGGTTTCTTTGGTTTTTTCCCTTATCAGTGCAATGAAAAGATTTTAGTTCCTGAAATGTGTGGCAGGGAGAGCCATTAACAAAAACATATCCAACTTCACAGAAGTCCTTTTGTATGTCCCTGGCAAATGTTTGCAGAAAATGGTATCACTTTATTTGTACACTACTCTCAACTGTGTTAGGAGAGAAGTTTTACCTGCCAATTGAACTTAAATAAGCTTATTACAAACCTTGTAATGCAGGGCCTAGTAAGACTAACACAGATTTCCCTATATCATATTAAACAGTTAATTAAAAAACAAACATAATTGTTAGCTATGAATCCATACTGATCCTGGCAATACTGCACAAAATATGTCTTCATTTGTGTTTGTGTCTTTGCAGTTTCTCGAGGCCTTTGTAACTCACACCCCCACATATTCTACATGGGTGCCAAAGGTGGAAATGACACTACCTCATTTAGGTGAAACTTTTAGGGGAACTGACAGATAAGAGTTGAGTGGTCACTCTACACAGCTACTAACAAACCCAGGAACAGCTTATTTTAGACACATTTTGCTTACACGTTAGTACATTTGTTGCATTGGTAGATTGATTTTTTAATGTTCTTTTACATCTCAAAGCATTTGGTTCTGCAGGCTCCCTGAATTACTCTAATACCTTTGAAAGTAATAGAATAATTTTGTCTTACCGTCTTTGACTATATTTAGTGGAGACCATAAATTTTAAAAGACCTTTCTTAACAGAACTGCACAGCTGATCTAACCAGATTATGCCAACATCAGATTTATTTCAGGAATAACTGAAAGATATTACCTAGACAGACATTGTGTTACTAGCAGTCTTTCCTTCTTCTTCTTAAATTCCCAAGGGAATTAATATATTATTTTCAAGATAACATAAGCTACCGAAGTTAAGTTACAGGAGAGTCTATATACTTTAGGGAAAAGATTTATATTTTTAGTTTAGCTAAAAATAGTCTGTATTTGAATAAAGACCAAGACTTCAGCTCTGAGACAAGATTTTTGCTCACTTTGGGAATATGCTGAATTTCCAGGATGTAATATTCTGCAGGTTTAGAGTGAAATCAGAAACTATTCAGTAACTAGCCAGCAAAGTCAAAAACAACAATAATTCCAAATATTTTCAGAAAATAAATCCTCTCATATACTATCCCTCTACTCATAACCCAATATCAAAGGATGTATTCCTGATTCGATTTAAATACTACTAACTTTCAAAAAGCCTCTGGAAGAAATTTGTAACCACATCTCATATTCTCAGCTATCCCTTTTGTGGTGCCAAACTAATCCTTACTCTGAAGAAGCAATAAATAACATGATTATTGTGTTCAAATCTTTTCAATGATGATGTAAATCTGAAAAGAATGTGGAGCTTAAATTTCCGGTTTAGATTAATGAGTTGCTATATTCAGAAACAGCTCTGCTGATGGCCAAAGGCCTTTTAATGTGTTCCCAAAGCTTGTTGGAAAGAGTTATTTAAAAGGCTCCCAACTGTATATAATTGTGCTGATCTAGTTTCAGCTTGTTGTCATAACTTCTTCCTAAAGATAAAAAAAAACCGAAAAGCCTCAGAGAGTTCCAAATTGTGTCATAATTCTCAGGAATCCTGAACTGTAATCTCTGCTGGCAGAACCTCATGTTAAAATGCGAAGTTCAGACTGGACTTAGAGAAACTTTTCCTTTTCTTTTTGTAAGAGTGGCTTGCAGAAAAGCTTAGTGAATGATTCTGTGAAAGTTCAGGAGTGGTGATCCTTGCGGGGCCTCTCCTGTTCACCTGCTTAGGCAGTTTGGTGGGAATGTGGGTGTGATCCAAGACCTGCTTCCCACCGAGCAGTGCATGACTCACCATAACACTTTGCTCCCTGCTCTGGAGCTCCTCTGTTCTCACATCTGATGTGTCTCATCAGAATGTCCCCAGCCTGCTGAAGCCTCAGTGACTGAGCAGGCCGTGTCATGTAGGGTGTGTGTTTGTATCCATGGAAGATTTTCACTGAGAGAACAGAGCTGACCTCCTCTCCAAACAGCAGAACAACATGGCTTTGGCTTTTAGAGGCAACACAAGGTCTCTGCTTCACCTTCCGCCACTTCTTTCTAACTGAGCAAACATCAATAGCTAAGAAACCTTCCGCATCAGGGCTTGGGTCAGTGCCCTCCAAACTCACTACAGCTGGGATAGCATCAAAAGCACTGCTCACTAGCACGTTGTGAGCTTGGGAAAGGTCAGAGCCAGCCCTGTAGGAGTTTGTAACCTCATTTTGGGAAAATGTCATCAATTGGCATAGTCAGTGTAGGTTCCTCAGAGTATGCTACCTGCAGAAGTCTTAAATTGTCTCCAACTCAGCTCAAATTGCAATTTTAGAAACTTTATAAATTGTCTAACCTTTGATCATTTTCCACAGGGACAACAAAATATGTACACTTGACCCCAAAACACCTTCGAATCTTGTTTTCTTAAACCCAAGAGGGAACACAAAAGTACTTATATTTTAAGATAGGTAGAAGACTGAATTAACCTCATTAATTCCTCTCTAAGAGGTAATAAAGCATTTTAGCAAAATTTTCACTAAACAGGCAAAAATGCTCTGATTTTGTGACAGAAGAAGTGCAAGAAGTGCAATTATTAACCCAAATATATACAATTTTTAAGGCTATGAGCAAATGAAAATAAACCCCTGGCAGCTCTAATTATAGGTAGTGTTGTCAGCTCTACCTGCAGTAATGTATTCTATATGCAAGTACAAAAGATGTATTTACTTACCCCAGTGAAACCAGGAGGGATTTTCAATACCTCTCATTACCATAGCAAATTGTTTTCTCAAAAGTGTAATTTCATTAGAGAAAGTAGTATGAAACAATTTATGAAGTAGGAAACAAGTAGGGAAAGATTACTGTAATAGCACCCCCCATAATATTACTTACTGGCACCATACAATAGACTATACATTATTAAAATGTACTTTGACTCTATCCTCCATCTGAATATGAGCTGTATGTGCTGCAAGCATTGCTCTCATGCAGGACTGGCAAGAAGACTCTAATACAGTAGGAGATGACATAAAAACGAATAGAAAGTCTATTAATAAGCTCTTTCACTATTATCATGGTCTGTACCTTTTCCAGTTGCTGTTTTCACAGTGGAAATGTGTCAACAATGTTGCTTCATGGGAGAATCTCCTGGAGAAAACTTTTGGAGTGGTGAGCCCTGCTGGCTGTTTATGGGAGTTCGTAAAAAGTTCTCTGAGTCCTCTCCAAACTAAAAATGTGTTTTCTATATGAGCTAGGATAACGAGACATAGACTGACTCTCTTAGTAGGAATGGGAAAAAAAGAGTCATGAAAGAGGCATCAATTTCAGACCACAAAAATAATTCAGAATATTCTACTGGAGAATACATCTTTGTGTCAAACTGTGGATGAGATGGCCATGTCTTTCTAAATTATGGGCATTGCATGGAAACAATGGCTTCATTTATTGGTCTGCTGTATATGTGCTTACAGTGCTTGTAATTGAGGATGATTATGGTTAATGATTCTAGTAATGTGTACTTTCAAACCAGCAGGACAGCGTAATTTGTATCAAATCTATTCAGTATCTCTTCAGGCGTTTTGCCGAGTTTAATCTTAACCCAGTACTTGCTGTAGAGGAAACCTCTGGAAGCTTCACAGCTGGCTTAAATAGAAAATTAATTTCATGGTACTTTCACAGTGCACTCCAAAAAAAAAAAAAGAAAGCTTCCACCACAGGCTTCATCTCGTCATCTCATCTGGGTGGCTTGTAGCCTGTCATACTTTAATATGATAAGGCCAAGATCTCTAGTACAGGAAACAGTTGTTTTCAAGATGCAAACAAAACAAAACATCTGTCTGTGAACACTTGATGATATTTTCACAAGCAAAATTAAATGTTTCTTGGAGAATAGATTCACATTTCTTATATTATTTTGGAATAAAGAAAAAAGGAAATAATCAGGTACTCTTTTCAAGAGGCAGAACTAACTTGCCAGGGCATTTTATTGCACATTTTTAAGCAAAAAAGTCCTCCTCAGCTTACCCTTTAAATACAGACACTATATAGGCAACTAGAATCTCAGCTGTGGGTTGCAGAGAAAGAACAGGGAAATTGGAGGCGCATTTAGGAAGATAAAATCAAGAAGAGTGAAAAATTATTTGAAGTTAATCAAGAATTTAACTGCTCTTTAACGTCAGGATTTTATTCCTATATTTTTAACTACAGCAAATGTTGTTATTATGTCTCTTTTGTTTCCTTGTTTGCTTTTTTTTTTTAACTTGATGGTGCCAGTCAGTATTTTCATGCACAATGAAGCCAATGGCTCTATCAGCTTGACCAATTTGATCTGTCACAGTATCTATTATTGCACAGACGCTGGCTTTTATCTTGAAAGGGTGAGTATTTTCTCAGGCTTACTGAATTGCTTATTGATTTCATAAGTACCTGATATTCATGATTGCCTAAGTTTTCTTCCGTTCTGTGTTTTGTTACGATCAGTTGTCACTTGTGCTCTTTTTTGCTAGGTCTTGTAGATCAGCATGTGGCTCGAAGAGTGAGATTTTTGAGTTTTAGGTATGAAGAAGCAAGCATGAAAATACTTTAGCTTGTACCACTTTCATAAGTCTTCGAGGGATTCCAGGTCTCTGGGATGTCTACATTGTAAGATAGAACAGTGTATATTTACTTAATACTTTCTCTGTCTATAGGAATTGCAATTTCTATTCTTTCCTGGATCCTACTGTGAGACTTTGGGGGGAGACTTCAAGGAACATCCTCCTTCTCGTGTCAACTGTGCCTCACTTCTACCATTGAAACTGCAATTCACTGTCAGCAGTTGTCCTGCCATTCCATCCCTCCGGAAGAAAACGCAAGTTTCTCCCAGAAGCCCATAATTTTATTTCAAATTTCAGTGAGTAGAATAGTCACAAGAATCTTTCCTTCTACAGAAATTTCAGGATATTTGTAAAAGGAAAGAAAATTCTAAACCTTGAAATAAAATGAGAAACCTATTACCATGGGAGTGCATAGCACAAACATAAGCATCTGATGAAGGTCTTTCACAAACAACTTGCTGCCTTGTCAAAGGGAGATGAATAAAAACTCACAAAGACTCTAAACTCCTCATGCATTTTCATAGTTGCAGCTGTAGCTTTCAAGGGTTCCATTTCAAAAGGGAAACAAGTCAGAACAGCTTACATACAAAAATATACAATGATCCTACAGCCCAGGAGGAGCTCTGATTTTGAGAAATGCTGTTGTATTCATTCACTAGATACAAACTTATGTAGCTGCATCTCTTATCTGGGGAAAAAAATCCCCAGCATTTCTAGTCCAAATAAAAGGTTATGCTGTTATTACAAAGTATTCATACAAATGTAAGTAGCTGCATCTCTTATCTTGGAAAAAAAAATCCTCAGCCTTTCTAGTCCACATAAAAGGTTATGCTGTTATTACAAAGTATTAGTAGGGTTTGAGGAGGAAGATGAACACTTCCTTTTACAGGTCAGAGGCCATAACTGGAGGGACTAGTAGGTGTAAGCTATCAGAGAAATAAGAGATAGAATGAATCCATACCTCTCCTCTGATTTCAGCAAATCTAGGAAACTTCAATAGAGTTGTGCTAATATATTTTAGGTGCATTTTAGATACCTATATTAAAACAGGGGATATCTATTACATTTAGCAATCACCAAGAAAATATGGCTCACACTAGGACTCTTTTATAGAAACTCATGCCGCAACAAACTAAATGCAGAAGATGCATCAAACAATTGGACAGATGAACTCAGCAAAATTTCAAATATTGGGCAAATCACATGTTTCAAGATTAGCAAATCAACCTGACCGTGTTGGTACTTCTTCAAGAACTGAAACACACAAAGATTTCTTCTTAGGAAAATTTCTTTACTGCAAGGATAGTGAGACACTGAAATAGGTTGCTCAGAGAGGTTGTGATCTCATCCCTGGAGGTGTACAGGACAAGGCTGGATGGGACTCTGAGTAATCTGGTCCAGTGGAATGTTTCCTGTCCATGGCAGAGAGGTTGGAAGTAGATGACCTCTAAAGTCCCTTTCAACCCAAGCTATTTTATGACTCTGTGATTCTAAAATGAAATACCATATGACTACAAATTCTAATCACCACTGAATTTAAGACTGAAAATACTCTGGGTACCTGTTAATTTCTTCTTGTTGCAAAACATTTCAACATGATAAATACAAGCAAACACACACGGATGAATTTACTAAACTAAAATCTGTTACTTTTTCTTTAAAAATGACAAAGCTGATGGACCCAAGGCTAGTGGTAGTCGGTACACTTTGCCTCCCATGATGTGTGTGTCAAAACTTGTGCTTTGCAAAAGAAGTGATGAATTGGAAAAACTAATGTTTGATTGGCAACATGGAAATTGAAATTCAGCTTTAGGGACTTGTTCACAGGTAATTACATAACTAAATTGCAGCCCATTCAGGAGTTTCTCAAATAGAATCAAAATCAACATTTCTCATTTCAGATGAAGCTTAAATTCCTTCATTTTTATCCCCTTGAACAAGAACACCTGAAAAATTAATATCCCAGCATATTGCATGGAAAACAGTCAAAAGACACATAAATTGTTGTAACCCTTTCCATTGAATATAACGTGAAGAATCAAGACACTGCTAACAAAGAAGATAAAACACTCAAAGCACCAGATGACGTCCTTTCATGACTCCAGACAACTTCTTTCACTAAGTTTTGAGGCCACAAGTAATTCCAATCACTTAGGACTGAATAATTTCACCGAGCTACCATTTCAATCTACCTTCAAGTTATGAAAAGTATCTACTCAGCAACTGTTCAATTGTGCAGTGTTGACACACTGCTGGCAGTGGGAACATTTGCTGACTTCTTGATTTTGTAAATGTGATGCGTGAGGGTATATAAATTTCTTTGAGAAACAGACATTCTGCTTTATACTTCTTACTATTTCTGTAACCAGAAAAAAAGAACACTGAAGGTTACATTATTTTTTTCATAATTTTCCACATATAAACAGATGACATGTAATACAAAATCAGGTTACTTGGTGCTTTATTCTTATTCTGTGCTCAAGTGAAACATCATTTTATGCTTCAAAATAAAAAAATCCTTGATTTATCTTCATACAGTAACTTATATTAGCAAAACCTGTTGTGGTAAATTGTGGTTCACACCCCCCCAAAAGAACAGTTAATGCAAAATAAGCTTAATTTTGCAATAAAGCAAGAAAAAGGAATTATTTCTTTTGGTTAGTGGGATATTCAGAACTTTCAGCAATGTCTTTTAGGAGTTATTTTTTTATTAAGGTAGGTACTAGGATAGTTATTATTTATTATCTAATGTAAGAGCTATTTTCCTTTTTCATTCATCACATACTAATCTGAAAACAGATTATTGACTAAATTTCATTCTTGCAAGTTAGTAAATACCTTCCCATTGTAGCTTTCTAACTTAAAAAACAAACTTTGGCTTGACTCTTGGGATTTAATTGAAATTTACTTATTTATGGGCCAGCCTTTTTCAGTTTTGTGCAGTGTTAGCAGAGTTGGGATTTTATAACTGCTGGAACTGGACTGAGTATATTAAAAGCAATTTCAGGCCATTAGACAAGATAATGACCTCAGTAAAGGGACTAAGAGCAAGATGAGACTTTGAATTTTGCAGCTTTAAAAATGCAAGGTCATCCACTTGTGGTTGTTTTGAATAGGATTTAATTTCTTATTTTTCATGTAGCAGCATTTGAATTCCAAGGATATTCATCTAATGTGCTTCAGCTGTTAGCCTTTAACTAGGGTTTAGCATGGTCATGTGTTCATCATAAGTACATTAGGGATCATTAAATAATTGGAGTAAGTCAGAGAACAGATTCAAAAATGAACTAAATAAAAATTATGTGATTTAGGTAATATTTATTTTCCACGCATTCAAAAAACAAACAAAAAATCGGCATGTTTCATATTTTTAATCATTCCTTTCAAGTTATAAATCTTCATTTTTTTTTCATTTGGGTTCCTTTTCTCTCTTATTTCAGGCTGGTGTTTTTCCAGCACAATATAGAGGTGGCATGGTACCACTGCAGAGCATTGGTTTCTAAGGGATTTTATTAGGAGGACTCTGAAACGCTAAAGCAGTTGTGTTATTACTAGAGAGGTTACATGGTATTTTATGGAGAGTCAGCATTTCCTCCTCCATGAAGAGAAAAGCTTCTGGGAAGAAGATATTCCTTGGGTATTCTTTGTTTTTATGAGCCTGAGAAAGCAACCACATTACAATAATCTCATTAAATATAGAATATGACTAAACACATTTTCCTAGTAGAATATTATTCTCTTTTTTTCCATAGCCAGCTGGTAACCTTTCATTGCCTGACATCTAATACAGGGCAAACTGTAGAGAATTGATCTCTAATTGACATAAATCCCAAGCTCCATGTATTTTGTGTATTCTTTCAATAGGTAAGGATCAGAAGAGATTTTCCTGCTATCACAAGCTGCCTTGTGAAAGTGACTGCTAGTAGTGGCTCTGATTTTAATCTGTTCTGAAGATGGTAATACTTAATAAATTATTAAGTAATAATATATTATTATTAAATAATTATTAAATAATAAATATTGCAATTTGCAATAATTTTCTCCTTTTTTGTTTCCATTCCTAAATCCATAACCATTTTTTCTCAACCTGAGAAGCACTCTGCAGTTGTTGTGGCAGATCTCTTGTGTGTTAGATGTTAATTTGTAAGAACTTGACCAGAACTGCAAATTAAATTTCTATTTTACACAGGATTTATGCTGGATGAAACGTCTAAAATTGTCTAAAATTATCTAAATCTATGTATGTGCGTATTTATGTATGTATTCAAATGTACTACAGTTTCCTGGATACAAAGTATTTTTTCAGGGGACTAGGTCTACAACTTTATATAAGCTTTTTTTCAAACATTGGAAAAACACACTGTAAGTTGAAAAAATTATTAAAGACAGGAAGTAACGGATGTAGAAATAATGTGAAGCATTTATTGCTTTTCTGCCTACAACTTATTCTTTTTTTTGTCTATTTTTTGTTTGAGTAAAAAAAATCATCAAGATATTGTGCAAATTTCTCTTAAATATAAATATCCTATCACAAAATAAAATTGCAATAGAAACTGTTGGTTTGGTCTACTTTGACAAGTTTTTTTTTACGCAAATAGCAGAAGGATGATTGGGAGATATTTGAGCAGTGGCAATCTACCAGTGATGCAGAGTTCTTGTGATGTCACATGTTCACTAGCTCCTCACAAATCTCAAGAGCAAGGATTAAACAAGTCTGGGGGCAGCAGGGCTGAACGCCAATCTACTGGTCTTTGCCTTATGCAAATTATTCAATAATAAGCCTAAAAGAGCTTAACAAAAGTTAGTTTTCTATTTTTCCATCTGTACTGTAATAGTCAGGAGATGAAAACATAAAGCTAGTTATTCTATCTGGAATATCCAATCTGTAAGGAAGCTTTCCATTGTCCCATCCAAAGGAGGATGCGACAAGGAAAGAAATAAATCCTTTTGTCTTTCTATCTAAACTGTCAGATGAAGACCACGTGAGTTTTGGGACAATCACCAAACCAAAAGAGTTATGTGAATTTAGCATGATATCTGGCTTACTAATCTTTGTTTTCTGAGAAAAAAAAGATAATTTTTGATGTTTTATTCCTTATAAAATAGAAGCTTTGAGGATTATTTTCTTCATTTTTTTATTAAGATCTACTTCTTAATTAAAAGCTATCAAACAATCATTAAACTTTTTTTTTCCTGTAAAATTTATGATTTTTATTAGCTGGCTTTCTTTTGTCCATAAAACAGCATGACACTGGAAGAGGATATTAAATTATTTTATGGACTAAAAATGTATACATTGCATGTCAATTTTAAAAAAGTCCGGTATTTTTAATTATTTCTTATAACTGAACTTTCACTTTTTGGATCAGTTCCACTACTGCTTGGCTTTCCAGGTGGTTTTGGCAAAGATATAGAGATATTTTTCAGGAGAGAAGGTTGTTACAGTAAGAAAATAATGTAGTTCTTTTGGCAGAAAAAAAGAAAAAGTTGATTAAGATGATAAAATTATCACTACTTCTCAAATTGATTTATGGGAAAAAAACCTAGAGATGAAATTTTAAGCTATGTACAGGAATTAATAGCCAGCATCACCAACATTCTAGAGATTATTCAATTTAACTTACAGTGAAAAGCAGTCATAAAAAAGTCAGCATTACTGCTCTTCTAAAGCCTTTTGAATACAAGGGTAGTGCAATTCCTTCATAATATTTTTTTAATGAGCAATTTGACCATTAGAAGATTTTGTCTGTTCAATTGATCTTGTCTCCATAACTCCGTGTTACTGCTTGAATGCATAATGACAATGTAATCTATGAAAACTTGACTGCATGGAAAAAAAACAGAAATCAAACACAGTAATGCGGTGGTCTGCTGCAATAGGTTTTTCATGAATCCCATGCGTTTCTTTTTTCTGTTTCCCATTTAAACTTTTAGTATTATGTATCACTGATGTTGTCAGTTCCTTGGGAGGGAGGTTGTATTTTGTCGTGTCTTTATAGAGTATAAAACACAACAGCCTATTTGTCTAAGGCTGCTAGACACAATAGTGGTGGGAAATAATACTCGTCACTGCCTGCTGTCCCATTGAAATACAAGAAAATTCATACATACAATTTTATTTCACTTACTTCTTACTAAATATAAGTTCAATACCACTGTAAGTCTATAGTGAATTCTATATGCCTGGTAAACACACTAAATTTACAATAACATTATTCATAATATCAGAATTACCCAGAGATTTTATGTCAGTGATATTTAAAGATCATTGTCTTGAAGCAGTAGTGTAAATGAGATGCCACAGACTGTACGGATTGTAAATGCAACTGTACATAAATGTTTTATATCATGCATAGACATAACTGTTTGACGAGTGAGTACCTGCCATTAAAACTCAAACACAATTATTGACACTGGTGTCTGCAGGGTTGTCATGTAGATCAGGCATTCTGTCAGCATTTTGTTAATAACTTTTTACATATTTGGTAGGGGTTTAGGTTTATGGCTTTTCTTTTTTGCTTAATATAGTTTTTATATGGTCAGGTATTCAAAATAAACGAGATTCAAGAAGCCGTTGGTGTTGAATATCAACTGGTCTTTCCAAAAGTGAAAACTGTAGTTTCAATAGTTTACTCAGAACTTAAAAACTATATTTTTTCCTGAAAACAATTTTCTGATTTTAAAAGAATGCCTGTCATACTCCGTTTCCTATATGACCATTGCTTACATATAATCAGACACATGCAAGTCTTTTTAAAATCTGAATTTACACAAAAATATGGTTTTGTTTCACTCAGTGTTAAATTCCTAAAGATATTTTGTGAAGCATAGCCACTAGTACATAATTGTAAAGACAGAAAAACATAACTAGTATTTCCAGAAAGCAAATTTCAAGTGTGAAATATACATGTAAGAGATGAAAACGAAAACATAAAATTGAAGTTCATATAGCTGGATATGTAGCTCACACAAGTTGGACACTTGTAACAGATTGAATTTTGATGCATAGTATCACTCAATGTTTTATCAGCTTTGACTGTGTTTTCCACTCAAAAAGAATATGCCTTCTTAGGGCTATTAATTTATTAAATATTTTTCAATTTGTCTATTGTTCTTAGATTTATGTAAAAAAATATATTTTTACCTTGCATTTCTTTCTCCTCCAAACTCTTTTTTTACAAGAGTATCTGGAGATGTATTTCCTAGAGGAGTTTTTCCTCCAGCTGACTTACTCAGAAGAGGTATATCTCAAAAGAGTTGGGTTTTTTCCTCTGGTTCTGTAGTAAACTGAATGTCATCACAGGATTTTTTCCCCCTGCTGCTCCAATCCTCCAACAACTCCCTGGTGATAAATCAGTTCTAATACTGGCTTACTGGTGCAACCAGTACTTGCTTGACTAACACTAGGAGAAAGGTGGATTGTGCACAGGTTGCAAGTGGGTTTAACCTGCAAAAAGATTCCTCGGTTTTCACTTGGCAAGGATCTTTTTCCAGATCTTCCCTTAACTAGTCCAAAGGTTATTGCCAGAAACCATCTGCACATGTGAGGTACAAACCAAATGGTTCATTGAAGCTTCACCCTGTGTGGCATCCCAGAAATTTTTAACAGACTGAACATTTCCAGAGATATGAAATTGCGTAATTTGGGGAGAATATCATGTTCTTAGTGAGTGCTCTGCCATACAACCCTGAAACAAGACTTTATTAACTTTGCAGAATGATTTTATATAAATTTCTAGCGTAGTCTCATATTGAAACACTTTTAGTTGATGCAGATATTAACCTTTATTGCATACAGTCCCATTCTTTCTAATGACAAGTAAAAATACCCACATCGCTAACTTTGCAGTCTGTCTTCCAGCTTTCTTTTTTCCTCCAAGAAAAATACTTATGAGCAGGCAGATTGTGCTACCTTCTGCTGCACACCTGCTGTTGGCTCAACAGCAAGCACATCCACAGACCCATGCTCATAGCAGACACCTTAACACAGCAAATATCCTTTGCCACTGATGTCAAGTGCGCATTGGTTCCCATTGTGAAACCTCATGGTCTCCCTCTGTGATTTATCACCCTAGAGATCCTTGAGGGACCTGTGGTGCCTACCACAGGAGATGGCAGCCCCATGTGAAGGCTGTCACTTGGTCCCAAGAACAGTATGGCTGCTGGCAGCAAGACATGAAATCCAGGCATGCTGTTGACACAGGTTTGTGCCACACATCTGCTATGTAGCAGCAAGTCTCCTTTCTTCTGCCTTTTTGCTTTTGATGTGGAATCATAGAATCATAGACTTGTTTATGTTGGGAAAGACTTTTGAGATTATTAAGTCTAATTATTAACCCAGCACTGCCAAGTCCACCACTGTACCGTGCCCCTAAGCGTAGCATCTACACATATTTTAAATGCCTCCAGGTGTGGTGACTCCACCACTTTCCTGGGAAGCCTGTTCCAATGCTTGACAACCTTATTGGGAAATACATTTTCCTTAACACCACCGAATCATTTAGGTTGGAAAAGACATCCAAGGTCATCAAGTCCAACATTTGATACATCACCACCTTGTCAGCTAGACCATAACACTGATATTCAGTCATTTCTTGACTAATTCCAGGAGTGGTGACTCCACTACCTTCTTAGGCAGTCTCTTTCAATGTTTATCAGCCAAGAAATTCTTCCTGATCTCCAGACCTTTCACCAGTTTCCTTGCCTTTTGCTGGCCACACTCCAACACCTCAAAGACTTGAAGTGAGGGACCAGAACTGGACACAGCACTCGAGGTGCAGCCTCAGTACAGTACATGCACAGTGCCCAGAGGAAAAAACTTCCTTAGTCCTGGCCACGCTGTACCTGCTACAAGCCAGGATGCCATTGGCATCTAATCAAAACCCTTGGTGACACTGGAGGTGGTTTCCTCTTGTTCTATCACTTTCCTCTTGTCCTATCACTTTCTGCTTGGAAGAAGAGACCAACCCCCTCCTGTTTACAACCTCCTTTCAGGTGATTGTAGAGACCTATGAGCTCTCTCCTCAGCCTTTTCTCCAAGCTAAACAACCGCAGCTCCTTCAGCTGTTCCTCATAAGCCTCATGCTCCAGACCTTTCACCAACTTCATTGCTCTTAGAGATGCAAATGTTTCTATATTCCCTCTCCCCATTCTAAAAATTCTGTCTTTCCTCATACCCAAAGCTTTGTGGGGATTTATCCATCTGCATGACTAGATCTGAAATCTCTATTCAGCCTCTCATGGTAGCTGGGGGAAAAGCAGGCATTTCTGGAGAGAAATGTTTTGTCCAAAGACTGATGTCTAGAATGGTTCAGATATATCATGCTTACAAGAGTTTTCTCTCTATTGATTATAAGCACATTTGGACACTGTGCTCTAAGCAAATACATCTCTATTGTAGATAAATCTAAATTTTCACAAAAATCCATTCCACTATATAACCCTGAATTCCTTTCCGAACTAGAAAATTTGGATATTTCCTAATTTTACATGCAAATTTTACAATTTCCTAATTTTACAATACAAAATTTCCTTTTGTTCTTCCCAGTCTCCATAAACACTACCCAAGCAGTAAAAATATGCTAGCACTCTTGCTTTTTGAACATTGATTTCATAGATGCCTTTAAAAATTGTGTTGGAGGAGATATGGGATCCTTAAATAAACACACGGTCCCTTCTCATCCTGCATGTAGACCTTATGTTTAGCAGCAATTACTTGTCACCCATAGGAATAATAATCCTAAATGGTAGAAAAGTGATAGCTTTAGTAAAATATTTGAACTTAAGTGTAGGACCAGGTTTCAGCTTGATTTGAATGAAGATTAGATTTCTGGTCTCTAATGCCTTTTGTTTGCATATAAAATATTTGTGCTGCAGAATATCCCTTTTATTCAGTAATACACTTAGTCACTAAATCACAGCAAGCCTTGACTCATTAAAAACTTACATGCTTTATTTATTATACATTGTGTTTTCTGCTGTTAATGCCTCTTTATATTTATATTTCTGTGTATTTGTGAATGCTCTCAGTTGTGTGATGGTTGCACATATATTTTAGTTTCTAAAATAGACCATCAGTGGAAATGGCTATCATTTGCATAATTGGAACTGAAAATTTTATTTTAATGAAATAATTTATAAGTAAGAGCCTTTGAATGAGAACTTAATTGTTTAGTGGTACCACCTGGTATGATGATCTGTTGCAGTAGTGCTAATGAGGATTTTTCATGCTTTCGTGGCAGAAGTATTAAAGCCAGGGTTCAGTGGATGTATCAGCTACTAAAATACCAGCTTGACAGTCTTTCAAAACATTAAAAGATATTGATATTCCTCTAGGAAAAAAAGAAACCGTGACACTTTTCTGATCTTTGCTTCCCACCATTTTGTTTTGCATTCAGTCACTGACTTCTTCCATGCTACTTAAGTGAGAAGCTTTAGGGCAGCTTTTAGGTTGAGTAAACAGAAAACATGCAGTATTAGAGGAATAGAATTATTTAGTCTTCTGCAAAAAAAAAATTGCTACTGTAAAACACTTAGCTCTTCTATATTCTAGACAAGCAGATGACTAAGGGATAGGATTTTCAAAAAATAGGTATTGTACAAAGCTAGTCTGAATTTTTGGTACTTTAAAGTCACTGATTATGGGTATTCATCTTGAAACATATCAAATCTATTTCAAAACAGATTACAGATTTTTAGGCTTAGATCTTTAAGACATGAGAGATACATCTGTAGGTAAATTAGGAGCCAAGAAATTATCAGAACTTCTAACTACCTTTCACTGACTCCATAAAGCAGCTACAGGTCTGTGGTCCAGCATAAGTAACAATATGTAATGGCTCATACATCTTGAAAGTTTGAAAACTGTTAATATTCATCCTTTTTGAGTACAAACTGGATTTTTTTTTCCCCCTGGTGTCTTGTGCTTACACTTAAACCATTTGCATTGCAAAAAAAATGTCCATTTTACCCTGTAATTGACTTTACTGACAGACCTGTATATTGAGTGTTTCTCAGATGTTTCTGCTTTGCTTTGACTACAGTTCTGTCATTAATTGAGACATTCCAAAGCATTAGAGTGTGTTTTGGATGTCAGAAATACCCTGAAATCAGTATGTAAGTTCAGGATCTGTAATCTGCCTCTCACCTAACATCTGGAGTATCTGGTTCCTCAAGGACTTGAAAATCCTGGTTCTGAGATTTAATCTCTCTCTGAAACCATCCTCCATGACTACTTGAGTCCTACTGAACATGAAATTTATGTTTCACAAAGATCTGCCAAGTAAAACTGAACAAAATGGCCTGAAATGGAAATGGCGTGCAGGGAGGTTATCTTTTAGGAGTACCCACCATCTTGCAAAGATACTTTTTCATTCACCAGTCATCTTTTTGCAACAGTTTGTATTGAAAATCCCAAATTACTCAGTGATAAAATAAAACTATTAAAGAGATAAAGAATGTATTTGTTGCTTCGAATGAATTTTTTTAGACATTGCTTCTATTGATGTAAATTTAGCTTTTTAAAATAAAATTGTTAAAATACATCTTAATCCTACTTTTTTGATAAAAAGATAGAACAATTTAAAGAAATTGTTTTCCCTCTTGGAATAATTTTGCTCATATTTTGTCATGCTGAAACAGTAGCTCAGCTATGAGATCTCTTCTTACTTTACAGTCTCAGTCCTCGGATTGCAAAGCTTTCTTCACTGCTTTTAATGCAAAACTTGCAGCTTAGAGGATGAACTCACTAGAATATCAAGGCCAAATCATCTGTTAGGATTTTTCATCTGCCCACAGTTTATCTTAATCTTGCCTTTTGTGTTAAATAAAGTATTATGAGGTGCCAACATAAAAATATTATTAAACTAACTAAATTGGATACATTCTAATTTTCTCATCATGCGATCACCGGTAAAACATAAACTTCCTGTGGATAAAAAAGCAACAAAGTACAGTAAAACTTTATTAATTTGCACTTGCAGAGCCATCATATTATCAAGCACATGTGTAAAAACAAGAAACAGGCAAGCTAAAGACCAAAAGTAAATGCTACCAAGTCCTTGAAAAGAAAAATACCTTTATAGTGTGAGACCTCATGAGTAAATTCTCTGTGAAGTGGAGATAATATGGATTTTAGATACTTTTCTGGTTATTGATACTGCACATGCTGCCACAGAATACAATATCAATGGAAAAATATTAAATATATAAATGATATTAACCTATTTCTTTCTGTCTCCAGGGCTGCTTGACAGCACTGGCTTGAACATTTCTTTTTGTTCGCTTGCTCTAATGTCTCTCTCTCTCTTTTTTTTTTAAATTATAATTTCTTCTATTCTTGGAAACTTAGGCCAAATGCCTAGTTTCACACAAACTCGTGCTGAGAAACATCTTGAACTTTTTTGTTTTTTTTTTTTTTTTTTTTAATCATTTATTGTGAACATCCTGTGTTTATTTTTTATAGGCAGTCTCACTTCTTCAGGAGAGTGCAGATGTGATAGGGGGGCGTTGATTTAAAAGCATGAGAGTGTTTGAGTAAAAGTTCCAATAAATTTCTTTTACATTTCCAAGGACAACCAAATATATGTCACTATTCCATAAGAATTCTGTTCTATAGCACCCAGACATGATGATGACTATATCATAAAATCACATTGCTGCAACTCCTGTTCTTAATATTCTGCCTCTGGAAGGAGAGTTAAATTTGCTATTTTATGTATGAGAAGATTATCAAAGACAAGAACATCTGCCTAATTCACAAGAGCTTCCATCATTCTAAGGAGAATACAAAGGCTAAAGTTTTTGTTCCATCCATAGCAAGAAGCATTTTCTCAATCTGTTATTGCATCGTTGTCCATGAGCAGAGCCAAGTGGGATTGCAAGGCTACACAAGCCATACAAGTTGCCTCCTTGCTGTCAGGATAGAGAAGAAAAGATAGATGTAACCATGCTTACTACATTATATCACTCATATTTGCATTGAGATCCTTTTCAGTGGTGAAAAGTTAAGCCAAAGACTTCTGAAAAGCAGTATTTCTTGTTTTGCTCAATTACTAATTTGAACTAAGTTCTGCCTTGTAGTTTTTGTAGTTTATGAAATGGTTACTGCAGATATTAATATTGAATAGGAACATATTAGTATGAATTCACACTTATTACCTCACATAATGATTTTTAACACTACAAAACTTCTCATTCATCACATGAATTAGGAGTTCATGTAGAATAAAAGAATATTAAGAAAATTACTGTGTTTGTTCAAGGCTCATTTTTCAAAAGTACTGTTTAACACACAGAAAGGATAGTCAGAAATACTTTAAATGAAGATTGCAAACCTAAATAATTAATAGAAGATGAACATGAATTGCTTCTATTCCTTATGAATTATTGATGTTTATTTATTTTGAAATATGTAAAATATAGCTATCCGAAAATCTAGGCATATTCAAAGGTCATTTGTTTGCAAAATTTATGCACAGGGTATCTTATGCCATTCCCTACATGATCCTGAACAGAAACTTTCTGATCTCCAGAGTAAGCTCCTTTTGCTATTGCCTCAATTTCCAATTCTTTTCATTGGCATTTCATTCCACAGGAATAAATTAGAAATTCGAATGGAAGGACACTGAAATCGGAACCTAAGAGAACAAGTTCAAAGCAAAAAATTGAAAATTCGTTTCTATATTAATGCTAAACTTCTAAGAGTCTTAGCCCACATGTTTCAGCTGGTGTATATTAAGCTGAGATAAAATGAAAACTTATGGAGGATACTTTTCCTTTAGAGCTGTATAGAGTACTAACAGTATTACGTCTGCAGATTTTATTCCCCATGATTGCATTGGTGATCCTGAGTTTTTACTATCCCTTACCCTACTCTACATTGACTGCTGGAGGAGTCATCCTTGCTGAATGAAGCAGATCTTGTGGTGTTTGCAGACTATATCCCACATAGGCTACTCTGTGCACGAGAAATATGACACATTCTCATGGGGTATTTCTGGAGTGGACAGACCATGAATCAACAGGAATTGACCTAGTGGGCATTTCTTAGTCATGAACATGATTTATATGAGCTGCTTTGAAAGGTCTCAGAGAAGAGGCTATGAAAACAAACAAAAATTCAGCACTTCCTCTGTTGTTAGTCTTCCTTAGATTTTATCATGGCCTTATCAGATAAAGAAGTGATACATTCAGTGTCCTGGTACTGTGGAATGTAGGACAGCTGGGCTTTACTTCTTCCTCTGTCAGAAAATACCACTCTTTGACCTTGGGCAACTTGTTCTTTGGGTGTGTGCCTTCATTTGCTGTTCTGTGCATGATATGCTCCTATAGAGACCATATATTGTCTTAGATGTACACTGCTTAACAGAAAAATGAATAATGAAGTGTCTGTGGGCTGATAAGTTTCTGACTTTTCTGACCTAGAAGAGGAGGAGACTTTAAAAATCATACCAAGAAAAAAAATAGCAGTTTTGACCCATTCAGAAGGACAATAGATTGAAGAATATTTTAGATATTAGAGGAAAACAAGCAAGCTTATGGCATTTTTGTTAAAAGCTTTCTTTCCTGCCCTCTTTGTCACGCGCACACACACACAGGGAATTGTACATGAACCCAAGATATAAAAATAGCCAGTTTCTGTCTTTGATTGAGGGAGAAGACACAAGCCAGATTTATTGGCTGTCTAGAGACCTTATGTTCAGTTTTCTCTTGTCACATTCACACCAATTAAATGTGAGAGTTTATATGTTGTCCTATCTGTAAAAATGACAGCCAGATCCTTGTCTGGCTCATTTAATTGTCTCTGTGGAATAAGTTCTCCCACCCTGGTATAGAAAAGAGTATTTTCTATAGCTAGTATAAAAGCTGTCTTGCCTGAATATTTTCAAGATAAAAAAGTTATTCAGAAAAAGTGATGTGTAAGAGATGATTGCATTCCTTTCTCTCAAGTTAGCACGAGTTTTAAAAATGGAATTGAGAAATACACTAGTGACTTGAAAGTGAAACACAATCTATAATGCCTACAAAGACATATATCTTAGTGTTTGGGCTAGGTGGTGTTGCCAGCATACACAGTAAAGTGCCTGCTGCTACCTGGAATGTGCAGTCAGAAATGGAAGGTCCAGTGAAGTCAAAATGAAGTGTAGAAAAAATGAGGGTAAAAAATGTTCCAGGTGAAAAAGCTGATCTCTCTTCTCTATATATTTTACCCCAGTTTCATTGCAAGACTTCTCTCTTCTGTTGCATCTACTTTAAACAAAAAAAATCTCTTAGGGTATTAGCCAACTACACCACAGTCAAGACAGATATTTAGTGTATTTCCACGTACGTGAAAGCCTACAGTGTATTTTCAATCTTTTTTAGCGGCATTAATCAAAGTAGGAAAATCAGCTGAAAAATTTAGGGTATGAGTAATTTTAAGTAAATTTTCATATTTTTTTCTGACCAGAAAAACTGATCAAGCTCAAAAACTGTTCTTTGGTATAAAACTGGTTTCATAGGAATCTAGAGAATATGACAGCTACAGTATTCTTTATCAATCAGAATAAATATTAAAATACTTGGAAAATTGTATAAAATATATGATCTTTCCATGAAATATTTACTACATAATCATGCCATTTTAATTTCTCTACAGAATATTAAATAAATTTTTAAAGATTAAAAATAATGTCTTTTAATAAAGAAAAATAATTTGTCTTTTATCTTTGATAAGTACTCCTTATCAAACTCAGTGTTGGATTTCTGTGTATGTATTCTAATTTTTGTAATGATTCCATCTTTGATGTTGATCTTCCCCTTCATAATTGTTAATCCAGTCCTTTGTTATTCTGTGACTCCTACTGTGAAGAAAACTGACCTGACTGTCTGTCACTTGGCTACATGCTACTACAAAATGAAAAGATCTAGATTTGATGATATGCCAAATAGAGATTTTTAAGAAACATTTAAGAGAGAATGTGCTACTGGTGTCAGTGAAATTAATTGTATTTCCAATATAATTGGAATTGCATGCAGTAGCTGTTGAAAGTGGTATATTTTCACCAGGATGGATGTTTTGTGAGATTCATGACAATATCTTTATATACATTAACTTGTATTATATTCAATTACTGTTTGCACCAGCTTCATAAGTACATATGAAAATAGGTAAAGCTATCAGAAAACATGTTAAAATACTAAGATTATTGATTATTGTGGTTATTTCATTAGTGTTCTGTTAATTGGAAAATGTCTGCATTTCATCTCTTGTTGTTTGAGGGAAGAATAGCAAAATTCTGCACTTTAAAATCACAACATCTGTGTTTAAAAATATGAGGTTTTTTTAGTATTAACTAGCCAAATTTTATTGTAAGTCATTGATATTTTGGCTAGCTTAAAAATGTTCCCATAATTTCTGTTTACATATCTGATACACAGATTAAGGTCTGCTTTTATTTTACAAATCCTTTCTGCTTTACTGAAGCAGAGAGGGAGGATGTCATCTCCAACTGCTAAGAATCATCTCCCTGCCAGTTGCAGCCATTGAGATCTGCTTGAAGTTAAAATAGATCTGTTCATTTTCTGACTAACACTCAGTACAGTTCAGTGAACTGCCAAGTCGAGAAACAATTATAGAGCTCCTGGAGCAATGCATTACATTTGCATCTTAGATTACTTTAAACGTTTTAGCTCACTCTTTGGAGCAGTTTTCCACCAAATCAGCAGTACTCCAGCAGGCAACTTATACCTTTCTTGCACTTTCCACTTGTGTTTATAAAGCAAGTTTTTTTATTCAGATCATGGACCATTTCAGGAAGTAGACATTAACTTACAGTTTTATACTAGGTTTTATTGGCAGCTTTGATATTACATAATGATATAATATTTTTCTTAACTGTTGCCATGCTGTTACCAGTAACTTCCTCCTCCTATGGGTGGGATGAGTTAAGAAAGGATTATATTAAATTTCTTGCTTTTTCAGTGGCTTCCCTACATTATTGATACTCATCCTTAAGTTCTCTGAAGAACAGTACCTCCATGTTAGGCTTCTGTGATTTCATTGATGGAAAATAATTTAAAACATAGTGCCTGCCACAAGGCAGTGCAGGTTTTTAATGGTAATTTTCTAGTAATAAATGGTTATCTAAAAAACCAGAAAAGTGTCAAATGACCTGCCCCATATAATGACTTTTCCTTTAGGTCAGAAAATGCTCCTCTGAGTTTTAAGGGGATTATTTTTTTCTGCACTAGAAATATACAGGACTCTACCAGCAAGACAAAATATATTTTAATACCTTCTTATGTTGGTACTGTGTTATCATAGTTAATGATGCTTTCCTGATTTACTCCCTTACTGCAGTGAACAGTTATCTTCTTTTTGAAAGTGGTAACTGCAGGTATACAAACCTTATTTATAAGACATAAACTACAGGAGGAATTGTCCAATTTTCAGTTTCTAGGACCAAAGAAAATTCTATGTCTTATTCAGTATAAAATACTTTGAAAGCAAAGAGCTTGTCCTAATTTCTGTCTTATATATATTCTGAATTGCTCAAGGTAAAAAATTTAAATGTATTCTTTCTCATTGTGTTTGGTTTTTTTGTTGTTTTGTTTTTTGGTTTGTTAGGGGTTTTTTCATATTTTGTTGCTGTTGTTGTTGGTTTGGTTTGGGTTTTTTTTTGAAAGACAAAATTTTTGGTGTCCATGAAACACTGAATTAATCTGGCAGTTCCATGGATAATTTATATTGTCCGATATTAGTGAATGAGTCTGACAAAACCAGACAGTCTAGATTTTAGACTTTATCAGTAAACAAAGCAATGTAGTAATTGGGCTATTCTGTAAAATTTTTCATAACCCACGCTTTGACCCATTTGTGGATAATTAACGTACAGGAAGAGGTGGGCATGTCAGCTACATGGCAGTAACTTCTTGCCACCCCCCTCTCTCCCCTGGCATGGCAACAGTTCCCCCCAAACGTTATAAGCCTCCAACATCCTGATATTTAAAAAAGGATTTTGAAACCTCTATTTGCCTTGATTAAGCCCTCAGTATTATCCTGGGCATTCTGATTAGAATTATTACTTTACCATTTTTATTAGTATTTTTCTAATTTACACCCATTCTAATAGATTTTTTTCTCTTCTGCATTCAGTTGTCTCTTTCTTATCTAAATCCTTCTTTCTGTTTGAAAATAGCCTGACTTTGCCAGCCAAGACAGATTTTTGGCAGTACTGCTGTGAGCCTGTGACCAGAAAAGAAGTTGAAAGCAGTATCTTAAATGCTTTGACATTGATGCATTTTTGCCAGATCTTGAAGCAGATGATAAAACCACATGCTATGTCTTCTTTTTTTTGTCTTTTTTTTTTTTAATTATTTTTTTTTTCCTGCAGCAGTCATGCAGGTAAGAATCCAGACTGTAAGCTCTTTATTCTTCCCCTCCTCCCCCCATCTTTTTTTGTCATCCACCCTTCTCTTTTGTTTCTTTGTTTGTTTTTAGGAAACACAACTGAATTCCAAGAACAGCAACTCCAGCCCTTCACAATAAATTTCCCTTTCTTTCCAGGAAGGGATAGTAATTACAGACATTCATACCATCTATAAGATTGTCAAGTAGGGTAAGGACCTTTTTAGAAAAGTATCAGTGAGTGGAAAAAAAGGAATAGAGTGATATCTCTGCTTAATTCTTTACATGACTGTGTAAACCCACTTTAACCATTTTTTGTTGCATTCCTTATAAGTTGATTAAAAATTCCCATGTTCATTGTCTCTCATGGAGTGAAACAGACTAAAGTCTCTGTATATCAGAGTTATTCTTTAGTATTGCATTAGATGACATCATATAAAGAACCCTGTCTTTGTCAGACAGCTTAGCCCATGAGATTTCATATGTTACATTTCCATTTTGAATTTTCTGATTTTGTTGTGAGTTTTGGATTTCTGAGTGAAATTCAGGTGAAGTGAACATCTCAGTACTAAAATAGCAGAGATCTCATTTGCATCCCTTTAAAAAAATTAGCTTTGGGGTTTTTTATACTAATGTTTACTAAGCGAGTGAAAAATCCCTGAAAAAATATTAAATTAAATAATTTTTACATATGAATTTACATGTCCCCAAATTAAACAACCACAAAATAAAACTGAAAGGCGGCACTTCCACTCAGATTCCACATTAATATCTGGAAGCATTCAGAGTGAGGACCAGGTTCAGTCTGCTGTAAAATACAAACCCTCAGTGGATCTGACTGTTATGCTTTGCAAGCACACATTAGTAAGCTGAGGTGCCACTGTAAAGAAAAAAAATAAAAATAATCATATGACAGAAAATATTTTCAATACACATTCCTTTTTCCTAGGCATACATCAAATAATGATTTTCATAAAAAGAATGTCTTGAGATATGTTTTTAGATATTAAACAGAAGTATAGTATAAATATCAATTTGAAATAGTATCTACCTTTAGATATGAAAAAGTAACTAAAAGAGATTTTCAAATATGAAAAGATATTTTTATTGAAATTCAGAGGTTGCTGAAGAAAAATCTAAAGATGACTGGTGGAGAGCTTTTTTCTAAACAGATTTTCTGGCACAACTTGTAGCAACCTGAGCGATATTAAAATTAATCTTTTCAGGCATCAGGTGGAAAAAGAACAGGAAGATGTGCTAGCTGTAATTCTTTACTCATGAATTTTAGGTAAAGATCAAAGAGGTGGTGATAAAATTTTTTGTCACTACAGCAAATTATTAGCCAAAACAGCATTTTTAAATAAACTAGGCAAGTTATTTCCAGTTCATACCTGGGCACTGTGTTTGAGCAAACTATCTGGCATGGACCAAAACTTTCTCAGGGGATTTTTTCCTAATGCTTTACCTGTATGATGATAACTTCCCACTGCTGGAGCATTTGGTCTGGCCCCGTCTATTCTACCAGTATGAGTCTAACCATACTGGCAACAAAACTAAGCAGTTTGTAAAATGTCCAAACAAAAAAGAAACCTTATATTTATGTATCTTCAAACTGCAGATAACTAATTATTTTAATCAGGTATTGAATCAGGTATTTTCATTTAATCATTTAAAAGAAGCATTGAGGGCACAAGTAACCATCCCACAACCTGAAGACTGCAGCTGCTGAACAAGGCTCCTCTTCTGAAGGAAAACACAATATAAAAGGCTGTCTCAGATAAGGATGTGGGCACAGGTAAAAACTAGCACCATTAATAAGTATTATCCCTTTTGTCTCTGTCCGTAAAAGTGTCACTAGGATTATGCAGAGAATCTAACCTGGATGAATAGATTTGTTCTGTCCTGCAGACATTTTTGTGTTACTGGTCCCATGATACTGCCAGCCAATCTGCCACAACATTTAACTTATTTCAAGGAAGATGGGCAAACGTTTACTTTATATGACATATTCTTGCCTATATGACAATTTTCACTCTGGGATTAAGCAAATATAACATTCTGTATCAACACAAAAAAATAAAGCTGACATTTTTAAAGTATTAGCCATGACACAAAATGCTGAAGCAACCATATAAATAAATAATTTTGATTTCTTAGAAGCTTAGAATTAGAAAAAATGATAAACATCTTGGATATAAAATGACACGGAAGTTGTATAAATTATTAGCTTGGCTTTAATAGCTAATAATAGGACTTAAAGTAGGACTTTGTAAATTTTTTAATAGGTTTTTCATGCCTAGTTTAGCTTCTTTTTTAACAGAAGCTGAATAAGTTCATGTATTTTTGGCAACGCTTTTTTATAATGTTCGTGCATAAAAGGATTATTTTTATAGATATATATGCTTAAACTGCCCATGTAATCCTCACACTATTCCTAATTTTCAAATAAAGGTTCCAATCTGTTTTTCTGGGGACAATTATTGTGCTGCCAGTGGAATTTTATGGTGACAATAATAAGGGGAACAATTAGGAAACTCATTGAAAAAGATATTTTTTCTAGAAGATTTTTTCATGGTATCTTATGTTTGCTTCCAGTTTCTGATGGCATAATAATGAAAGATGTTTAATAAACTAGATTAAATGTTTATTTTCAGGTTTTTAATACATTTAAACAGTAAATGACTGCTCTTTTAAGAACTTTAATAGGAATATTATTACTCTGTTTGTGATTTGCATAACAGTAGGTTTTTTTTCTTGTAACTACATACTCTAATAATATATATATTAAAACACAAATCTGATTCTATTACTCTTGGTATATAAAATAAATAATAAAAGTAAGGATGTCATATAATCAAGGCCACATAAGACACACAGGAAATACAGGAAAATAATCCTTTTCCTAGAGCCAGAGTATTGTAGGCAGAGAAAGCACTCAGTTGCATAAAACAGGGAAAGTTTCATGTCTCTACAAATGTCAGCTGTGAACACAGAACAGGTTATTTCATCATCATGGAATGTAACTTAGCTACAGCTTGACAAGAATTCTTTCAAAGTTTGGACTGAGAGTTTACATTCTAGAACTGAAAAAAAGGAATCCCAAATACTTCTCACATTTCACTTTTAAAAGCAAAGGAAACAAAACACTCAAAGAGAAACACTTGGAACTTATAACAGAGCAAAGTCAGAATCAAAGCAAACAGCAGTCTTGCATCTTTTACACTTCAGGTATTTCCTGGGGACAAGCATTTATTGAAATGTAAAAGCTGTGGTTAGGTTTCAGAAGTGCTCCTTAGATGTATAGGTGAGAGGCCAATCCTTGGTACAAATTTAAATATCATCAAAGAACTTTAGAATCTAGAAGCTCACTCCAGTACAAGGGAAGGAATAGAGGGGAAAATTTATCCTTAGCTCCCTTTTACCATTTATGCTTTCTTTGCTTATGTTGGCTAAGTTTTGTAAAGTCATTTTAGGGACCAAATGTCTCTGAAGGAATCAACAGATGAATGAGGCAGGATCAAAAGGGTAAGTCCTTTGGAAATTCTTGGAATAAAGAAATATGCGGATGAAGATTTGATTTCTCCTCTCTTTCCCAAATCTTTCCTAAACTTTAAGGAAAGTTTAAAAGTGAAAATGTACTTTCCAAGTGAGTATATGGATAGACTGCAGCCATACAGAAAGCATCTGTCTTCTGCTCATATGACATTTCAAAGTTACCACTGCTGTTCATGATCCCACCAACAACTTTTAGTCTTCTCTAAAGTGTTCCTTGAATACTCATTCTCAAATTAGCAATATATCTCACACAAGCTTGCTGAGAGCTCAGGGAATAAAATTCAGCACAAGGCAAAAGCCTTTTATGACTTTCTCCCCAGATCACTGAGGGTGTTCTCTGTGAGGCTTGCAGCAGATAATCGTGACAAAAATGATCACTTCCAAATGACACAAGGAAGAAAAAATGCTATATTTCTTCTTCACTGTTAGAGAGCTTTACAGCTAGACTTTACATTGTAATTGCTATCCCAAGGTGACCCAAGTAACTGCATTTTCCTCTTGCACCACAGCCAGTACAAAGAAGAAAGTTAATCCTGCTGATGGTGTCGTGTCTTGTTTTGGGCGGTTCATACCATGGCCACCACAGCTTGAGGGAATTTCCTAGGCCAAAGATGGTTTGACCATCCCAGGGATGTGGACATCTCAAGGTTATGGACGTCCCAGGGACACAGTGGTGATAAAGTCAGTTTGATACACAAGGCTACCAAAGATCAGTTCATATATAATACATAGGAGACTATAAAATTATGTCAAATCCACACATCTGGCAGATGTACATAGAATCAATCTATCACAAGAGCTTTAGATCAGAGAATCTCAGAGAATGGATACAGGAAAGCTCCCTGGAAGCATTTTATCATCTATAATTCTAAACTGGCAATAAGCAGCATGTGTTAGAGGGAATGTTTTAGTTCCCGTGTTTAATTGAATAAAAGTGAATATAGTAATTTAGCACCTGAAGAATATCATACACTATTTGAATTATTTTGTATGGCTGTGCACAGCGCTTACCTGAGTTAACCCCTGAATGCTGGTGCAAAGGCAGGAAAAAAACAGCCACTCAGGCAATAGCACAGTAAGGCAAGGATTTGTGAAATGTGGTTGAAAGATGCGTTCCTATATAAGTTAACAACAAACTCATACTGGTTTCTAACAGGCTAAATATTAATGAAGCTATAAGAAAAATCCAAACAGTTCCTACTAGTTTTTGAAATTGAATATTTGTAATTGGTTTTGAGACTTTCAGATACAATACTTTGCACTTCAGAGGAAGGCTAGATTCACAGAATTTGCTTCTGAAGCATCTGAAATTAGATTGATTTTTTTAAAACTTTTTATTTGCTTAGTGTTTCTATAATTCCCTTCCTGTCCCTGGCACAAATCTTGATCTTATACATACAGGGAAATCTTTTCTATAGAATCTTGGTCTCCACTCTGAATTTTTTACTGGAAAATGACACTTATGCTGGTCAGCTATTAACAACTATAGGGAATTTTTTTCATCTAAGATTATTTCTATTCCAAATTTAAATGTGTTGACTTGACTCATCCTAAAATGGAAAGATAAGACATTCAGAATTGGATTTAGCTCCCAAAGCTGTTCTCAAAACAAGTGTCAAGAGATATAAGTCACATCTAGGATTTTGACTTTTGTGCACCTCCTGTTCCTCAAACATTTGGTCAGAAGAAATAGAATTTAGATTTTCATAATCCTTCAGGGACTTCTTAGGCTTATGGAAAGGGCAAAATATTTTAAGCCACTTAGAAGCGTGTTGACTCTGAAATCAGATTATATCAAGAGAAGTGCCTGATTTAAAAATTCATGCTCTCAAGAAGCTGTCTAAACACTTTCATTTCAATCTTTCTTTATATATGTGGCATTCTCCTAATTCTCTTTATTGATTTTCAGAACTTCTCTATTGAATGATAGTTTTGGACAGTCTTGTCGTGGTATTCGGTCTCCAGCAGCTTGTAAATTTGATATACAACAGAGAAGGACGATCATATTTCCCTCTCTGCAGAATAACTTCCAAGGTTTTGTTATAACTTCCCAGGTTTTCTTATATCCGAACAGAACAGTACAAGTAATTGAACCTATATTGTTTAGACTTTTTAGACTTTTTATTATCTTTTTTTTTTTTTTAACCCACAATTGCAAAGTAGTTGGGAATACAAAATTGTATCTTTAATATTTTGTTTCTCAAGGATCCTTGAAGCCAGCATCCTCTCTGAATGTAGAATGTCTCTTTCTGGGGAAGAACAAATTTCTTATACAACAGAATCTGCATTTTTCTTTTTAGACTACCTCGATGTCATGAAAATTTACTGACAATGAACTGAAACCACCCCTTCCATATCAGGGAGTGCAAATAATTAACCACCATATATCCACCAAAAATATATTATATATATTTCCAATGCTGGTATCAGTGAAAGAAGTGTTCTCAAGTAGCTTTTTACCCCTATAAGGTTTTGTGCATAATATTGTCAAAAATGTGTGGTTAGACTTTTTTTTTAATATGAGGGCTTTATTTAACCAAATTCTTAGAAGGTATCTAGTGCTAGATCTTCAACTGTCTTCCCCAACCCAGTTTATCCTCTGGCATTCTGATCCCAGATGTATTTCTACATAAGCAATAGATAACAGCTGCCCTGTGGCCGGAAAGGGAAGAAGGGAAAGCTATTTAAGTTTATGATAACAATTAGAAACTTCCTTTCTCAACCTCAGTAAATCCTACACAGAAACATATGTGACTATTTTGTCCAGGAAGTACTAAAGCAGCAACTGGTTAAGCAGTGGGATGTACTCAGGAGGAGATCACTGTGTTCCTTCCCTTGCTTCCTCAAGCCCCTGCTAGTGTTCATGAATGCAAATTGCATTCTTGGGAAGACAGAATACATGGCTTGCCTTAGTGAGAGTTTGTACTATATTAATATTTGCAGTTTGGTCATAGATTTATTTCTGAAATATCAGAATTTATGTGTATGAACAGTATCAATAATCTTACTATTTTGCATTCTTCTTCTTTGCATTCATGTTGTTAAATACAATGGTAAATTATATAAAATCATTTTGTACTTATTTTGTCTTTTTTCTGTTCATGGGCAAATGCTTCAGGAACATGACAATTAAGTCTTAAAAGTATCTAAAATATAATTGAATACGAAACTCATACTTGGGATTCAAAATATCATAGGTAATACACATTTCTATATGATCAAATGTATGGTCAATGACCCATCGTAAAAGCTCTTCTACCAAGCTTAAGTAGCATGCTTTCTCTCTAAAAAAAACCAAACAAAAAATAAAAGAAATATTTTATGACCTATTTCATGATAGGTGTTTGTCAAAGCAGCTGTGATTTTTTTGTTTAATTTTTCTTTAATTTTTATCATACATATAAATGAATGAGCTTACAGAGTTTTGTAAAAATGACAATGATTTCCCTCAGGAAAATGTAACCCCTCAGATGAGGATGTGGGCAGGGATACATGGCCTGGCATTGCAACACTGGGAACCACTTAACCCAACCTCAGCTGAACCACTGCAGCATCTGTTTCGGCAGTGTAACTAGTAATTTAAATTTTAAGATGTTATCTATACAACATTTAATGCCTGCACTTCCTTTGAAGCACAAGAGTTCAGAGATGATGCATCCAGTATAACAACAAAAAACAAAGGATTAGAAACAAAAATTTCAGCAAAGCAGTGATGCAATACAGTAAAACAAAACTCATAAAACAAACTCGCAGTATCCTATGGCATTATTTTCTTCCATTGTTCTTGTATTTATGGTTAGGATTATTTCACACACATCATTGTGGTTTGTTTTTTTCCTTTTCTCAAAAAGTAACTTTAATTTCCTATAACTATAATAAAAACACATATCAGCTTACCTCTCAGATATTCTGAGTACACACATTAAGTACCTGTTCATATGAAGTTTCACCATTTTACAACTGCTTGCCAAAAGGTAATTTGATTTACAACTGTATCAGTACATCTGTTTCTTGATTTGTTAAAGTCATTGTACCATTCTTTTAATTTTCTTATCAACAAACATCAGAACATTACTTGTGCCATTATAAGCGTCATCAAATGCTCACTTTGTGATGAAGGACAAAAATTGCGTACAGGAAAAAAGAGATGATCTAATGTGACCTCTAACATTAAGCACCTGGCATGAACTAATGGGAAAGTAAAAAGGAAAAAGAAAGTCCATCAACTGGAGTCTTACTTTCTGGGTGCTTTTGACTGATTTGCACCATTTATAATTACATCCACCAAAGTCATCCTGAAGTCAATGAGCTTGAGGCGTAAGCTCTGTTAGGAAATGTTTGAGCTCTCTTTTGTGTTTGCAGGTGTTCCTGGGGCCTCAATAACAATCGTGGAGAAAGCTTCATAATCAAAACATAATTAGCAAAAAATGTGGGCACATTTTCTTCAGCACTACTGTCAAGCTTTCTTTTCATACCACTTTCACACACATGAGGACAGATAGCTGACAACCAACTTTGGAAATGATCTGCTAATTTAGAAAAAAGAAAACTACAACACAAACTATGCAAATGGATGGTATGACCTGGCTTCCTTACACCAGAGACAAAGGATACATTCAAGGGGATCCTTATGTACATATATATTTTATTGGCTCTATTTGGTTTTCTTTTTCTCTATGTGGTGCTTAACTTTTGTATCCTGTTTCTAGAAAGCAATAGTGCGCCCTAACAGCTGCTACTCTAGCTACTCAAATCTTAATCTAGTTTACTTTATATTTTGGATTTGTGCCTATGATTGATAGTAATTAGTTTCCTGCCAAAAAAGGTGCAGAAAGCAAATTTTGGGTCAGATAAAAGGGGCTTAATTAGAAAATAAGCACCAAGCTCATGTTCCCATATCACTGTTTGTGAACACACAAACAGTGGGACAAGTTCTGACACAAAAAGCTAGTCATGGGGTGGGAGTGGAGAATACCGCTACACTGTTTTCAGCTTGGTTAATTGAGGAGAAAATTTTAACCACTATTCTTCTTTTCTGTAGCTGACAGTTACCACAGGATGGTCTAAATCAGCTACAGTGCACCTGAAGTGGTTTGAGCTTGATCCCAAACAAAAGAAAGTAGTAGTTGAAAAATCATGGCTCTTCTGGCTGTCTGAGTAAAGGGTAGTTGTGGAGTTCAATGCTCTAATATTTCTGGAAGGTGCCACTGCATAAGGACATTTTTTTCCTGAGTTCTAATGCACTGTGCAATATGAAACTGCAAATTCTGCAAAAAATCCCAAACTCTGCTGTGATCATCTTTTACCACTGTTTATACATAACACTGAAAGAAATTACATAGATAGCAAGAGTTTCCAAGTTCTCTGAAAACACAAACAGTAGAACAGTTAAGATTGTGCCAGATTTCAAGACACAATTAGCAAGGACTTTATAGACAAATATACTTTGTCTAAAGGAGATTAAATATACTTCTCGTTTTCAGGGTCGAAAAATAGCAGGTTCCAGTGTGGTGAAGTTGAGTAAGCTATTATTCTAACACCATATGCTCTCTAAAGCTATAAACCCCTTTTCTTTGTCATTCCATATGATAGCAGTTTGTTTGATCTCTTCAGTACCAGGTTCTCTGGCTCTTCACAGAGGATTTATTTCAGGCTTGGTAGTAATCTGTCCTGTGTCCTACCATTAGCTGTAGTTCCATCTCTCAGCCTTGTTACCACGTTGGCTCTTGCTAAGACAAATGTAGTACTTGCTGCATTTCTGTTTTGGGATTTTTTTTTTTTTATCCCTGGATAACCTTCAGCTAATTTCAGCTTCTGTTTCACTATTACCTACTTGAGTTCACTGTTCCATTCTTCTTCAGTATCTTGTACAAACAACCAACTCTATTTTGTGGTTATAATCCTTCCTGGATGCTCAGGTTTAAAGCTGAGACTGTTAGTCTTGACAAGACAACATTAATTGGAAATACAGTGTAAACCTCTGAGTCTTCCACATAAAAGCAAAAAAACCCACAACAAACAATTAGAAAGTCAATATTTTCCTTATCTATTACCACAAACATCTCCAGATCCAATTACAAGGAAAATGTAGTGACTCTGGACATTGCTGAAAGATAAATGTGTGGTATTTTCTTTTAAAGCCTATTGCTCTGCCTGTTATTTTCTTTTGGGTTTATCAAAAAAAACCTATGGAAGGAAGACACTGTGTACAGTGTTAAAATATGCAATGGTTGTTCACTTCATAAACCAAAAATGGCCGCTTTATTTGCCAGTACCTCTAGCATATCCAGGACCAAACAAAACAACAGATTCTGTTTCTTCAAACTGCACTCATGTGGACCATTACCTGGCTTACATTGAAGCATTTTTTCCAGTTCAAAATCTTTTAAAAATTGGTTGATTTGTGATTGACCTGTACTTCCTCTTTCACTGAAACTGGGAGTTTCCTAGATCTCAAAACGTGATTCCTTGGTGCTGCTTGGGAGCTCCTTGTCCACAAGAAGGTTTTCCTGCGGCTCCAAGCACTAGCTGCCCACAGTTTTAGCAGACTGTGAAATCAAATTAATTACACTCCGCAATTTATATTGCAGCAGCACTTAGAGAAGTGGCTGCTCTAGTGTAAGGAAGAACAGTTTGTGTCCTAAATGAGCCTATTTCTGGATTCTACAGTTTCTCAGGGTCTACAAGACAAGTGTGTCTCCCATCTCTGATTTGCTTCACAAATGGCAATGCTTTACATTTACAGCTCTCTCTCCAAAAAAAGAGAGCTATATAAATGTAAACTATTTTTTAGGCTATTACCTCAAATAGTTTAAAATTATAGTTAAGTTTTATCAGCCTTAAAGCTATGTATGACAATAACGAAACACTAAATGTGGGCAGCTGAGGGAACCTCACTATAATGAGACCCCCGGCTTTCCCTGCTTCAATTGTGCCAGTGTTTCAGAGAGGAATGGAAAGTTCCTTTATTTTGCTGACACTCAGACCTTATCTGTTATTGATTTTTCTCCATTGCTGATAACACAAATACTGCTCCTGCTTCATCTGCTTCTTTGTTTCCAAGGGACCCTGCAAATCACATAGGTGATGTGCTCCAAGAGAGATTAGATCACTTGCTTGCTCATTTGTTCTCACTTTTGGCTTCTAAGTTATTTTTGCAATTTACACATTCAGCAGCTAATGTGCTTACCTCAGACAGACACACTCCAATGTCACAGCCCGGTAAGCTAATGGTGATTTCATCCTCTTTTCCATTTTTCTTCCATTACTATCACAAAGAAACTCTAAAAAAAAAAAAAAAAACAAAAACCAAAACAAAAAAAACCCAACCAAAACAAACCCCACAAATAACCAACCAAAAAACTAAAACAGCCAGCCTAGTTTCTTTCTGATATACTATTTCAGTAACCAAACCCCATAATGTTAACATATATTAAAAAAATAAATAAAAATCAGTATTATTTTCTATTCTATTTTAGTTCTCTTATGTTATCATTATCTCAGCACTCTTCAAATGCAACTTAATGCAATAATACCACAGTGGGATCCAAATTTCAAATCATTTGGCTTTGTTATTATCTTTGTTTGATAGGCCCGTTGCAGTTTTTTTCAAAAGTATATCTACTTCTGAAGTTTGCACAAAAAATAAGAAGCCATGCAGGTGACTGGCATTTCAAAGCTGCCAGACATTAACTTTGATACTGCTGAGCTTTCTATGGAGAACTGGCCAAGCTGCCTCTGCAGAATAGACTGTCACCTGCTTTAAATGAAAACATGTGGGTGACACAAAAACCAGACTCTGGAAATAGCATCTCCAATTTAATTTCCCTTGGAGTATATTGAAGACTTCAATTTCTCACAGTGGTGGTGAGGATCCCATAAGAATGATGCCACCTTGCTCTAGATGGGGCCCAACCCCACAGTCCTCCTCTTCCTATCCACGCTGACAAAGGGCTTTCAGCTGTGACAAAGAATCTAGGGAGCTAAAATGAAATAGTAACTTAAGAAGTCTACAATGAAAAGAGACTTTTCTATTTAATGTTTAAGCTTCTAATTCCAATTAATTTTACCACAATGAAATTGTAAATCTGGCCTGGTGCTTTTTCAGGAAAACACCTACCTCTGCTGCTATTTGCAGTCCCTCATTTATTTCTCCATCTTGACAGGATCTGGACCATTTGCTTGGTCCAATCCATGTGCATAGACCAAGCAAATGAAGGCAAATTTAGCTTATGGCTTTGCCATGTCTAAAAAGACTCTTAGAAGTCACATGAGTAAATGTAAAGTATTGATAGACAATGAATGAGAGGGTGGTTCCACATTATATATTTATGTGACATAGGAGGAGTCATAGTGCAGTGATTAATTCCTTCACCAACATGAGGCTTGCAAAACCTGACTTATAGCCACTGCTGCCAGTCTACTTGAAGGAAACAGGAAAAAAAAAGACAGTGTCTTATTGTTCATACCTGAGACTTCCTAAAAGAAAGAAAATAATCTTGAGCAGAACTGTGGCAGGCAACCACTCTAATAAGATGTCATATTATTCACATATACAATTACTCAGTGAAATTAGGGCAAAATATTTTTTATACATCTCCTATTGTCATGATCTAAACCAGTCCAATTTCTGCTGTGAGACAAGCTTGCTGATGGCTTCAGAGAAGGAATGTATAAGGTATTCGGTGTCTTGTTTTTCAGTTACACTTCTTTTAACTCTGCAAGTTACCTCAGAAGATCAAATTAATGTGTTTCTGCATACTTTTTATCCTTGTTATGGTCACAGTTAGCCAGACATCAGAGAAGGGATTTGCATTTCTAGTACCCTAAGTTTATATTGCTTTAAGTCAGAGTAATTCCAGAGATTCTAGAAGAATGAGCCTTGATTCATAGCAATAGAACCCAGAAAAGACTCACTCATAGGATGAAAATGTTCTAGACCTGCAACAATTTCAGAAGAAGGCTGTGTAGACATACATAGACTGAAAGTTAAGTGACTCCTGCAATCTGCATTGCTATTATAAATTCTATTTGACCTACACTTTTCTGTATGATCTTGTTGAGCCTGAAAGCACAGAGTTAAATCACAGGCTTTTAAAATGAAACTCTAGGAGTAAAATACTGACAAGAGATAATGTACTTTTGTATGGATCACTCGGGATCCTTGGGATACAAAGGGAAGCTTTTAAGTGGAAAATACAACAGGCTTTGCTCTCACTAGGATATTAGACTTTATTCTTTCCAAACAGATCTTGACTCAAAGGGTATACTGAGGATTTAGAGATGCCAGTTTAAGCAGGAGGAAATTAGGGCAGCTGACTGGATATGAAAAAGGGACAAATGAGTTACAGTAAGCAGTGTGCATCTGCAATCACAGAGGGAGAGAACTACACTGAATGACATTTACTAAAGCTTGCTAAAAGTGAAAATTGGCATTTCCCTGCTTTTTTTTTGTTTGGTTTGTTTTGCTGCAAGTGAAGGGAGAAAAAACTCATGGAGTTGTTCAGTTTGGGCATTTGAGAGGTAGGAAAAAATGTAATTCTGAAACTGATGGAATTCATGATTGGTTCATGTTCCTGATGCTGTGTAATATCACAGAATACTACAGACAATATTAATTTCTGTATGACTTAACTTTCAATATTTGAAATAACTTCCAAATTTTTTGCCAAACTCAGTGAAAAATTTTCCATTATTTTTCCCTATCAAATGCAGCTGAATCTGGGTTGTTCAACATATCTAAATCTGTAGTGCAAGTTATGTAATCTCTGGGAGAATCCAGTCTTAGATATTTGCTAGAATTTCTCTTTTGCTTGTAGTTTGTTACACTTATTCTTTTCTGCCAATATTGAATATCCTGTCTTTAAAACATTTCCTCAATAACTGATATTTTCATTATTTTATGATTTGAAGTTGATATTTTATTTCTTTGATTGGTGTCTAATGGTTTCAATATTTCTCATTTAGTCACATTGAAGCCTGTTAATGTTTTATATTCTCTTATATTATATAAAAATACAAAACTTTTAAATGTTTTATTTTATAATATTTCTTAAATCTTATATTTATTTTATTTTATTTTATTCAGTTGCTAAAATACTTTGTTAATGAACCACGATGATAAAGTACTAAATATGTTTTCAAAAATTAGCACATGTAAACTGTCAACTGCTTATTGGGCAGTTGAAATCAAGCTAACTGATGATGAATTTCAAGCTGGTATAACAGAGTTGTTTTCAAATTAGTTCATTTTTTAATGAAGGGCTTGAAGACTCTAGTCTGTCTCCAGTGTTTGTTGCTGTGCTAGATGCTGTTCAGACGACACAAAAGAATGGCTAAGCTCTATAGGGTTCCCTTTGTAGTCCACTGTGAAACACAGGAGTGGGATAAAAACTTTTACATGAGGCTTAGGACATCATGCAGTTATCAATACATGGATGATATAGTAGACATTAAATTACTGCAGGTTGCAGACTGAAACTTGGATCAAATTAAATTAAGACTAAAACCAGTTTAAACACTCATCTCTGACTGTTCTTCCTTGGTAAACTCAACATGGTAAGCATTAAGTTCAGACACCCAATGGATGTGCTCCCTTCAGCAGAGGCCTCTTCCACTCCTCTGCAGCCCAACACACACCACTCCACTCACTACAGGAACAGCAATGCCTTAGAAAGCAAAGTATGTTGCCACAATGACTTGTCCCTTTCAGAGGGACAGACCAAGTGAAGATGCAGCACTCAATGCAGTTCTCAAAGGTTAATGCAGGCATGTACCCTACTGTTTTTTTCCAGGCAGCTTTCTTTTGGCTGTATGAAAATGCAAGATTAAGGTCAGGTCCCTCACTGGTGATAGAGCACAGCACGTTTTGCAGCTGATCTCTGCAGCGAGCTAATAGACCTGGAAACAGCTATTTTCTTCCCAAACATTTTAGTAAAAACATTTCAGCTTCCCAAAACTGCAAACCTATGCAATACAATTGTCTCAGTAATGCTATTTTTTTTTCAAAATAATCAAGAATAATCAAGTCCTGATACTGTATCTAAGCATCATTTTAGTGGTTAAAATGTGAATATTGTTATGGGTTTTTTATAGTTACATGAATCTGTGACTTCCAACTCAATCACTAGGATTTTCCTAATTTTTAAAGGTATGAGTGACACTACTTGAATAGAGAAAGATTATTGGCTTTTGCTTTTTTATTAAGCTATTGTATTCATATCTTGCAAAATGTATTAAAAAGGAGGTAAAAAACCCCCTTGAAATGGCTTGCTATTTTTGGCAAAGCAGATCATACTTTTTCAAGTTTCTCTAGGCTCAGAAAAACATATTAAGAATTAAAGAGAGAATAAAGACTAGTTATAAACTAGTTTCTAACCACAGAATAAGTTTGAATAGAAAATATTAGTATCTCGCCACATACTACTTTCCTTTCCTATGAACCAAATAATTTTTGCAATTACGGGTGAACTTTTCAATCCACCATGGCTTTGGTCCTTTCATGGAGTTTCTACTTCTCTTTTTTTTTCCTACATCACCTTCTTTTCCTTAAAACTGTTCTCTCACAGCCTTTCTGAAAATTACTTTCTCCTGGATTTTTTTGCATTGTTCTACATCACTCTAGTTATTGTGTGTGTATATACATATGCTTACAGGCAAGAACACAATGCATGGAATGATGGGATGTTCATTTCTCCTAGTTTCTTTGCAGTATTTTACTAGAGTTACATTACAAGGGGCCAGAGGGTGTGACTAAGAGCTTGTCCTCCTATAAAGAAAAATTGCATTCTGACTACCAGTAAATTGCTCTGAATCTGAATGTCACCTCTTTTTCTAGAGAGTATACTGTTCCCTACTGCTTCAAAAAATTGCATTTCCAAGCTGCTT
This sequence comes from Irena cyanogastra, assembly GCA_013397155.1. Taxonomy (NCBI): domain Eukaryota; kingdom Metazoa; phylum Chordata; class Aves; order Passeriformes; family Irenidae; genus Irena; species Irena cyanogastra. Next base: position 365,207 of record VWZV01013947.1, on the reverse strand, counting down.
GCTGTGAAGTTAACTAAGTGAAGTTTTTATTCTACTGTCCTTTTACAGCTTTGTATGTGCAATTGTGTCAATTGCACTCAATGAGACTTTATTAGCATGACAAGATATACAGAAGTGCTGCTGAAGTGCAAAAGGGATGGACTGCTCAGGAATCTCTTACTGGGAAGCAGCATCTCCCCACATAGTGTCTGAGGCTTTGTCTTCCAAGTGTGCCTACCATAAGTAACCACTGCTGCTCCTGTGGCAAATTTTGGAAAATGTGTATATTAGATGTGCAGTCTTTAAGGAGGCTTGCTAAGAAGGATCCAGTTCAAAAGCAAACACTGAAACTTTATGTCATATGGCATGTCATGTGTAGAATTTCTGAGGTAAAACACAATATCGATAGATCAGGAGACGCTATAGTGGAAAATTTTTGGTAAAATAAGACTGAAAAAACTCTGGATGGAAGTTTTGAAATTACATGTAACTGTTAGCCATTTTTAGGTCACAGTTATATCAATTTACACAAGTATTTTTATACTCTTTCAGATATATTTAAACATTAGGTATCTAGACAGTCATAGAGGGATATGGTAAACTTGGACATTTTTATGTAGGATATAATACACAAGTTTGAGGGGTTTTTTGTCTTTTTTCTGGGTTTTTTTTTAATTTTTTTTTTTTTTTAAGGGAGTCGATTTTCCCTCTGGTTTTAGTGGCACTTCCATTTTTGGGAATGGAACTACTATAGACACTGTCTGCAATTCTTATGCAGGTTCTCAAGCTCAGTTACAGATTGCATCAGCAAACACAAGAGCAAAATTGGGTCCTCTAGTTCTCTTAACTGGAATAAAAATGTGAATGCGTTATGTTTTGTAAATAATGGACAACATATTCAAGGTGTAATATCTGTTAATAGATACAAAATATAGTAATTCACGTTTAAATATTTTTTCCTATGTATTTTTAGTTAATGATCTTTCCATATGCTTAATTCAAAAAGTAAAAGAGGGCACTTTATGTTTTCTTTCAGACTGCCACTTCAGTTTTTCAGGTTTTATTCCTTTAAAAGGGAAAAAAAATCCCATTCCTTCTACCATTTACACTTGAACGTTTTGGATCTGCTGCTTGCTTTTTTTTTGTTGTGCATTTCAGTTAGGTGGTTTGTCCTGAATGTGACAGGTCTGTTGCATAGTACTGAAATATTACAGCAGTAATTCTGCACCATTATGCCTAATGTTACAGCAGCAGTCCGCAGATTTGCACCCTGAATACGGGAGGAATTCAGGTTTATTTACTTTAATGACTAGGCAATGAGTCTGAGCCACACAGATCAAAGTGAACTGGTAAGAGAGAGGATGTTATGAGCCAAAACTAATAAAAGGCTCCAGTTTGAGAAGAGGGCTGTATTCACTTCAGTGCAGTGAAAGAGGGGATAAGTGTTGTGAAGAGAAAAAAGCGTGTTTCCCACCAATGTTTAAAATAATATAGACCAAACACTGCTGCTTTGACTGTCCACTGTTTGGCAGCCCTTTGGACTTTGCTAGAAATTAGTCCCCTTTGTTAAAGTAGTTAGAACCTCATGCTGTTCACACCAGTTTTATGGGGTTGTATGGAGACTTAGATAGACCCAAATTCTCTCTCTGCATGTTGGCATACTCTTCACTCCTAAATGAAGACCCTCCTACTGGAACAGCTACATAGTGATAAAACAGACATATTGAGGGCTACAGAGACTGATTACTTTCTATTAATAGATAAGAAAAGAATGCAATATTAAATGAACTATCAGAGATCTTTCAAGATGGATGTATCCTTCTGGGTAGCATGAAAAAGAGCCTGAGAACAGAATATTTCATACTAAAATGCTATTTTTCCACCATTTTTTTCAACTAGGTATTGTTAACCGTATTATCTTACCCATTGCTGCATGAGACCACACCTCAACTTTCAGCTATTTTATGTTTCTCTCAATGAAGTCAAATATCACTGAATCAGGAGTAAAGGGAGTGAGAAATTTTTGTAATTTCCTCTCATCATTTTGTCTTGATATTCCCAGTGGAATTGGAAAAGGGGAAAATTAATAATAAACCTTGCTCTTATTTGACACCTGACTTTTCAGCTGATGTGGTTGAAGGTATTTCATATTTAAGACAGCATCCTGCTAAGAACTGCATGTGATAAACAGCTCCAGAAGTGATAAGAAGCTGTGATAAGAAGCTCCAGGACCACAAACACGGCTTGCATTAAAGTCCCTATAACATTTCGTGCAGCCTGTGCATTCAGTAGTAGACTGAATATTAAAGTAGTCATTTCAGTTTGCATTCCAAACTTATTGGAGGCTCGAGAGAAGTTAAAATCACATGTGTATGGGTGCTTTTCCATTCATACTTTTTCATTTTACAGATGAAACAGATTTTACATGGAAAGTTCCCAGCTCAAATTCAGAAGACTATCACTTTTTCCTCTTTCTAACCTTTTATTTTTGTGTGTGTTTGCATTATATAATCCAAAGAAATAAAGAACAACTAAGTGGCATGTTAAGATGCAATTATCCAAGAATCATTAATTTCAAACATAATGAGAAATAAACAAAATAATTTGTGACTTTTAAAACATTTGTAAATACAAAACAATCTACAGGAAGAATATGAAAGTCAAGTAAATGGACAAAGTTATGAAAATATTCTTGCATGCATATGATATTTGTTTTTATATTTACTAAATTACTATGAAATAAGCTGAATGTAATAACTTGTAAAGATTGATATTGATATTATACTTTCTCAATGATTTTGCAGGTCTTTTCCAACCTTTATTATTCTATAAGTCCTATGTCTACTTGGTAGAAAGCTATAAGTAGGTTGCTCAGTAACAATTTTTTATTCTTTTGAACCATTGTTAACCATCTTTTTGTTAATCTAAATGTTTTTACCATAACTTTTAATAAGCTAAATAGGAACACCTTTCCCTCCTTCTGTATTCTTATTTTGTCCTCATTTATAGTATCTAAGAAGCTTTAGGTAAATTAATGATCAATTTATCAAAGCATTAGATACATCACGACAGAAATTCCAAAAAATACAGGCCACTGATATTTTATATGATATATTTGGAAATTAAACTTCTATTGTAGTCCCAATTCTCAGTATGGAAGTTGTAGTAAGAACAGGAAATGGCATAAAATCTTTTCTGCATGTTACGGATTGTCATGGAAATAGAAAATTGTGAGAACTAAATTTTTGTTCCTCTCTCAAGACAGCAATTTCACAGTCATTTCTGGATGAAATTAAATAAAGGGGCTGCTTGGCTTTTGTTTGCAGCACCGATCTGCAACCATCTCTTTTTCCCAAGCAGTTTTAGTGTAGACACATATATTATTTACGGAAAATCCACAAGGAACATTTTTATGGTACCAGAATAGAAAGAATACCGTAACAATAAAGATCAAAGATTGATGCAATTGTGAGTACAAGTAATAGCTGCCTTGTGTGGCTGTTATCTCCTCCAGGGAATTCTTTAGAATGGCTTTCATTTTATGAAATGTGTTTGTTTCAGTGCAGCTGCATACGAGTAGGGAACTGTACTTGTGTTTCTGGGGGACAGAGGGGAGGGTTTGACTTCTTTTTTTCGGCCCCAAGAAAGAAAAGAAATTAATCTAAAATTGGTATGACTGGTTTCACGAACTTTGAGACTGCTCTGAACTTTAAAGAAACCAAAAATCACATAGAAGCTATTGTTATGTGTATGTAATTTAAATATATTTTGCCTGTCTAACCTGTTTTTAAACGAGCAGGTGCCAGTAGCTCTGATGCTGTTCATGGAGTTTAATAATTTTCATGTAGAGCATTCAGGAAATACACCAGTGTAATGCATTGTCTGCTGGCCAGTGCTGTTCAGCCACTTTGTTCTGGAAGTATCACGTCTGAGTGGAAGCCAAAGCAATTTACATCAAATGAGCATCCTACCCAAAGACACACGATGACAAAATGTTTGTCCTTTAAGATGAGGAAAATTTCCGTTTATACAATATGCAAATATGTGTGTGTATATATATTTATATATATATATGTATGCATCTTCAATATAATATATTATGCAGTATAGTTCAGTGTGTCTTTCTATATATAGAGTAATGCAAGACATATAATTGTAAATGGGGAAAGCATGAGACCCAAAAAAAATGCTGGAACACTCTTGTTTTCCTGAGCATGCCTTGACCAGACTTCAATTTTGCTAAGGTTTAATGTCCATGAGGAAATTATTTATACCTTATTTGTCAACAGAGGTACAAATGTGGCAAAAAGGTGATCAAAATTTAAATTAATTCCAAAACAAAAAAAAATCTGGGCCAATACCAGATTTTCCTCCTTTTTCCTCCCTGTTGCAAGCCCTTTTTTCCTTTTTTTCAGTTCAATCAAAATCAACCAAAACCAAAAAGCCTATACTTTTTCCTAGCTCAATACTCTACATAGAAAATAAAAAAAGTAAAATAATGCTGGTGTATGTTGCATTATGTTTGCAGATATAAAAAAATGTCGCTCTAGAATGGCAGTAGGGAGAGCAGAAGTGATGACCTAAGTGACGCCCAGATGAGTCTGGGAAATAGAATGGTTTATGGTGACACTGATTTTTCAGGTTGATGGTGATAGAAAAAGACACATTCATAATGGCAGGAAAAAAGGGAAATAAGTTCTGATACTGCTATGGTAGGTACAGACATTTAACTACTGAGAAATCTACCAGGAATAACACTGCATGGACATCCAGTTTTCTCTGAGCTGCCAAGTAATGCTTGATGCTTTGTACCCCCAGTCTGACACTGCTGCAAGGCTTCCAAGAAACCCCTATAAATATTTTACATTTGCACTGTTCATTACTTTCATTACTTCAGCTCATATTTCTGTGAGATAAAAGAGGTGATAGTGTATGACATTGCTCTTCCTCTCATTTATATCGCCAATAGGTCCTGCATTTTTTGTTTGTTTGAATTTCATCACGGTATACAAAGAAACAAAGGCTTACAGCCTCTCTTGGCAAGCCACTTACTTTACTTTTCTCAGCTAAAACGTATTCCTGCTGTGTAGTCATTTTCCCGAGCTTCAGTCTTCCACATCAGTATTGAAATACACTTGCCCTTTGTCAAGAATAGTCTTAATAACTTAATCATAATTTTTTTATTACTGAATTGTATGAGGCAGTAAACAGCACATTAATTAAAATCTTCAGGCCCTATTTAATGTGGGGTATTACAAATGACAAGGAGGCCAAAGAGATAAATCAAAAAGGGTCAGAGGAAGGAAGTTCACTCTGAAAAAGATGACTTCACATATTATGGGGGAAAAAAAAATCACAATATAGACTTTTAATTGAGAAGGAGCTGTTAGGGAGGACTTAATCCCTGATTTTAAAGAAGAGGAGAGATGAAGATGTAATGTAATATAGTGGGGAAAAAAGAAAAATACTAAAGCAATCAAGCTGCATAATATCAAAAGTGGGGAGGTAAACATTTCTTTGCAAGTAAAACTGCACTCAGTAAAACAGATAAGAATTTGGAATATGAGCAATAAAAGTAATTAAGACAATGGGAAGACCACCTTATGAGGAAAATTTTTAAAAAGACAAATAATTCAACCAAATGACATCAGGAGGACATGTTCACCTTCTGTAAGAATTTAAAAGTTGTGTACAGTAGGCCAAAAGGGATTTTTCCACCAGTCACCAGGGTGAATTATATAAAACAGAGGTGTGCATTAAATTACAATAGTGTCAAAAGAAATATTGGACTTTATTTATTTAAAGGCCCAAGAAAATTGTTTTGTCAGGATAAATCTATGAGAACGATGTAGTACACATAGAAAGAAATCTCAGAAAATAACAATGCAAATTAGCACCAAACCAGGAGAGAGTTTCAGACACCCACTGGAAATAAACATATCTCAACTACAATGTAAATTAGAACATCATGAGCATAAAGAGAACACAGGTTCATCAGCCGCAGAGTAATGCAGACAAGCAGTAAGAAACAACAGAAATAAATAAATACGTAAAATTCTATCACATGAATCCCTGGAAATAGACAAACAAATGCAATCTTGCTCAGTAGCTGCTTGTCAGCAGGCACAGTGTCACAGCTTCTCCTTACTCTTTTAGCAGCGTGAACCTACCAACCCACCTACAATCAGGAGAGATCTCACTTGTAAAGGAGGATAAATGCATGTGACTACAGCTTCTTTCTTCCATTCCTAGAGTATAATATTGGCAGCAGCATCTCTCTATTTCTTATGTTGCCCTCCCGCAGGCTCTACAAGGTTTTAAACCAGTGGCACCAAAGGGCAGTGCTGCAGGGTCATGCTTATTACATGAGACATAACCAAATAAAAAAGCTCCTCAAACTAGAAATAAGATTTCCCCAAAATATTTTCTTTTTTTTTGGCAGATTAATTGTCTGTTAAATTAATGTAACCTCTTTCCACTTGCTATGTCACTCATAGACCACTTTTAATGAGAATACCTAATCTGGTCATGGAGTCTGAACAGCAACTACTTCTGTTACTGAGCACTTAACTTTCAGTAGTGTAGAGTGATGGATATTTGTAGTTATTCATCATCTAAAGTATTCTGAGAGCCCTGAGAACCAAGCTGTCATGATGCCCTGGATTATTAACGCTATGTCCTTTCTGAAGAGCCAACCACAATCTACACATTTTGGCATTCCACATAACTAGTGTCAGCATAAAAGAAAAATGTATCTATGAAAGTTTGCTTCTATTTTTTACTAATTTATGACTCAGAGTTGACAACTACCTCACAAGCAGCTGGAAATTGACATTTCCCAAAAAAAAAAATTAAATTAATTTACATTTTTAGTTGCCATATTCTATCACACATATTCAAGAGAAGCTATTTTCTGACTAAGTCCTGTGACATTTGACATGTCATCAATATGAGTCAGACAGTCTTATGGTGTCGGAGACACGTCTCCTTTGCTTTTAATGGAGACATGCCCATTTACAGCATTTAATGATGTAGTGCAATGTGCATTAAGTTCATCCCCTAGAACTGTCAGAGCCGAAGGTCTCTGATTTGTGCAGCTATTGCTGTGAATCTGCCCTTCTAATTTCTCACTCAGAAGAAGCTGGTCTGGAAGCAATAACAATGACAAAATGCAGTAAAAGTGGCTGAGCTTGTAATTTTCTTTCCATGTCAGAGATTGTATGTGAAAAAAAAGATCTCTGAAGAAAGGGCAAAGACTATTGAAAGTTTTTGTCTTGAAAGGCTAGTTATATAGTTATTATAACATATAAAGAAAAAGCTGTTCTAGGGAAAGAATTTTGCGCTCTCGCTGTCCAATCCTAACTAGAGGATGTCTAGAGAAATCATATAACATTAAAGGTTTTTTAGAAAATTTATAAAATAACAGTGGGGATAGTTAATACTGGGTTCACTGAAATCTCAGAAACACACATTTATGCAATATCTTATTTGATTAAGGCTCAAGTCAAGTTCTGACTTGTGAGGTTACGGTGGCATGAACAAGTGCTGTACTTATTGGTACTAACCCTTCAGGACACTGAAAACTGCAAACGATTGTCAAGCATTTTGTCACACTGAACAGAATACTTGGGTGGAAAAATGGCTGATTAACTTCGGTTTTATTAAGTATAAAAGCCTGACCATGTAGAAAGAGAATTCTAACCAGATATTTACGATAAGAGGATCTGACAAAGCTGTTGATATTCAACAACAAAATGTGGGATTTGTAACAAACAGCTCTGTGAAAGCACTGCCTGAATGAGTAATTGTAGTCAAAGAAGCACATAGAATGTTAGGAATTCCTGCAGAATAGCAAAGGACAAACTAGAAAGCAAAAGTCTTCATGCATCTTCAGTGTTGAGAGCAGGTCCCACCTCCCTAATTCAAGAAGGAGACTATCAAAAAGTGTTTAGGGAAGCACGTCAAAGGTAAAGGTAAATCACTGTTACAGATTGGCTTTTGTACAAGAAGAGACTACTGAACAGTCTAGGATCTTTTAATTTGAAAGACAGATAGATAAAAGGGAACATGGTAGGGATCTATACATTTGTCATGGTTTAACCTCAGGCAGCCACCAAGCCCCATGCAGCTGCTCTCTCACTCCCCCACCAGCAGATCAGGGAGAACTGGAAGGGTAAAAATACAGAATTTGGGGCTCAAGATAAAGATAGTTTAATAGGGAAAACAAAAACTGTGCATGGAAGCAAAGCAAAACAAGGAATTCACTGCATACCATGGGCAGGCAGGCGTTCAGCTGTCTCCAGGAAATCCAGGCACCATTACACATAATATTTTCCCGGGAAGACAAACACCATCATGCCAATCTTTCCCCCTTCCTTCTTCTTTACTTTATATACTGAGCATGATGTCATATGGTCTGGAATATCTCTCTGGTCAGCTGGGGTCACCTGTCCTGACTGTGTCTCCTCCCAACCTTCTATACACAGCTTCCTTGCCAGTGCAGAAAGCAGAAAAGGCCTTGACTCTGTATAAGCCCTGCCCAGCAACAACAACATCTCTGTTTATCAACCCTGTGTTCAGCACAAATTCAAGACATAGCCTCATATCAGCCTCTGTGAAGAAAATTAACTCTACCCCAGCTGAAACCAGCACAACAACCATGAGAATGCATGGAAAAGCTACTGTTGACTTTTCATTATCCAGGAAGCTTCAGAAGTCACCACTACACGAGAAGTTTAAAATAAAAATGGTGTCATGAATTCACCCAACACTCCAGCTATGAAATTCAGTGAATACCAAGAGTTTATAGCCATCTAGGAAGCAATTAAGAGACATGTTTGGTAAAACATCCACCATGGGCAGTGAAATGCAAGGCTCTCTTTCTGCTATAGAAGAGTACGGCTGCTGTGGTTCCTTCCACAGGCTTAACACTGGGTTAAATGATGTGACCCAGTCTGAACACCCCTATCCCATCCATCCTAACTACAGGAACCTTATCCCACGAGGTTCAGCTTGCCTCACAGCACCCAGCACTTACAAAGTGCATTAGTGTTTTCATGTGGAGCAGAACTATGGATGTTAGAAAGTTTCCTAGCTGGTTTGATTCACATCCCATGGGCTTATTCAAGCACATGAGCGGCATTTCTTCCTGTTCAAACTAACTGGAAGCCATGCTCCAGGAGCTCATCCTGCAGCTGCTGAGGAGTGTCTGGTGCAAGAGACTGGCCAAGAGCCTGTCTCAAGTAATGATCCTGAACCAAACCTGTAGGTCTTGTGTCCTTAGTGCCATTTTACAGGTGTGCCACGCTGCCTGCTGATAAAAACAGAAGACTGATATTTGACAGTCTGGAGTCTGTAGATGCTCCATCAAGTTCCTGTGCTTTTCAGAAATATTTCTCATCATTTTGACTTTGTCAATTGTCCCACAGATGCTTAAGTGGGATGTGTAGTATCCCATGTCTTGAACAATAGTGGGAGGCAAAAACAGAGCATGTTTTCAATAAATTTGGAAAACTATATATTCATTTTGTTATTTCATATTATTTCTTTTGTTCAATCATCCACTGTGTAATGGTAATAAAAGAAAAGGTGAGGTAGTTGGTGACACAACTTTATAACCCCATGCTTATAGATTATTTCAATTTTCTACAACATTTAGAGAACAAGAAACAGAATTCTTTACTATTGGGTACAAAAGAACACCAAAAGTCCAAACTTAAACAGAATATTCAGCTTGTTGCTACCTTTTCTTGGATATACTGAATGTCATAGAGGTATGCAGAACTTTCTTCTCAGAGAAACAATTGTATTAAAGAAAAAAGACTATTTTTTTTGCAGGCTGTTTCATTGTGTGCTTCAGATGTACAATTAATTGTCTAAAAAGACTATTCAACTTCCTCCTATACTGACAACTTCAGATCTTATTTTAATTGAATCAGCTTGTCTGAGCTTTGAAAGTGTTGTCAAAGAAAATCACATGCACAAGGATTCAAAACACCTTTTGAGTGTTATCAACAGTAACAAAATAATACAAGCTTGGAAGAACAAAGAATTGAAAACTGACCTTTTCTCTGGGGATATCATATACATTTGCAGTATAAAGTGACAAAGTATTTTTCCCTAATGTTATTGTCATTTTCTAGCATCAGTGTTAAGAACTCAATATGACTTCAACTAGCCTCTTTGAGCTGAAGGTGTAACATCATAAAGCCTCATAATGACAGTTTGCACAACGGATCTGCTTGCATATCTCTGCTCCCTGCCCCTAACCACCTAAGTGAAACTGTGTATTTACATCACATCTTTGAGAAAGACACTCAAAGAGAAGCAAGTTATGAAACAAAACAGATGAAAAGAGAAAGGTCTATGTTTTAAACATAAAGACAAACCCATAAAGGTGTGAAAGAAATTTGAGTCTTCCAGTCAGAGTGCAAATTAATTATAATACATTTGTGTACATTTGCCTTCTTCATTTAAAGTTAAGTTTATTTTGAGGAAAAAAAAAAAGGTGAAGATTGGTCTATTCACTGACAAAAATAGATATTTATTTTACTTTGTGATAAAGTGTCTGGTTAGATTTAACCCATTATTTCTCTCTGGTTGATATTTACGTGCAGGTAACTCGCTGCACTTTTTAATAAAGGCATGTGAAATTCAAGGACTCTCATGATATAAATTAAATTTAGGAAAGACAGATTTACAAAAATCAGATGGGTTGGAGGACTTTTAGGAGGTACAGGGAATTAGTATATCACTCATTTGGAGTAGGTATAGAAGCATAGTTTCAAACCTACCTCAAATCCAAAATGAAAATAAGCAAAATCCTGTGGACTCATTCTATGGACTCATTCTACTGTCCCACCAAGAAGGTAATTAAAAATTATACGTTTCTGCTCTTCACTCATCAGGTATTGCACACAGAGTAGAATGCTTCCAACAGCAAAAATACACAGCCTGGCTGTGAGCTAAAGGCTTGCTCATGCTCAGCAAAGCAGATCTCTGCAGATACTTAAGCTATCACCACTGCTCTGCTGCCTGCCTCGTGTGCTTCCTGGAGGTTAAACCCTGATAGCAGAGCTGGTAAAAGGGAGTCTGTGAGCATCTTTCATCTGCTTCATTCTGGCATAGCAGCAGAAACTACTGTTGCTGGCAGCTGAAGTGATTACACTAGACAGTGACTGGAGTGCTTCAAGTACACTTTTCTTATCCTCTTTTGCATGCACAGTAAGTTACTGTCTTAAACTACCATAGGATGATTCACCACAGGGTGTCTGTATGCTAGAGTTGGTTCTATTTTTCTGTTAGAGAAAAAAACATACCATAAAAATCAAACCAGTCTGCAGACATTAATTCTGACAAAGATAAAACGGAAAGCCACTAACTTATCAGTCAGACTTCCCTTATTTTCTTCAAGTTCACCACTGATGCTTTTTAAGAGTACAGTCTCCTAGTATCAACACTGAAGGCTTCAATAAAGTGGATTCAGGCTGAAGTTGGGAAAACCTAATCCTCTCTTTCCTTGAAGAATTTTTGAGTCCTGAGGAAAAGTAAAGTGCAAATAACCCCCATTTCACTGAACGTCTTCAGTGAGATTGAAAAATAAAATTAGCTAGAAAGGATAGAGTAATGTACATTAAATGTTGCCTCACTGTAGATGCTCCATCAGTTAACATCAGCACCTCAGTCTTCAGCTGACTTTAAAAATATTATTATTATTTTAACTTCTGCATTCTGATCCCAAGAATAAAAGCAGGAAAAAAATCCACACCAATTATGCTGGTAAATAATCAGCTTGAGTTTTGCTCCATTAAGATAAAAAAAATTTCTGCCGTGGACGTCTTCTAAAAATGGTGTACTATTATGGGGAAAGGAAAGGAAAGGGAAGGGAAGGAGAAAGAAGAAAGAAGAAAACAAAAAAGAAAAAAGAAAAAAGAAAAAAAGAAAACAAAAAAGAAAAAAGAAAAAAGAAAAAAGAAAAAAGAAAAAAGAAAAAAAAAGAAATACTGAATCTGTTAGCCTGACTGTGCCATCTGACCCCAAGCACAAAGTTAACCTTGGGATCAGGTTATCTATCTATTCTAAATTAGAGATAGTAAAGAACGATGTTCTGAAATGTATAACTCTGAGACCAGGAAAGAACTATACTCTGCACACATACACACACAAACTTTTCATCAAGAAAGACACACAGTCCAGTGGTCTTATCCCTGCAACTGCTACAACTCAAACATAGGAGACACAAAAAGCTATTTATCGTTCAGAAAATCTTTTCAAATCCTGCAGGCCCTTGCTATACATTCATGTCCTATTTTGTACCTCTGGTCTGCAAGACTAATGTAGCTGCTGAGCAGATTATAAATTATCTGATGAACGAAAGATAGATCCTGCCTCCTAGTTAGCTTCAACCTAAGAAGCAACCACTCATAATCCTCAACACTTCAGAGTATCCCACTTTCACCTGGTTGCATGAGAAACACTGATTTTTTGTACAGATGGCTATAGCATATCCTTTGTGAAGTCCTTCCAAGGTTTTACAAGTTGGTTTTGTGGGTCTTTTTTGTGGTTTTGTGTTGCTATAAGCTACTAAACTGTAGCTTATAGCAACACAAACATTTTAAAGAAACATGTAATCAAGCTATTAAATACAACTGCAGTTTTACTTTTGAAAGAAAATCATTAACATGGTTGTTGGTACAAAATAATCTTTAAGCACTAGCATCTTAAAACTCAAATGTTTCCAGTTCTTTTTGATTAATGAAGCATATTTGTGCTTTTGCCATTTTTGGGAAAAATTGCCAGGCAATATCATAGAGCAAATTTATTTATTATTTATATCTAGAAACTGTGATACATTGAACTTTTCTTAATAGATGTGCTTTTATCTCCCAGAAGACAGTCAGAAAGGTAATTATGACATGCAAATTTTGATGCTAATTAAAAATAAGATATTGATGTACAGTGTCTAGTATTGCAAGCTCTGCTTGGTAATTCTTCAGGTAGACTGAGTTCTGACAGAGATTTTACTCTCTGGTTTGTATGGTTTAGGCCAATTTCTCTCAAGTATAGAATTTTATGTTTTATGTTCCACCTTTCATATCTATGTCGTTTTCCTTCTCAGATCCACCGTTTCAAAATTTTCTTAGTTCACATATTTAACATATTTAACAAGTTTTCATTAAGAAGGAATCTCTCTGTCTTGGGCTGTTCTTTAAGCCTTTGTCTTTGATGAAATGATTGTCACAGCCTTTATAGTCTCTCTAATTAATGTAAAAAACCCAAATCAAAACACAAATCAGTCAGATTAAAACACTTGCAGTACATTTTCATCATAGACTTTGTAGGGCTTTTCTTTACATCTATTTTCAATCCTTCTTTTATGACAGATTAAGAAACAAGGACACAAGGCACTGCCAGAGAGAGAAAAGGACACCTGACTCAATAAACTGTTTCCTTTAAGTTTATCTCACCCATTTTCTTGCTTAGTAACTATATCCTTTGATTCCCTTCCCGGTCAGACATGCAGGGTTCTCTCTTAAACTCATTTGAGCTATTTGCTTTGATGGCTTTACTTGGCAACTGCAATAAGTGAAATTCGCTGCTTGAACTCTTTGTGTGCTATCTCTCTCTATGCATTTAAATTGTGGTCTCTAATGTCTGAATCATTCATACTGAGAATATTTTGTCCTACCTTTGCTATCATTCCTTCTCAGAATTCTAGATGTTATTTAGGTCATCTCAAAAGTTTCCTATTTCTCTTCACTTCAAAAAAATATTATTAGAGTGGTCTAAAAATATTTAATTACAATTGCTTATAACAAGTGCCTTCAGCTGAGGAAAAAAACCCCTAAATCTCAAGATCATGTGTTAGAAATTCTTAACTAACACTGCTTACTGAAAACATAATTATCTTTCAGCTTGGTATGGGAATCAGATTCTTTACTTTGACTTCTAAGCACAGAGCATCTTGTAATCTATGCAAATATTTTATGTCTGTTTAGTCTGAAATACTTATCAGCCTGTTATTTTAAAACTTTCTGATACTTTTGTCTCCATCTGCCTATACAGGTAAGCAGCTGTTTAACAATCTTAGTGCTGCGTTACATCATCTGTGGTAGGGCAAAGGAGAAGATCAGATTAAAAAAAGAAGCAACAGCAATAAAATGCAACCAAACAAAACCCAAATAAAACCCACCAAAAATTCTAGGGCACTTTAAAAATAATTCTTATGAACTAAAAATTAAAGTTCAAATCAAGTCTGTGTTCTAAGCTCTCAGGTCCTTTAGCCTTTAAATTGTTTTAATATCTAGAAATTTTGCCTCAGTTATGCAATGTAGTATAGAAAGTGCTTAAATCTAACAGGCTGTGTGTATTGAATACAATATAAGTGCATTCTGCAGCATGTCTCACAGTCTCCAAGCTGTAGTTGCCTGTACCAGAGCTCCTTTACAAGTACATCCCCTGCCTGCATGCCTGGGCTTTCTTCCAAGGGAGAGCAAAGTGAAGGTCTCATCATCCCAATGCAGCACCACGCTGCAGCTGCAAGGAGCACTGTGGATTCACTACTGTGGGTGTGCACAGAAACTCAAAAACTATTGTTTTTTTATCTAGTAAGTTATACAGACATAGCTCAGTTTTCATTGAGAAACATCAGACACAAGGGAAAGACAGAGTTAGGTTTTTTTAGAGGGAAAAACAAATTTCTGCTCATCTTGACGAAACTATTGTTTATAAATTAACTAGAGAGCAAACAGCAGTCTAACTCTCAGGATATTCACTGACTTGTGGCAGAGGTCTTTGTTGTGGTCCTGCTTTTCAGGACAGTACTAATGGTTTATCCAAGGAATTTTTCAAGTAAAAGGGACATGTTACAAGACAGCTAGGGAAAGAATTGAACTAGTTTATCTCATGCTATAGAAAAACACTGCAGTAACTAAGCTATTAGGTAGAAGAACAGCAGTCATATTTTATGAAACAGAAATTATTCTTACTCTGCCCAACTAAAGAAAGCTCATGCTGCTACCTGCTTTCACTTCAGGATTTCTGGACTGAAGTGCATTCCCAGGTACATTTCCTAACAACTGCAGGGAGCTCTCATGGGGCTGGATTATTAGACTGATCACATCCCTGTTGTTTCCCTGTAGGTCATCTCTTTCTCATTACCTACTTGTGCCTAAACTTAAGCAAAGAAGCAGAATAGTCATCCCCAGTATTCTACATATCTGATGGAAAGAAATAGCTCCTGTGGAAGATTCATATTTTGAAACACAGGATTTAAAACCATTTACTCTGCAGGATCCTGTAACTTCAAATAAGGTTTAGAACCTACAAATTCCTGCATCCATATGCCTTGCTCACATTTGCATCTATAACCCCTAATTCCTGAGAGCCAGGAGGTAAGTTGGATCTGCTCCTCAGAGGTTCAACAGTGGGCTCTGGCATGCCACTATTTTTCAGTATCAAATGGAAAAAAACCTACCCTAAAAGCAAAATTTGTGGAATATTTTGAAACCAATTAGAGTGACCTTCACTAAACACATTAGGCTGAAATATTTGCTTCAGTTTGACTTTTTGTGTTTGCCTTCTCCTACAATCATGATTTTAATTTGCCTCTATTTTGTTGCTTCAGATCATATTAATGTGTTCTGTATATTACTTAAATAGTAACCTTGGCATTGTTATTCTACCACACTGACCTCTAATACAATTACCTCCATTTTAGATTGATAATAACTGGAAAAATATGCAAATATCCCTTATTCTCTTTATTCAATGTGAGGTTTGTTTTGTCCTTTTGTTTTGGGTTTTTTCTTTTGGTTGGTACTTATGATCAGCTTTCTGATCCCTAAACATGATTTTAATCAACATCTCTAAGGGAAATTTTATGTTACTTAATGATTAGAGTTTTTCCTTATTAAATCAGAATGTTTAGTGGCTAGCAGAGGTATTTTATCTTCATAGCTCCTGGCACAAAAGAAATAATATATTCAGAAGTACAGAAAACATGGACAGTTTTATTTTATCACTCATGCTTCTTTTATTTTTTTATTTCCCCAACCCAATATATTGTCTAATAAAAAAAAGTAGTTTGCAGTTCTTCTCTATAAGGAACCAAAGGGCAGAACTCAATGACAGAGGCAGAGAACCATGGCAAAGTATTTGGATGTCATAAGAGACCACATAATTGCCCACCAGTTTTTCCCAAAACCAAGCATTAAACTGGTGAGGGGAAAGATTATTCCTCTGAAAACCAAGCTTCATTATCCAATAATCTCTGTGGCTTGGAGCAAAAGAAGGCATAAGCAGAGCTGATTCCTAGGTTTGGAAAGGAGCAGTTTACTCTAGTAGCTTGAGTAAAATGGACAGTCTGAGGCAGGCAATGCTCTTTTCATCTCTCATCCCAGTGTTTGCCTACTTTCATGAAGAGTATTCATCGTGATCATAATTGATGGGTGAGATTTGCTACCCGAACTGTAGTGAAAGAATCACCATCAAAAGAACTTTCAGGGACTGCAACAAAGCAATGAAATATTGAATTATTTTACCCATCTCCTTTAGCAGTCAGTATAAAGTCTGATACAAAAACAAAAACAAAACAAAACAAAACAAAACAAAACCAAAAAAAACCAAAAAACAACCAAAACAAAATCACAATGAGACAGAAGGAAAAGACTGGATTGTTGTGCTTGTAAGGGTCCTCAGTTCACTGACAAACTCTGAATGCCCTGACCTGTCTGTAGCCTTCACTGTCAATAATTGGCATCTATCTCTCCAACCTTGGACTAAACTTCTGGCAAAAGAGTTAAGTCGTGGCAAAAACTACAAGGAGCTTATCTGGGACCTCTGCCTGTGCATCTTCTGCTTTTTGGCTCAGGTACCACATTTAAACCCTGGTGCTATGTCTGCCTTTGCAGGCTCCTGGTGACTGTCACCATGCCTGTCCTGCTTCTCTTGCTTGGTTACCATGGGGCTGCGCTCCTTGTCACTGTTCTGCTGACCTTGGTGGCTGCCAGCTCATTCCTGATGTAGAGCAGTCAGCTCACACTACTGCTTTCCTTTGCATCCAAGGTGATTTCAATAAAGCACATCCCTGGAGCAAATTTATTGTGTTATTTCATTGTCTGTTTGATTAGAAAAGGAATTAAATGAAAACTTCGTAGTTTTGCTCATGGTGAGGGGATTTTGTTGGTTTTATTATTTAAAGAACTCTCAAAGAAATGGGTTCTTGGCATTTTCAATGGTATTTAAGTGCCAGGCAGATGTGGAACTCCAACCAAGTACATTACTTCCCTTTTTTTTTTTTCTTTTTTTTTTTTTTTTTTTTTTTTTTTTTTTTTTTTTTTTGGTTTTTTTCGTTCAACCCCTACTGTGTTGTGCAGTTGAGCTGGAAGGCCCAGATGCCACTGCTGCTCTAAATATCTCTGCAAAATGCAAGTCTGAGAGAAATGCTGCAGCTGGGCCACCTCCTCTCATTGTTTCAGGGGCATTGCTATCCCCAGGACCAGTGACATTTGGATTGCACCATGCTGTTCTGCACACTGCCTGAGAGAGCAGGCAGCACTGAAAAGAAAACAGTAATTTGGTTTTGTTGCTATCTTATTTTTTAATTTCCCACCCTCAATAACTTTGGAACCCTTTACTTCCCTTCTCTTTTCGATAAAAATGCTTCACACTTTAAAAACTAGTGTCTTCTTTCTCAAAGTATAAGAGAGAGGTGGAGAAATATTTCTGATCTTTTGAACACAATAATGACCCTGAAAATCTTAAGACTGACTCAAATTACTCTATGTTTCTCTCCTATAATGTTTTCACATACCTCAGTACAAGAATCACTTTATTGCTTCTATAAAAACAGTACAATACCTCAGACTATTTTGTTTGTAATTTCTCCCATTCAGTAATTTACCTATATTTACAAGAGTTTATTTTTGACATTTCTAAATAAAAAAAAAATCAAGAAAAAAGGCACAATCAATTTTATTGGAATTGTGGGGATCAGAAGCACAATTTAGAGATTGTTGTTATTTGGATGGTAGGTTTGAAGAATAAAGAAAGTTTACAGTTTATCTGATAAAGGAAAATACAATTAATTTTATTTATAAAGCTATTTATAAATCACCTATTCAGGAAGTATAAATAATGCCATGTAATTTCCAGGACAAATTATATAACATAAATAATGAATATTCTCAATGATCAGCTCATGAATGAATTGTGAGTAAAAACTTCTTGACACAAGCTACTTACTGAAGAACTGCAAATGGAAAAATATATTTGTAAAATTCATAGCCTGTATCCAGATAATTTGCAAAGTGAAGAAATTTAAATTTTACCCTTTTTATTATTCTGAAAAGATGAGTAATGTACATGCATGGCCATTCAACTGATTGACTAACTCCTCCATTCAGTAGTTTCCTAGAAATCATGAAAGAATAGTCAGGCATCTCTGAGCTAGCTCAGATATGTGATTTATCTTGTATACATCAAATCAGTTCTGTCTTGTTGGTGTGCTGAATCTCTTCAGTTGTCTCAAACAGCTGCCTCTGTTAACACCCAAATACATGGAACTGCTTGAAAAGTGTCCCAAGAACCCAGACTCCACGTGTTTTGGATTTATTTTGCAATTAAAATGAATCAGAGTGTTTCAAATCAGAGTGTTTGTGCTGCCATGTAATGCTCATTTGTTAGCATTTAAGGGTTGTTGGATGAAGCAGGGTCTGTATTGTGCTAGGTGATTTATGAACACCACACAAAAGAAAGTCCCAGCCTAATACAATTTATAATCCAAGTAATTTAAGTAAAATTATGCGTAATTCTAATTTGCATACTGACAATTAGGGCTAATGTAATGTAAAACTAGTTGTCTAAGAAAACACTTTTTTCCTCATGTGAATTCTTAAAAGACTACCTGCCTTTGTGTCAGTAACATTTCCAGAACAGCTGGATTTTTTCAGAAATATTTGAAGAAATGCAAGACAAACTTTGTTCCAGGCAACGCCACATTTCTTAATCACAGAGCTGGCCCAGACAAAAGTGTGAAGTTGAGCTGCACAACAGGCTTTTGGTTTGCAAAGTTCACACAAATATTTTCTCAAAACAAGTTGAAACAGCTGAGAAGGTACACGGCCAAGTCACATTGAAATTTGAACAAATATTTGTAGAAACTGCGTGGCTCATAACTATTAAGAAAATATTTGCATAACCCCCCTGACACAATGCACTAGGTTCTGAATAGTTTGGCTTTCAAGTTCCTGCAGCATGAGAATATAATTCAAGAATGCTATGCAGAGACCTTTTTTCATTCCTGTGGTCTATCCAAAGGCACAATGAACATCTCCTGATGAAATGTATTCCCAAGAGCACTACTGACTAACAAAAGAGCTGAATGGCTTCAGCTAAATGTTGCATTATGGAGACAGATCACCACCACTATCCTCATCTGAGCTGCTGCATCACAGATTTTGAGGATGAATGATTGTGCTGGTTTTGTTCATTTGTTTTGAGCCCTATTAATTAGACGGAAATATTAAAAGAAGGAAAATTTTTGATCACAGATGTAATTTTTTATGCAGTATATAGACTTTCATCTCAAAATGAAGTGGTTACACTGAACTGCTTTCTTTGGACTCCCTCTCCAGGTTGAGATTTGGCAAATTCCAGACTGTTACAGCTACTAGAATTTAACTCTTCCCTTTCAACACAAATTGCATATTCTTGCAGTCAAGAAATGTTTTGGGGTTTTTTGTTTAGGTTCAGTTTTTTGTTTTGGTTTTTTTGGTGGGTTTTTTTTGTCTGTTTGTTGTTTTTGTTTTTTTTGTTTTTTTTGTTTTTTTTTAATCAAGCACAAAGCTGTATTTCCAGCCAAAACAGAAAAAAAAAAAAAAAATAAGAGGAGATAGGAATGAGAATATGCGAGAGAAACAACACTGCAGACAGCAAGGTCATTGAAGAATGAGGAAGACCATGGTAGGGTAGGCTGTCATCCTAGGTCCATGGCAGTCCCTAGGGGTGAGATGCCCACCGTCAGTCTGTGGCAGAGCCCCAGGGCAGAGCAGGCAGATGGCTGGAAAAGGCTATGATGCCGTAGGAAGCCCATGCTGGGCTCCTGGCAGGCACCTGCAGAGCCATGGAAAGAGGAGTCCAGGCTGGAGCAGGTTTGCTGGCAGGGCTTGTGATGCCATGGGGGACCCACACTGGAGCAGGCTGCTCCTGAAGGACTGCACGCCAGGAAAAAGACCCACACTGGGGCAGTTTGCGATGTTTGTAGCCTGCAGGAGGGCCTCGTGTTGGAAAAATCCGTGGGGGAGTGTCTCCTGTGGGATGGGCCCAACACTGAACAGGGAAAGGACTCCTCTCTCTGAGGAAGAAGCAACAGCAGCAAAAACCTGAGATGAACTGACCACAATCCCCATTCCCATCTCCCTGCACTGCTGTAGGAGCAGGAGGTGGAGCCTGGGGAGGAGGAAGGAGTGGAGGGAAGGTGGTTTTAGGATTTCTTTTACTTCTCATTATCTTGCTCTGATTTTGGTGGGTATAAAGTTCAATTAATTTTCCCAAGCTGAGTCTGTTTCGCACATGACAGTAATCAATGAGTGATCTCTCCCTGTCCTTATCTCAGCTCATGAGCCCTTCATTATATTTTCTTTCTTCTGTCCAGTTGCTGAGGGGAGTGATAGCGTGGCTTTGCTGGTCACCTGGTATCTAACCAGGGTAATTCCCACACAGCACTAAATTTAAAGCTTCAGATGAAATCACCTGAGACCAACCTGATAGGAATTAACAGGAAGTATCCTGCATGGCATTGGCATTCTTCAGGAAGATCACTTGACCTGCTCCAGTCGTGAATTTTGAATCCAATTTAGGTATATATAAGAAAGATCTGTATCTAGGGCTGCAGTATATTATTTTCTGAAATTCCAATACACTGATAAAATAAAAGTGATGATAAAAGTAAACAATGGCTTTTAATAAACAGTTTTTCTTAGATCATTGTCAAATCTTGCCAGTTTAATAGTGTAGATAGAGTAACTACAGCACATGGGTGTGAAGTGAGGTGACTGCTTTTTATTACTGAAAAACTAAAAGGCCTTTTTTCAATAGCTATTTAATGGTTGGAAGAAACAGCAGGCCTTTTGTTCGAAATCTTTGCCTGCTCAGAGGTCTAATCTGATGAGGATGTGGAAATGAAATATACAAGGATACATTTTGTAGTTTGCAGTCACAGTCACTTCTAATCCCCCTGACTCTCAGAACAATATCAGACTGTTGAAAATTGTGGCAGGTAGTTAATCCCACTTAATTAATACAGCACCACTTGCTTTTCAAATGCCAAACATATAAATACAGTGTCAGTTAGATAAATTCTCTCTCAATTTGGGCACCTAAACTCTACTTTATCCTAGACTATAACTCAGAAATGTTTTCTTTTCTTTCCTCCTCCTTTTTATTTTCAGGAGAGAATATTTTGTGATTATTTGGTGGGTGGAGTTGACGCAATCCATTTTTCTTTACATGACTTAGTGTTTTCCTCAGAGGAGTTCTTCACTTATCCTCTCCTGTTACTTGAAAGCTCCAAACAATAAATTCTAAATAAGATTATATCCTGATTTAGCTATTTTTATTTTTAATTACTTGGTTATAGTAAGCAGGAGTTAATTTCCATAAGGAATAATTTTCTTTTCATTGTTAACATCCTCTCTGACTATAGGGGAACATTTTGTCATTTCACAATTATCATTAAATGGCCTCTTTCTCAAATTTACTCAATATGTGGCAGATAATAGTGTTATAATTTCAATACAAGAGTTTGGAAGTTGAGCTTTGACTTCTTATGTAAAAGGAGGTTAATCTTAGTTCTGGCAATTTAGACACTAAATAAAAATACTAATGAAGACTGATGTGATATTCAATCAATTTTTATTTTCTAAAATAATCTTGTCTTTTCAGTGCTACAAGAATTTTATTCAGAATGTAGGTTTTTTTTAAAAAAAGCTGGTTTTTTCATGAAAAATGAAGCTTAAATACCTCAAATTCTTTTACAGAAGAAAGTAAATTGAAAAAAATAAGTTTTTTTTTAAAAAAATACATTCCAGGAACAAAAAAAATTCCTTTTTCAGAATTCCAAAATAAAATTATCTGAATATTTTTATTTTAGTACAGCATTTCATCTACTTTCATTCATATCCATTAAAGGTTTAAACCAATTTAATTAAAAAATTTCTTACGAGAGGAAAGGAATGGAGGCACTTAATTTCAGAATTTTTGATTTCCATTTCAAATCACAATAGAAAAAACATTGGCTCTCTGAATTCTGCATAGTAGGAGATTTCCATTATTTCCCTCCTTGTCTAGATATGAGACATCTAGAAAAACATGTGTACTTTCATATATTAACATTCATCAAATCTAGAAAATCTAGCTTTGTCTTTTTAAATGCTGACTTCTGTCCTGGTTTTCAGTCAGCAGCAAGAACAATACTGAATACTAAAATGTCATTAAAGTTAGCCCACATGCTTGAGGAATAAAACTTCAAAACCGTTGGATGTTCTTCCTGTCACATAAAAACATTCCAGAAGGTGGAACAAAAACCAAAACATGGAAACATAATTATACCTGCACAAGTAATCATGAAAATGTTTGTATGTCATGTTTCATTTTAAGGCTCTAGTCCTGAGATGCAGATGCACTCAGCTAATATGGAGCACTGATAATAGGAATTGAACTACAATGTAAGTTGTTAGAATTTGGCACATATTGCTCTTCAAATGAGCCAAAGGAACCATGAATTTGCAGTACAGTCAGCCTGCTCTTAATTTCTCTTTAAACAGACAAATGAAGAAAAACCAAAAAAGCTACTCCTTAAAAAATATCACAACCAAAAAATAAACAAATCCCTAACAAACAAACACCTAAACCAAAAGCAATCCTGTACCCTAAAAATCTTGACTAGGCAAAGGTTTGTAAACATCTAGATTATAACAAGAAGAGGAGCAAAAGACAACATACACGTGTAGATAAAGAAAAAAAAGAACTTTGTGCCATCCTAATTTATTTTTATCGCAGGTCAAGGTCATTTGGAGTGAAGAAACAATTATTGTGACTTTTTATTGACTTTACAGGAGTTGAAAACTGTTTTTATGATGGTATTATAAAACAAGGAAATTTTATTTAAATAGAAATTCTATACTGTAGATATATTTTTGAATAGAATTTCTCACCAGCTTTGAAATCCTATTCAAATAATATGAACACTATGTGTTCTCTGTAGTCATAAAATTCAAGTCCATTTAGTTATTGGTGTTGGAAGATCAACAGGATGTCCTGTCCCAGTCATGCTCAGAATGCCGTGGGATAGGATAGTGCTTGCAAGATTTACTGTTGATACCAAGGTGAGTGGGCTATCAAACAATCCAGATGGAAAGAATAGACTTATACATGACCACAAGAATCTGCAAAAATTAACTAAAAAGATTGTTTTCCCTGATGTACTGATTTGCAGGAGTAAAGAATAGTGAATGGTGTGGTGTATCCAGCCAGTGTCCAGAGGAGAATTTGTGCTTTAGAGAAGACCACAGACTGAATGAGAATTAGCTGTGGTGAATGTGTCAGCCCTGAATGCATAAACATGACTGTCATTTGTAAAAATAACAAAATTATTTCTTAATCTGTTTTTAGTGGGTCATGCTAGAACAATAAGAGCTTTTTACCAGGCTAAAGTTCAGGAAGAAAATAATGATCAGATGTCTAGAATACTACTTGTAAGAAAAGAGTGAAAAAAAAAATTGATTATTTACTTGGGAAGGTTGTAAAAGAAAGGTAGTCAGACATGTAAAGGTGAGAGGAATAAATTATTCTCCATGTCTCTACTTTATGTAGAATAATAAGGTACAGTCTTACAGCACAACGAGATAGATTCCAGTTGCACTTCAGGGAAAAAAACTCAAGCAAAACAGGATATGATAAAAAAACTAAGATAAAAATAGCCAGTTTGTCAGATAGAAAGTTTAGGTGTAATGCGATATATCCCTTACACAGTTTAGACAAATATCACTCTGGAATAACTTGGCTTTAGCTGACCTTGCCACGAGCTAGAGAAATAGTCAATATAGCATCGCTCCTTTCTTTCGTTGCACACTATAAATCTCATTGTGGATGGGTGTTTTAAAAAAAAGATTCTGCCTCTTGTCTTTCTTATCAGAAAAACCTGATCTCCCCAGGGAAAGGTTTCTCTAGTCTCTTTTGTGCTCTTTCTTTCATTAAATCATCTAAATACTGTTTACCTACCATCAAACATTGGTTGTGTTTCTCTTGTAAACAAATGTCATAACAAAACACATCCCAAGTTTACCTCAGCATTTCAGTCTGTGATGCATATTTTATAATATTCACCTTCATAAGATACTGTTGCTAGAAATATTGGGTTTGGATTATTTTTTCTTTTTTTATTTTTCTCCGTTTTCTTTTTTTAATTTTATTTTTTTTATGAATACACTCAAAATAAGCACTTAATGCTGTTCATCCTTTCCAAGTACTACATAACTTATTAAACCTATTGAGAAAGCATCTTTTAAATCCACACTCATTTGTTTTTCCACTAATTCTCTCCTATTCTAAATGTGTCAGAAACAGGTGATCAGCTGATGCGAACTTACGACAATCTATTTAGAGACTTCCTTTGTGATTAACGTTATATATTACACGTGGATCTGCAAAGTAGCATCTTCCTGCTGTGTCCTGACACAACTAAAAGGTTATCATCTCTTGTACTCATGTGACATTTGACATCTTATGCTGAAATCACTAGACTTACTAAAGGTCACCCTGAGGCCAGTTGAGGACAAAACTTGGTTATGCAATTTGCTGAGTGAGGTCATTTTGAAAAGAGATGAAGGTGTCTGCAAATGCAATGAAGTTTGACTGAGGTCACATCTACCTGGTACAGAATGAGCAGCAGTGGGGGGTACCTTAAAATCACTCTCTCCTTTTAGATGAGATATTTCATGAGTTTAGGGAACTGACTCATTTTTCCAGAAAATTTATTCTTTTAGCTGACAAGAATCTCTCTCAAATGGGTCATGATTTGCACAAGGTGATGCTTTCATTTTTTATTGGAAACATGGTTTTGATCAAAGCATCCTAAATGTTAAGGGTCTTTTTAATCTACTAATGATGTTAATAGGATGCTTTTCCCCTTTCATTTCAATCTAGTTTTACTTTCATTTTTTGGTGACTTTTTATCTCTTAATAATAAATATTATAAGGAATTTTTTAAATATTTCCTTTCTTTTATTGGTGCTGTGAATGACAACTCTGAACAAACACATGACTAATACCAACCAGGAAATTTTTTCTGTCCCATCCTACGATAACTTTTTGGTCCGTCATATTATTTGAGGAATCCTTGTTGTCTGTCTCCTAATTTGCATCGTGTTAATTACTGAGATATTACGCTACAATGCTCTAACACAGCTATTTGAAATAGCTGAATTCATTTGCTTGTAGTAATTAGAAGTAGATGCAAATAAAAATTTTCATTTTAACATAATAGGCTAATACAGATTTTTTTCTCAATATCACATTTACAGTCATTCTAGAATTGCATATTTTAGTGCAAAATTCTTATCTTATTTTCTTCTTAGCCAAAAATAAATAAATTAAAGTACTGACATTCTGTCACTGTGCTATAAAAAAGATGCTATGCTATTTGGACTAGAATTATAAGCAAAAATCAATATGTACTATTAGCTTTTAAGATACTTTTTTTTCAAATGTCGTTCTTTGAGGATAAAAACATGTTTGCTTTGTAAAGCTCTTAACATTTCAAGCTGAAAGGCTTGAACAAGCTTTGAACTCTGCAGTTTAAGATGCCTATAAATTAAAGGGAAAAATAACATTAAATGGTGCTGCAGCTTGTGAAGCTGCCTTTTTTAAGTCTCTGAATATCTCAAAGTCCTCAAATGTACAGTTTTCTTGGAGCAGCCTGTAAGCCAAAGAACTCAATGTATCCCATGGAATTCTTTTGCTTTATTTGGAAATATCCTTATAATAGTCATTAAAAAAAAGTGAATTATCTGTAATGCCCCAATAAACAGCTGGCTATCCAAACAATTTTCTGTCCACAGATGCTGAAACATGCCAGTGGAAGAAAAGTGCAGTGCTGACTCAAACCACCTTTTCTCCTGACCTGCATATCTGTCACCTTTGACTTGGTCACTATGGTCAAGATTTTTCTGCTTGTAATAAAAAATTGTGTGCTTGATTTTGTGCCCTTTGAAAAGTCTATTTCTTTTTGGTCTTGGTATCAAATGTTCTCACCTCACCTTTCCTTTCCTCTTCAATGCCACTGTTTCCCTGGGGCTGAAAACTTTTTTTCCCCTGTACTTGATGCAAAATGAACATAGTAAAATTGCTTCTAATTATTCTTATATATTTCTCAGCAAAGCTGAAACAAGGCCTATGAGTATAATTTCTAAAGGAACAGTTACAACACAAACTCCTGGATTAAAAATTTGTTTACTGCCAAGAAAACAAAAGAAACAAGAAAAACTTTTTTCTTTTGAGAAAATTTTCCAAGCAAGTAGTTACTTCACAGACGTTCTTTATGTAATTCGTTGTTTGTGTGGATTTTCCTATCAGATCTTTCACCAAAAAAAAAAGCTTCTGAAAAACTGTCTTTTGTCTTATGTGTCCTTC
Organism: Irena cyanogastra; assembly: GCA_013397155.1. Taxonomy (NCBI): domain Eukaryota; kingdom Metazoa; phylum Chordata; class Aves; order Passeriformes; family Irenidae; genus Irena; species Irena cyanogastra. Next base: position 338,540 of record VWZV01013947.1, on the reverse strand, counting down.
CATCACAAGGCAAAGTAATAAAATACTAATAATGGCTCACAGAGGCTATAAAGAGACCCTAAATCCTTTAAACAAATGGTTACAGTCTAATTGTCTCATCTGCTCATTCATGTTATAGGCTTCCATCAACAGTGTGTTCCTGAACTTGTAGACACTCCAAGTCACAGATAGGCTTTAAAGTGGGAAGATAATTTTTATTTGTTATGGGCAATAAAGTTAGAGTCTCTGCTGACTGTCTGACAAGAGGGTGTCTGGTGCTGTGGATCCAGTCAGGCAGAACACAAATCGAAATAGTGTCTAAAGGGCAAGATAATGGAGGAATGAGAAGTATAAAACCTACACAATAAAATTATACTGCAATGAGAGAAAATTAGAAAATTAGGAGCAGAGCCTAAAAATAGAGCAAATCTGCCCCTTGAAGGCATATACAGTAGGGATGATTGCTAATGAAATGGTACCATGCTGGTTTGCCTTTAGTTTAGACTCAGCAATGGTGATATATCGAGTCTGGGTTGAAAGGATCTGTGGACGGGGCTGAAAGTCATGCTTGTGAATATACACAACTATACATTTCCCCACCAACTGTGTTCCCCTAGTCCACTCTGTGTCAGTAGGACATCTCTAGTAGGTGTCTGTGAACAGGCAATTGTTGTGGCTGAATTCTGCATCTTCCAGCATGAATTTTAAAAAACATAGACCTCAGAAATAGGCTCACATTATTCCCTGATTGGAAGAAGATTTTACATAGAAAGGTCAGTTATTAAAATGAATAGTACAGACAAAAAAAAGATATTACATGAACATGGACACACGTGGACATGTGAATACATCCCTTCCATTATGAAGATTTTCAGTTTTTCTTCCAATCTGTCTCCAGTTTATTTGCTGCCACTATCTTACAATGACACCTGCTAGAAAAGCTTAGTGGAGCCACTGACGGCTCCCCTGCAGTTGCTGCCTGTCAGTGCCTTATTCTCAGTCAGCAATATACACCCTCTCTAATGTACATTATATTTCTAATTTCCCTTTTTTCTCCTTGGGGCAACCTGTGCTTATTATCACTGTGGTAATACTGATAGGCTGGTTTCCCTGCCACCCCTCCTTCTCCTGAAGTGAAGGTGCAAATGAGATCTGGAAACCACTACACTCTAGTTGTATATTTAAATTTTAAATCCCTGGCTAGAAAACAACCCATTGCTCCAATTCCTCTCATGTCCACAGCTAATCCACACTGTATTTCAACAGAAACATTTTCCCTTTGTTTCAGATTTGCTTTTAAAATGAAATATTTTGCTAGCTTTTATATATGAATGCTCAGCTTGTGATGGTCATTTTAGCTTAGTGTCTCTGAGGACAATGGAAAAATACCTTAAAATTCTTGATAAAGGATTTTTTTTCCTTCCACTTACTACAAGTTCTTACCTCCAGGGGCAAATGAGAACATTTTTTGCACATGTGTGTAAACTTAAAGCTTGCACTGATAAAACAGGCAGAGTTGTCATTTGCTTTTCATCCACTAAAATCAATAGCGGCACATCAATGTAAAAATGATAAGAGCAGATTGTGATTAATTTCTTAAATTTTTTGTTTCTGTCCCTTTTAGATAAGTGTCTTAACAGTGTCTGTGAAATGTTCCACAGAGACTGCAAGAGGAATTTGGAATCACATTTCTGCCAAATGCTCCAGACACTCAGAAAAATCATACAGGATTATATTTAAAATACTCTTTTCAAGCCATATTTTAAATGATGTATCTAGAATTTCAATTTATTATAAATAGTTTTGTTTCCCTTAGATTAATGAAAAGTTTATTATTGTAAAGATGGAAAGAAATGGGGCTCAGCAGACACTGAGGATTCCATGTCTTTGTGTTGACCTAAGAGATTATTGGTATTCAACTTCTCTTGCATTTGATTGAGCTATGACCAGAAGAAACTGCTTCTAGGTGGAAATCCCTTACCTTTATTTTTTCCCCCAAGCATGTACATCTGACACTTAGAATTCACTGGCTACCCAGTTATTTGCATAGGTAATTTTACAGAGCTTTGCAACAACAATAACTCTAAGCTCATAATGAAAAAACAATAGCATTCACATTTTTTTGTAAGAGGGTTTCTGATCCTCTTACCTATAGTATATTAAGGTGTAATTGGCTTTTAGAAAAATTTCATTAAAGAAACAAACATAACCACTTTAAATTTATGACCATATGCTTTCACAACAAATTTCTGCTTCTATCACGGAGGATTGATCCTGTATGCCTGAAGCTGTGTCCTTAACTTCAGACTGAGCACTGTCCATACCAAGAGACTTGTGCTAGATAGAGTGAATACTTTGACAAGCAGAGAAACAAAAGAAAGCTGCCTGACTTAGATAACTAGTCACAAATTGATAGGTAAGTTATAATTTCAGAATACACATTGCAACCTACAGAGTAAACAAATTCACACACAAAAAAGACCTGTCAAGTAATTTAGAATAACAAATATATGCAAGAAAGCTGTGATAAGCTTGTAGACATTCTGCAGACAGAAAAAGAGGCTAAACTCATTTAATAAATGATTCATAGTGAATCATTCTCTCAGTATGGTAACAAAGTAAGATGTATTTTTTACTTTACTTCTATGGGAACTTGTAGACCTGGGAAAAATTCTTCAGGTAGAATGTTAGGCTTTCTTACAAAACTACCTATAAAGACATCCAGCTGGACTCCAGCTTTGCAGTATAATTTCACAACATGTTTGTCTCTTCATGAGTGAACGCATTGTGGGAATAATAAAAGATTTTTCATACTAATCTGCTAACATTGCATAGAAATAGTTCAGCAGGAAATCTCATCTACAAAGTGTATAAACTACTGTCAATACACCTAGTGAAATCAAACCCTTTGCTTCAATTCACTGGGAAGAGCCATCAGAGACTTGTTCTTCCCTCATTCCACTTTCATGGGCTGTCCTTTTCGACAGACCTGGTTTAGTAGCAGCAAATTCTGTGTCTCTCAGGAAAGCGAGCATGAAAGTTTGTCACCTTGAGTCTTTTCCTTTGACACTCTGAGTTAGATCCTTGCAGCTTGCTGAGGTGTTTTTTATTTTTTTCCCTTTTTCTTCTGAAAGGGTGATATGTATGCAGTGCAGAAAGCTTTCCCACAGAAAACCCCCAAAGGACACACAGCCTGTGTATCTGATTACAAATCAGCCAACTACCTGATTCCTTGAACAGGGGAGTAATTGGCTGGGGATTTTATCTGTTTCTCTGGCTGATGCCAATAAGCAGGCATGTTTATTAACAATTTATTTACAGAACACAGATTGATTTCAGGAGAGAAACATCACCAGCCTCTGCAAAGTGTGAGCAAATGATTTCTTCCAGTCCCACAAATAATCTATTATTGTCTGTTTGCATTGGTCTTTATCTCAGGGTTTTAGGCTCAAATACTGAACATGCACAGGAGACAAAACAGAGGTGAAAAGGTTATTCTTGTTTCTAGAAGCAACCCTGCAGAATAAGTGCTTCATAAATAATGTGATTAGCTGAATAATCACACTCCACATCTGCCTCAGACTTCCCGGACAATTTTAGGCAACTCCATGTTGTTCACTATTTCACACAGCTTCTCCCTCACAGGTGGTCAGAACCAGATTCATGTAGTCAATAATACATCGAGGTGTCTTATGCTAGAAAGTATTCTTGGTTTTAGTCTCAGAAACCTTCACATTTTAGTGATGAACGAGGAAACACAAGTGTTTTATGGGCTTTTTTGTTTGTTCCCTTGACTAGAAATTATGAGGTTTTTTTCTTCTTATTTCTTAAAACAGATAAAAGTAATTCAAAGCCTTTATGGTACTCTGATCAGAAGTTAAACTGAATTCCCCAATGAGATTACCTTAGCCAAGAATATTTTCTTTCATGAAGATGGGAGGAATTATACTAATATTATTTGGCTATGCTTAGGATCTGATTTAGAAATAGTCCATTTTATGAAGTAATACTGGTAAGTAATACTGGAAGTAATACTGTGAGTTGTGAATTTTATTTCAATGGTTCCATTGAAGGTCACACTGAGCAACTTACAGATATTCTGCCACAGATAGCTTATTATCATGCATATGTATCTTCTTAGTCTTTTAAAACAGCTTAAGAATGAAAAGCACTGGGCAAATGATGATGATAAATTAATTGCAAGGCCAATACTTCTCTTAAAAAAATGATAATTTTTACACAAAAAAGTAATTGCTACAGAAAGTGGTACATTATTTTTCTCGTAATTATTCTGTAATCTATTTCATTCCAAGGTATAGATCCTCTAAGTGTGATTATCACAGATGCAGTATTGAATTACAATGCAAAGCACAATTTACCTCTAGAGAAGAATATGAATACTAATTAAAAAAAATCTGGGTAGGTTGTCCATAAAATAAAATAAAATAAAATAAAATTCTGTGTAAGTCTCCTTCCATGAATGAATGATGTGTGACAAGTTCATAATTACTTTATTGTGATAAATATTGAATTAGTGGAGTAAATTATTTTGTGCTTTGCTTTTGATAAGTTACAAAATAGCAGCATGTTATCAGTTTACTTGAAAGCAACCCAAACAAAATCGATATTCAATACATAATCTTAGAGCTGCAATGTTGTGCTTAAGCCAATCAAAATTCAAGTTTAGTTGCTCACTGAGATACTAATGTCTTGGAAAAGAAAGAAATGCCATAAGCATTAAGACTCTTCCTTTTTTTCTTGTAGTTTCTTCTGCTGAAAGGTTTTTCTCTAAGTAAGATTTTAATTAAGAAACAGTCTTTGACGTAAGATATGTCTTCTTAACAGGCCAAGAAAATCCATTGTTTACTACGTTGAAAGAGTAAAAGTTATTCCACTGAGGTGATAGCATTTTACCTTACTAATACAAATCTATGGAGCTTTTCATACTTCTCTATTGGTGCCAGATGTATAAATTGCTCCTTGCAAAACAGAATGGGCAGCTCACCCTCCCTAATATATGTGTATTCTTACATCCTCAGGGAAATGGAAATGTAGTTTCAGCCCATTCTTATGCAGACCAGCCACTTCATTAGCTGGTCACAATTCCACTGAGTCTCCTTGCTTGTAACACATTCCTTTTTTTCTTTTTTTTTTTTTCTTTTCCCCTGAAGGGTAGTTTTCACAGACATGGAGAACTTTTCACAACACAGACTTTCTCTCTCCTACTAAAAATCTTCTTTCTAATTCTCCTGACTCATAAAGTCCTCAGAACCCGCATCTCCAAAGAGGGTCATTCCTAGTAAGTGGAACCTAATAATGAAGTAAGAATTAGCAAGTTAAATATGGCACTGCAGAGCTCTGAAGTTCTGGAATTCAAAATTGCTGTCTGTAAGGACTGTGCTCATGTTGGTACTGCACCATGACTTTGAGACTATATTTGTTTGGTGACAAAAAAACTCACTCAGAAGTGTTTGCAGTATTATCCAAAGAGGTAAGTGTTCCTGGAAAAGCTCTTTTTAGAAGACCGAATGGCCAGAAGCTGGAAGAAGATGAGGAAGAGAAAGAAACAATTGCAAGAAGAAAGTGTCACACCAACAACAAAAAAAAAATCAATGAAGATCACAGTTACTTTGCCATCCTCCTGTAGGAATATCTGTACATACAGACATAAAAACACATAACTGCATATTTTATAGTACTTTCAAATTTTCTTTGAAGATATGGGCTTTTCATCAATGTTATTGAAAATGAAAGTGTCCTCAGTAAAGGGAGTGGCACGCAGATACACGTGCAAATAATCTCTCCAACCCAGTGCCAACAGAAAAAAATCCATTTTATTAGAAAATTAAAATTATTAGGAAAAATTAATTTGTCACTGCGAATGAGGACATGCACCTGAAGTCTAAGTAAAGAAGAGCTTTTGTCTCTGATAGCTTACCTGTGTGCTGTAAAAACTTTCAGAATCCAGTGAAAACACCACACTGGGAAATTCACTTAGGGATAGGAAAATATATTTGCTATTTTATCAATAAATGTTTATCACAGTCCTCAAATTTTTCCTTTCCCTTATTTTAATTTATGATATTTTATTGAATTACTTTCTTTCAAGGATATTGTTTTCTCCCTATTTTTTTCCTTGTAGTATCATCAAAATTTTCATTGTCCATTCTCTCTTTTTTTTTTGCGTTACTCTTCTTGCTCAGGTTTGCTTTTCAGCTTACTGTTCATCATGCACTAAACTGATGCCAGAGGCACAAAAATCCAAAAGAGAATGAAAATGCACCTCAACAAAAAAAAGACATCTATCATCCCTAAGTCTTTTTCGACAACCAGCAAACCCATGTTTAACACAAGGGTTTGAGAAAACGCGAAACAAGATTGTGCAATCATAGTTGAGCCACCACTTCTTAGGAAGTATCGATACGTCTGCATTTTTATGTTGCACCTGGCAAAAGGGAAATCAATAGCAGAAATGGCTAGACATTGTTTAATATGTTTTAATCCTAGCTGGAGTTATGTAGAGTTCTCTGCTGTGTAATTGGACATGACACTGTAGGATAGTAAGACAGTCAACTGGCCTTGGGAAAAAAAGTCCTCTTATTTTATGGTATTCAAAAAATGATCAAATTACAGTTGTTGAGCCTTGATCTGGACAAAAACCAATAGTTCTAATGCTGTACAACAATCAGGATAATCAAGCAAGGATTCTGAAAAAACTGTTGATATAAGAAAGGATGTTGATTTGTTCCCATTGATACACTGATTTAAAACTTGATTAATCTGAGCTGGGGTTTGAATCATTTCCAGAAGTAGCTGCCAGGGCTAAAATTTGTTTAAGGTCATGAATGTAGGGAGTGTTACTACTTGGCATTTTCACAAATCATCCCTATCAAAGCTTCATTCTCTGACTGACTCTCATGCAATAAGGCTGAAATGTCTTGTGTTTGTTTGCTCAATAACTTACTGTTTCACATTCATAATTCTGGGGATTTTCTCTTTCTTCTGGCTCTGCCTTAGTGAGAAATCTCTCTTTAATAACACTAGGGAAAAGTAATTGAAAATATGGCCTTAAAAATAAAAAGAATGAGGTTTTTATTTGTTCTGCAAGATAAAGCCAAGACACTCATCCCAGATATTCTTGACAGTGAGAATGATAGAGGAAGGATGTTATCTTATTGGGCAACCTCTTGCTTGTGCTCTAGCTCTCACCCCAACACAATGACTACAATCAAGAAAGGGAAATTGCATGTGTCAGTTTCCTAAGGAGAAAGAAACAAACAGATTTTATAATAGCTGTGTTTTGAAATTCAGTTATTACAGAGAGGTTATATGCAACTCCTCAAGCCCAGAAGGACTGACGGTGTGGGGGGTGGGAAGTAGAACAATTTATTTATTGATACAGTAGTTCCTGAAATACCAGCTGTGTGAACAAAAAGGTATTCCTTATAGAATGGTAGAAAGCAAATGGACTTCAATAAATTCAATAAATGTCTGAAGCACTCAGACATTTCTGTCACTTAAGTAGAAAAATGTAATGGTCTTTAGTCTTGTTCAGACAAAGGTGGATTAAAAATTAATCACCATAGTAAAATATGAAAAATCATGAATAAACAAAGATCGTGGTCTGACAAGGCATTTGAGACAGAAAACAGATCAATAATTGGCCCACATAAGGAAGGAAACTTTCCTTCAAGGACTTAATCAGCTGAAAGAAATGATAATGCATAGCAGGCCTGACAATATAAGACTAAGATTTTAATTTGATAACCCTAGATTAAACATGAAGGACATTGAACTCTCATGTGTTATTGCATCTACTTGACACCCTGTTTCTCTTTTTCTAAAAGTAATGGTGAAAATGGAAGGGTCCCCTTCCTGGTCTCAGACCTCATTGGCAAATGAAGGTAGCCATAAAATTCTTCCTATTCTACCACATATGAGCTATTTTCTGTGGGACCTTAAAATTGATCATTTGTCTTAGTGGAAGGTATAACCTCTGCTGGATAAAGGCTCCCACAGCTGGACACAGAAGGGAGAATTTTTGGGGGGTTTAACTTAAGGAAAAAGCCTGGTATGTCTAGTGTATTTTTTTTTTTTTCAATGGAAATATTGGTCTGAACAATTCTGGAGATAAGCAAAATGCAAGGGTTAATATTCTCAGCCCACTTTATTATTATGTAAAATCATTTGGCAACAAAACATCAAATGCTAATGGTAACACAAAACTGGTCCCTTAAAAGAGGAATAAGGATGCATTTTAAAAGGAGATTGGAAATGTAATGGCAGGAAATTGCTATAGTGGAATGTGAGCTGTTAAAGTAGCTTGTTTCAGCTTGTGAATTACACCAAATTATATAGTTTCCATTTTATGGTGGTTTTTTGTTTTCATTGTTTTTGTTTTTTCTTGTTTTACCAGAAATATCCAGAATATATGAACATCTTTATTCCTTAATATTATCATCCTGTTTTCTTTCATTCTTTTACTTTTTGACCATTGCTTTCCTTCACTCATACTTCCCCCCAAAACTTATTTACTTTTTCTCATTTTGAAAAACACATGGATAATTTCTCATCAATCAATCAATGTTCTAATTTCCTAGATTATTTTTTTATTTTCCTTGCATAAACCTTGTCTTAATTTGATAAACTATTTGATGTGATCATATTGGTAATCCCCAAAAAAAACCTAAAGCTCATAGCAAAATATGATGTTGCTGCTTGAATTAGTCCAAAGACAAAATCTTTTAGTGTAAAGCACCTCTGTGATATGAACACAGAACTTGATTTGAATAATTGTAAGGAAAAAAAATTCCTTTGTCCTGAGGAAGTCAATACTTCTGAGAGAAAGACAAAAAAAAAAAAAGAAAGGCAAATGGAAGAATCAGGGGAAAAAATATATATTTTAAAAATCTCAGCATACTATTAATGTGGAAAACCCTCAGATGGCTATTATGAAATTGGAGATAGGAAGCCCCTAAATATAAATCGTATAAATGCAAGAAAGTAGCATTTGAATTAGCATTTGAGGTGCCATTCCTTGTGGACAAATAGACATCAAATGTATGTTCAAAGTTAAATTCACCAGAGCAGAAATACAAGCCTTAGTGAGAAGAGGTTTCTGTGCAGGGGACCAAGGCTTATTTTCACACTTAATAAGAGGACTTTTGGCCATGTAGAGCTTATAGATTATCATTAAATAATAAAGGACAAAAACTAACGAGATCATACATTAGGTGCTAAAGGAAATACTGTTTAAAATTCATTTCCAAAACAGAAGTGTACATAAGACATCTGAAGAGAAAATGAGATTTCTTGTTAATGGCAGTAATGACATGTAGTGCCATGCATGTAGTGGCTCAGCAAGCACAGAAGTTAGAAGGGAGTGAGAGGTTCAGTATAGTATGCTGTGTGTATTATTCCAAGAAAAATTAGAGCAAACACTGTGACACGTCAGGCTTGCAGTGGGTATCAGTTTCATCTTATTGCCTAAGTGCAAAACTAGGGAAGATGGCCATGATACGTCACGGCACAAACCTCCTGGCGTGGATGTCTTGCACACGTGGTCAGAACAGTACAAGGAATGCAGTGGGGTGTAACTGTAGGACACAGCAATCAGCAGGGGTCATGCTGTGCTCCTAACTGCAAGGCAGGTTAAGGAACATAATATGTTGAAGTTTACATGTTAAAATGGGTCTAAAGAAAATCCCCAGATTTTCCAATACAATAGAGTACTTGCATCCCTGAAACTGAATTAAGAAATAAGGTAGATCACAATGCACCACTGCTTGTATCTGTGTTCATATGATTTGGCACATTCATTGAATATTCAGACCTCATAGAACATAAACACTGTGTTCAAGAAAAATGTAAGTAAGTAGATATCTGTGTAATAAGTACCTAGCAAAAATAACCCTGAAAGGAAATCAGTACATGGGAATGGATCTGTTCATGAAGACTGCACAGGGTATCCATAAACACAAGCAAATGAAGATAAACAAGTATTGCTTTGACAAGGCATTAAGTTGTATTGGATATCTACCAGAACAATGGCAACTCTACTGCTGTCTATACCTTTGGTGCCAATTTAATGACTGCAATATGTGAATTGCCATAAATACTTAGGACCAAAGAATTTTGACATTAAATGTATTTGGATATTTTTTATTAGGAAAATGGAGGAATTATAGCTAAGTTTGATATACTCAGAAGGTAAGCAAATATTAGATTGAGCAGGCCTTTGAAACAATAATAATAAAACTTGACAGTTCTCCTTTGCTATATTGCAACATCACTCCCAAATGAACATGTTAATCAGACCCAAAGTGTAAAGATGAATCAGGAAGAAGAAAGTAGCAAGCTAACCACTTTCAGCATTCTAAAGATGGCACTTCAAAAGACTATTCAGCATATAGTACTCCACTGCACAAGAGATTTTTTCCAGAAGAATGACATGTTAGAAGGTCTGATGGAAGTCAAAGTAACTTTTATGACATTATAGTACATTTCAGCAAGAAAAGTGCATAACAAAAATTTAATCGCAGTGTTTATAAATGCAGGAAATGTGACCTAAAACTGAATCACAACAAAATGCAAATCAGAGTAGCACACATGAATTACTTTGATCGTGCCTTGGAAAAAAGAAGCATTAGATCTGTTCAAAAATAGCGAAAACAATAAAGCATTTAGTAGTCTTCACACCATCCAAAAGAGCTACAAGATTCATTTGAGATTATGACCAGCTAAAATCCAAACTCGGGTTCAAAGAGCGTGTCTGAGAAATGGTAAGTCAGGTGCTTAAAGAGTGAAGGGATAGCAAGAAATCTGTTGTTCCAATATAGTGATCTTCACCAAGTCTGAATGATGCCATCGCTTCTGACAGAAAAAACAATATGAGATACAGTGAAAATGGAGTATAAAAATAACAATTACCAAAGTATTTATAGATACTTCCCTGCAGCTATAAGACAATGATAACTGCAGGAACAGTTCAAGAGATATCAGTGTAGAAGCACAGAAACATATTTTGTGTTCACTAGTAAGCGTTGTAAGCTACTAATATTAGGCATTTTGTATAGGTCCAGCTGCATGCAAACAACAGAAAATGTTGCAAATTTTGTATCAAAATATCTGTATTTGGAAGAGAAAGCGCTCACATTTTCACTGTAAAACATCCAAAGTGACTGACAGGAGTGAAAGATTAATCCAGATTGCAGATCTTCATTCGCACACTTTTACAGAAGAAGGCGACAAAAAAGAGGTGGAGCAATACTATAAAATACTATAGTGTTTATCAGTGTTTGCCAATAACTCAGGATAAGAGAACAAAAGAATTACAAAGCAGTGAAGTTATGCCTTTCAAAGATAGAAATAAAGTAATGAGAATTTTGAAATGAAAAAATTAAATTTGCCTAAAGAATGTGACTGTGTCTGACTTGTAAAAACATTTCAGTGGAATCAGCCTGAAAACTTCTTGTGAATGTATGGTACAATGCTAAAAGCAGCCAAGAGATGTATTTTATATATGCAATATGGCCATGCAAGGGGAAAAGTTGGATTTGTGCAAAGTATCTGAGGCAGGATCGTGAAGAACCCATGGTAGTCAGTGCTGCACTCCAGAGAGTTCTGATAAGAACTGGCACCTACTTTGCTTGAGCACAGAGGAAACTGCTATTTGCTGATAGCTTGTTACAGTCACGCTTTTAAATACCTGAACAAAGCAGTATGTTTGTCAGCGTGGCAGTGAATCAAATCATGACAATTTCTATAGACATGGTATTTGCATTTTGGATCATGGACTATGTCATGTTTTGACAAACATTTTGAAAAAAATGGGAGTGACTGGTTTTGCACCTCTGCAGTCTGCTCTCAGCTGATGGCCTGGCTGAATATAACATTAACATAACATAAATAGTTAAGTGTTAGCCTCTGTTTGCTAGACTTAAGCACAACCAGAGACTTATCTTCACAGCTGTGAGTGAGAGGGTTCAGACCAGTGATTTTCTTTCGCAAGTATTTTAATACCCATGAAATGTAAATAATGGCACAGTACGATGGGTCTGGGTGATAGAATGAGAGAGAAAGATCACTCACACTTTTCAGAGGAATTTAGGGATGGAAGGAATTTCCTATGGGGAGTGGCTAAGGACTGCAGGTTTGTCTAGTTTTGAGAAAAGGAGGATGAAAGGCTAGCTGATTGCTTTCCACAGCTTCCTGAGGAGAGGAAGTAGAGAGGAAGCTGCTGATCTCTTCTTCCAGGTATCCAGTGACAGAATGTGTGGAATGGTTCAAAGCTGCACCAGAGTACGTTCAAACTGAACATTGGGAAGCATTTCTTTACTGAGAGGCTGATCAAACACTGGAACAGGCTTCCTAGAGTGGTAGTTAATGTCCCAAGCCAATCAGTGTTTGAGAGGCCTCCGGACAAATCCCTTAACAATATACTTTGAGTTGGTCAGCCCTGAAGGGGTCATTCAGACAAGACTAGATCACCATTGTAGGTCCCTTCAAACTGAAATATTCTGTTCTATTCTATTCTATTCTATTCTATTCTGAGTAAGTGATCAGTGCCAAACCTGTGCTGTAATTATACTGGTAGCACATGACAGATCTTATAGAAACTATTATAGAGTGGACTTTTCTAGCACTAGTTACCCTCCTGACAGCACTCTTACTGCAGCTATGTGTAATCCATGTAGAATCTGTAGTCTGAAAAATCATCCAAAGAGACAGAAGACACCATAAAGACTGCATCATTGCTACCAGTAGCAAAAGTAAAACTATTGCAGGCACTGGTGTCTCTCCTGCAACAGCAAATAGCAATATTCGATTCAGCTACAGTGGAATTTTAGCTGAAAAAGAAGACAGAATACAATATGTGCTGATGCAGTTAATAACTAGGGTATTAGTAATGTCATCTGCAAAGCTCTTGTACTTACAGAGAACATGCCTTCCTCACAGCTGGACAGCAACTTTCACCATTACTTTATGAGAAGCACAGGACATCTTTCCGCTTCTGGCTCCCAGTGGGAGTGTCCTAAGTAAGTTTCTAAGAATATATATATTTGCAAATTCAGAAATGTCCCATGTCATTTTTCTTAGCCTTGTGGGCAGTGCAAGCAGGTGTATCTAAGCAAGCTACCAAAGCATAAGTAAAAGGACTGTGTGTGATCTCCTTGGTCATCGAGACATCTCGTGTTAATTATCAGTCCCTATGGCTGGGCCAAATATCTGATGCAATCCCACCAACAAATTTATACAGCTTCATTGTTAATGTAGTTTAGATTTCTTTTCCTGGTATTCTTGAGAGACAATATTTGTCCTACACTGGAAAGCACTGGCTGTGAGCACAGATCTGTCCTGCTGCAGAAGTTTCAGTGTTGCTCCAAATCACAGCACCATGGACAAGAGAGCCAGGACTGCAGCAGTGAAGAGAAACTACCATCACCTGTTTGTAGGAGTTGCCCTACTTTAAAACTTCCTTGAGTTCAGTCCAAGATGCAATTCCAGCAGTGGCAGAAGGAACAGTGATGAGTTAGAAGATGTTTTAAAAGCATAGCAAAATATAACTGGCTTGAATTTGTTTTGAATTCAGTGTATATATCAGCATAGCTCAGCTGTTCTTCCTTGTTTTCATTTTCTGATTTGTACTTTGAAATTTTGTTGGCCCTTATATCACAGAGGTTTTCACTGTAAAAGAACCAATGAGTTTACCTTATTTGTTTTCACCTGACAGCTAAGCTATCTTTAAAAAAAAAAGTTCAGAGATGCTGAAGAAAATGTAGGAAAAGGTGATGGCAGTTCTTTAATTTGGTTTTCTATTATTTCAAATCTATTCAGTATTCTTTGTAATACTTCCACTCTTAATGACTGTATTTGGAATTAACATAGGTTTCATGTGTAATTCAATGGGTATTCAGCGTAACTTAGCAACAGCTAAAGCATTTTTTTCTTCTGTAAACTAGAGCATGGCTGTTGATGATTTCACTTGGTAGACTGGGAGGCACACATTATCCTGAATTTCCAAATTTTCCAATTAAATGTGTAAGATGTGATTCATATATAATGCAGATTTCATATTGTTTATCAGAAGTTATGAAAAGAATAAATAAATCTAGCATCAAACCTCTGAAAGCTTTTAGGATTGTCTGGATCATAACATGGGAATAATATTTGAGCCATAAAGGTTAAGTTCATAGGCAATTAGAGCTTCTGGAATGGAAAAACCTTTTAAAATATACAGTGTTCACACATCTCTCCGTCTCAAGGTTTTTTATATGTGTGTAGATGTATTTTGTATAGCAAATGGGGTAGAGGAGGCATTTATCCTATAAATAGATTTTTCTCAGGGCTCATGCTGTGTGTGGCAATATGTTCTCACTAAATATATAGTCAGAAGATGTCTTACTGTATTAACCCAGTTTAAGTAACGAATTAGAGCAAGTAAATACACTAAAATTCTTTTCCTCAAAAAGTAAAAAATTCTGCAGAAGAATTCTCAATTTGTATATTCAGAACAGTTTATAAAAGTTCATAAAAGGCTACAGATTGGCAGGATGAGCTCACCTGCCTATAGGCCATTGATTTGCAATATTTAAGAGGCAGTATTCAGGCTTCATAGTCTCACAAAATGGCTTGGTTTGGAAGCTGAACTTCATGAAGTTTTCACAGGCCCACAGGTCTCTCTGGATGATATCTCCTCTCTACAGTGTATTGACCACACCAAACTTGCACTTAATCCCACTGCCCGGGATGCTAAAGTGCTGAGCTGCACCACTGCCAATACTGCCCTCTGAGGGGTGCCACAAGCCACTGCTCTCCACCTGGATGTTGAGCTGTTGACCACAACTCTTTGACCAATTTGCTATCCACTGAGTGGTCCATCCATCAAATCTATGTCTCTCCAATTTAGAGACAAGGATATCATGTGGGACAATGTCGAATGCTTTGCACGAGTCCAGGTGGATGGCATCAGTTGCTCTTCCCTTACCCATCAAAGATGTAATCCCATCATAGAAGGCCACCAGATTTGTCAGACATTATTTACACTTAGTGAAACCCTGTTGGTTGTCACCAACCACTTCACTGTATTCCATGTACCTTAGCATAGTTTCTGGGACGATTTGCTCCATGATCTTGTCAAGCACCAGAGTGAGATTGACTGGCCTGTAGTTCTCCAGGTCTTTTTTTCTTTGTTTACCCTTTCCCAGTTAATAGGAATTTCACTGGAGTGTTATGATTTCTCAGATATGATGGAAAGTGGCTTAACCAGCTCATTCAGCAGTTTCCTTAGGACCCACAGATGCATTTTATCAAGTCACATGGGCTTGTGCACCTTCAGACACCTTAGATGGTCTTGAACCTGATCTCCACCTACAGCTGTCAGTTCTTCATTTTCCCAGTCCCCGCCCTTTCCCTTCTGTGACTTGCGTGGTTGGCTGGAGCATTTGCCAATGAAAACTGAGGTAAAAAACTGAGTACTTCAGCTTTTTCCATGTTCCAGGTAACCAGGTCTCCCATTTCTTTCTGAAGAAGGCCCATTTTCTCTAGGTTTCCTTTTACCACCAACATACATATGGAAGCTTCTCTTTTTGCCCTTAATGTGCCTGGCCAGATTTAATTCTATCAGAATTCCAGAATTCTATCAGAGCTTTAAGGTGATTCAAATCTGTTTACTGAAGAACAATGTTTTTCTTTTATTAGTATGAGAACGGATTTCATAGGAGGAAAAACAATGTTGACATATAAAACACAAACAAAAAAGAAAGATCTGACCAACTTTTTTTCTCCTATACTGTTGAATGGATGGGATTGCATGATTTTGTGTTCAATTACCTTTTGCTTTAGAACTTTCAAGGAATTTTGACCTTTACTAGTGGACCATTATCTTACAAGTACTCAGTGGTGGGCAGAGAAGTTTTCAACGAATGTTTTTTTGGTTTGTTATTTTATATTAACTATTCTAAATGCATCCTAAAAGTTGGGATTGTGTTTTCAAGGGACTTTAAGACTCTGAATGTGTATTCTGGCTGACATTTAGGTTGTCTCGTGCTTCTTGTGTCCGTGCATCTCTAAATTTTCAGTGCCTCTAAAACAACTCATTACTAGAAAAAATAAAACAAGAAAAACAAACTGCTAAATTTTTCTACATTGACTCAGTCAATTGGGAATGAACTTCAGAAGTATAAACGAAGCAACATCACCTTTTAACATTTGTCAGTCTTGTTGAGCTTGGCAGCTTAATCGTCACAGGAAGAGAAGCAACAAGATAAGTGATATTCTCAAATATGTGGAATGTCAGGAGCAGCCATATTTTTATGACCTTAAGGAAATAATCGATCTTTGGGTCTTTTGAAATCTGAGCATATAGCTAAGATGAAGTATGGAAACACACATGCTGGTCCCACAGCAGAAGTGTAAGAAAACCAAACATCAATCTGTTTTTTGATTTAATTTTGTGGAAAGTGTTCATGAAATAATGTCTCAAGAAAGACGTCACTGATTATTTTGCTACTTGTATAATTTAGAATGCATATTCAATATTTTTCCTGTTGAGCAAACACAACCTCATAAGCATCCTATCTTGCAATGCAGTTCATGAAGTGTAAAAATTATCTAGAGAATTTTTGTTTCATTTTTCTAAATAATATAATTGGTATTCAAGAAAAGAAAGAAAAAGTGTTTTTACAGAGAAGAAAACATATTGCCTTCTGTGTGTTTCTGGTAAAAATTACCTCAATATAGACTACAAATTGATGAATGGTTGATAAATTTTTCATCGACTTGAGATGAGATTTGCAGGTGAATGTTCAAGCATCACCATTTCAACTGGAAATTAAGGTCGCAATCAAAACGACTGAATATGAAGTAACACACAAACTCAAATAAGCACTAGCAGAGAAGGAAGTAGGTGGAAAGGACAAGAAACAGGACTCGAGATACTTAGTTTGTTCTTTTAGGATGAAATTCTCTCAAAGAGGACTGAAGGAACATTTCTGCTATGAGAAGATAATAGCTGAGAACTGTTAAACAACTCCAAACAAACCTCCTAGTATGAAATGGACACATTGAGGCAACCAGTGCCAATTCTGCCCATCAATTTAGGGGATCAGGTAATAAAAATATCACACAACATCGATGAGATACACAGGCCAGACTTATGTAGTATGGCAAACAACCATTTGGTTTTGGTTCCTCATTGAACTACACTGAATTCAGATCTGCTGGATAGAAAAGTAACCAAACAAAAGTAAACAAAACATCATTATCTTTTGCTTATCTATATAGGCTTCTGCATCTCATTCATTTTTAATGCAGTTCATACCCAGCCTTTTCAAAACAATCTCTTTGAGATGTGTGAGTCCATGGTGTCCTTTTATAAAAACTCATCATATTTTGAATCCAAAACTCAGAGGAAACAGGCAATTTTGTTGTGTGATGGAGAAAAAGTGTATATATAGGGGCAGAGGGCTTCCATCATTCTGCAGACAGTGAGTACAGGCTGCTGAGTCTCTTGGATCAGCAGATCCTAGAAAAATGGCCTTTTTCATGAACAAATAAACAAATCCCATTAACAAATACCATTTAAACAAACAAGAATTATCATAAACATCATCAAAAATGCATCTAGCTGTCTTAAATGTGTTGACTGTAATTTCTAAAACAAATCATTGCAATCTTGTCTTCCAAACATTTATTTAGAGATCTATGATTTGTAAAAAAACATTGCATATGAATTCCTTTTTTTTCTTTCTCCAGTTCACCCTCAATTCAAACAAATAATTATCCTCTTCTGTATGTGTCTTGAACCTTCATAAAATTCTTTAGTTTGTGGAAATACAAAACACAAAAGACCTTTAATCTTTTATACAGTTTTTTGGGCATTTGCATTCCTTGATGCTCAAAGAGTATTGAGTTATTTATTTTGCTGAATGTAACATTACAAACACTTTATAACATCTATACTTGAGTAATCTAATCTATATAAAGGCAAATTTTTTTAAAATGTATATTATATTCCCTTTGGGCCAGCTGCAATAGAGGTATCTCTAATTTTTAATAACTTGCATAGTCATTTAGAAATAATTTTCTGAGCTTAAGTACCTTTCTGTGTAGTACTTTTCTCACATCTGTCTTCTTTAAATGATTTGTATTCTTTACTTTCAAATGAAAAATCTGGAAGTTAATGAATATCAGCCCATCCATTACTCTTGTTAAACACTTCAAAATATTCCCTCAGAAATTATTCTACTTCCATTAGTAAAAATTTTGTATCCTCAAGAGAGAAAGGATTATTGTTGCTTTTGAAGATTGTTGCTCTCTGACTTCCTGTAGTGACACTACACTTGAAGACAAAAGCTTAAGAAAAATAAAAAAATAGGCAAAATGAACCTAAAGGAAAAAAAAAAGGAATGACTGAGCCAAATAACATGAGTAGAATAAAGCCTGCAGACCCATTAGATGCTGCATGTGGAGAGTAGTTACCGGAGTGTGGTGGTGCTTCCCTCCCCTGCCTCAAGCAGCTCTGTGATCTGAGAAACGCTCGCTATCCCTCGGCCAGTACAAACTGCACTTGGGCTGAGTTCCTCTGGAGCTTAGCAGAAACACTGCCTGTTCCCAGGGACTGCTGCTGTCTAACGAGCTCCTGGTTTTTAACAGCCTGGGAAACTTATTTTCTTTGCCTGAATAACAACCCAAATGGAATAACATTTTTGTTATCAAATTTTCAAAGAAAGTTACTGAACCATATTGCGGCCAGGATGGAAAATCACTTGGACTGAAACCAAATCTCTTGTGACCCTATGAACAGCAGTCCTATGTGAGATCCTTTGAGCTCTCCTGGACCACAGCAGGATGCAACCAGGAACCTCCATCTGAGTAGGATGCCTCCGAGAGCTAGTGAGCTCTCAAGTTTGCTACACTTAGATGATCGCTGAATGTTGATGATGGGTCCTGGGCTGACACCCCCACTCCTCCAGACTGAACCCTTCACCCATTAAGAAGAAGCAAAGGCACCCAAAGTGAGTGCTTCACAGAACAGGGGATCTCTCCAGCCTTCAAATAGATAGTTTTGGGTTTATTTCATTTTTTTTTTGATTTTGGATTTTTGTTTGCTTTTTCTCTGTGTGCTTTACCACCTAACAAGTAGTGGAGTGAACCTGGACAACAAATTTTGTTGTGCTTTCACTTTTATATTAAAACTGCTTTAGCTGATACCTTTGCCAGTGATTCTGTAAGTGACCTTAAAGAATGCATTCACCACATGGTCCAGGAGTTATATTTATGCTTTGGCAATTTCCTTCTGTATATTAGAGCATAAATGCCCTATTAAAAGAAAAGCTTTTTCAGTCGTTTTCGCTTTATGATCCTGCTCAAGTCCTTAGTTTTCTAATCCTTTAAGAGTACATTAATTAGGAGATCTAAATGTTTTCTAGTAAACTTCATTCTTTAACATCTACTTTTGACCACTACAATTGTATGTTTTGCCTGAGTGATATAAATCTGTGAAAATTGCCTTTCACGGATAGAGAAACTAATATGTATGATTGCCACAGATGAGACAGTATCAGAGCAGAAAATTTTCAAATTTCATAAAGCTGCGGTGCTACTGAAAAGCAACAACATTGCCAGCAGAGTGTGTAGAAGATTTCTCCGGACCATATTCATGCTTGGTATTTCTTCACCTATAATTTTCAGTTCAAAGTGTATTATTGTAGAGAGAAATTCAGGAAACAGCTTATATTCAGCTGTAGGCATCCTGACCTCTGAGACACTCTTCATTTGGTGAATTTTCTTATTGAATAAGTACAAAAGGTAAAAAGAAATCATTACGATATTTCTCAAATGTAGAGTATAGACAAACATTATATTACTGAGCTCCTCCTCAGCAATACTCTCCTGAGGTCTAATAAAAAAATGTTTTAGTCTTGAAGTAAAATATGAATACATTCTGAACTCAAAGTGGTCAGAAGAACAGCGGGAATTCCTACAATGTTTGTGCAATTTCAAAATATGAATTAAACTAAAGATAAGCGGTAAAAAAATGGAACAATGAGTGTTCTTGGAGACAGCAGTGTGGCATGAATAAGCAAGAAAGCAGAAAAAAAATAATAAATTTAAAAGAAACATGAACACGGTAATATTTTTAGAAATGTCTGAATTATGACTCTCAAGATCTAGCAGTATAAGAACAATCTCAAGAGGAGACAGTCTGGGGTCCAGTACTTCAACCTTGGAAAATATAGTCTTATGTAGGATTGGTCTTTGCTTTATAAAGAACAAGACTCAGTTGGGTTAATAGCTGAAAATAAGTGTTGCAGTTCCTGCCAGGGCATTTTGTACTCCAGTTCTGGATCCCAGCAAGCACATCAATCTCCACCGACCCGCTCCAATTGTCTTCTAATCTTCTTCCTCAAAGCTTCCTCAGATCTTCCACCAGACCTTTGGAGCAAATACTGAAGGTGTTTCATCTTCACTCTCCCTGGCACACAAACAGGAGAAGGACTTGGAAAATAGGAAGAAGAGGACAAAAGAGGTGCTATCATTGCTTGCAGAGTTCAGAAATGAAACAAAATTGCTCTAACATTTGGCATTTTTCTGATTCTCTTCTGTTTGTTTCCCAGAGAGAACTGGAAGGCCTTTATTAGGAGAAAAAGGCTCAGCCTGATTTTCATTAGCAGTTGTTGATTGCTATTCACCAAAAATAAGTGACAAAAAATTAATCAAGTGGTTCCTCCAGTCAGAATTAAGACACAGTGCAACGTTTGGGGTATCTATTGGTAGATCCTTATTTGTTTATAACTGATACAAAAATATTCCAAGGTTGCAGAGAACCAAGGAATCTTCCACATAATCATAATTGTAGAACAATTTTCCAGAAAAACATGTCCATACTTATAAATTTATTTCCAATCTAAATCCAGAGACTGATTTGAGAAAACATGTATTCAGGTTATTTGAAACATAAGTATGGAAGTAAACCAGAAATTAAGGATATGATAAACCAGAAAATAAGGATATAATAGGATGGAGGACATTTTCATTCAGCCTCAGCATTTTTCCTTTTTGAGAACATGTATCCCCCCTTTCATTTTCTTCCCAAGCCAAAATAAGGATTCCTCAGAACTAAAGAGAATTTTTCTTTTTTAGCACCATATGTTCATAATTTCTGAGATAGAAAACCAGAGGTATCAATGTTTCAAGCACTGCAGCTGCAGAGTCAATATCCTCATTTCAGTAATATTCCTAATTTCACTGACATGTCCATTTCTAAAACATATTCACATAGAACTTTTCCTGTTTCCCACAGCCTTTAATTCCTAATATGTTATTCAGGTGAATATATTCCTTTCAAAAGAATATTTTAAAAATTCAGGTGATTTGTTTTGTTTGAGCTTTTTTGTTTTTGGGGTTTTTTTTTGTTTTTTGTTTTGGTTTTTTTTTTGTTGTTGTTGGTTTTTTTTTTTTTTTTTTTTTGTTTTTTTTTTTTTTTTTTTTTGTTTTTTTTTTTTTTTTTTTTTTTACTTTTATAGTATATATCTTCTCATTGAATCTTTTCTACTAACTTTATATTCCTCCAGACCTCCGAATGTACAACCTAGAGAAAATTATGTTATAGACAAATCTGGCCTCACCAGATTTTATTTGAAAACACATTCAAAATACAGAAATTCATTCCCACTCTATTCTTAGCATGATAAACTGCACTGTTTCAGTGTGTTAAAATGTCTGTTCATTCTGTTAAAATGAGGCTAGGATGAAGAGATGGCTTCATGGAAGCATGTAAAACAAATATCTTAAAAGAGGGAGTAATTCTCAAGACCCAAAAGCATTACTGTGAAAGTCTTCTGGCACTGGTAATAAAAATGTATGGATATTTTTTTCTGTGTTTGGATTATTTTTCCCTTCACCCTAGATGAAAAAAAAGTTCCAACTATTTTCTCAGCTATTAAATTTTCTTAGACCTTTTTCCTCCTTCATGAGATCATGAGATATGAAAAGAGAGGTTTTTCATAGATTTTTTTTTTTTGAAAAGCAAGGGGCAATGTGGGACTGAGTGGGAGGTATTTTTTTACTTCTGAATCTTCTGATGGGGAAAATTGCTGAAAATGAAGCTTTTAAGAGTATATTTACAATTTTCTCCTCATTTCAAAACAAAGACCATTGACAAGCTTGTCTTGGAGATGTTTAATTGTAGTTTACTTGGTAATGACTATAGTAATTCTAAACTTCTTTTAAAATGATGCTATTTATGCTTAGCAAGGAAGATCGCCAGTTCTGATAAGGCTCCAGAGCTAATAAACCAATGTTTATGAGACACAAATAGTTTGTTTTAGGGTGATAGTAATTATAAACAATCTAGAAAATCCATTATTTGATAAAAGATTTACTGAATTTTCTGTTACTCTTGTGCAATTACAATCTCTATTTTTACATCTGATTAATATGAAGTATGACCACAAGTGAAAACTTGAATTCTGTTCTGTAGAGTATTTTAACTCATGTTAAAGCTATTTATCATGAAACAAGAAATAACAAATTATATATTTGTGAATTCACCTCCTACTTTTTAGTGTTTCTCCTAGGCTTATAGGCAATTTAAACCTCATGTATACTGAAAACTTCCTTTTTATGTAAATCTTTTGTCTTTCTCTTTCAGAGGAATTTTACTTTTGAGAAACCAGTTCTTAAAGCAAGCATTGAGGTATAAGGTATCTAGGTTAGCTTCAGGCACTGAAGAGTGACTAACAAACTGCCAGCTGTTTGGCTTTTGGGCTAATACTGGCTCCCTGCAAACTATGTGTCAGAGACATTTCTCTTGATTCTTTACTCGTGCAACATAAATGCCTGGTTAACAAGGCTCAGAAGTCTCATTGTCAAGGATGCTGGAATGGTTCCTTAGGTGGTCATAGGGCACCTTGTTTTGCTCATCTTGCTCTAAATATAACAGAACACATAAAATGTTCTGTCCTTTTTTCCTGCCACCCCTAAAAGGGGGG